>UCOJ01000030.1:0-317674 GCA_900474305.1 Cecidostiba fungosa
GAACTGCACTAGTCTTCATTGGAAATCTGAACTGAACTACTCTTCGTAGGGACCGACGATATGGTGTAATCGATTCAGCTGAAAAAAAATTTACCTTTTCTATAACTCCGAAAGACAAACATTTTGACCACCACTATCCCTATCGAGAAGTCTGCCGTTGAAATGATTTGGCTCATCTCGTCGAAATCTCCCCATATTATAAATAATTTCACAGTTTGTGCTACGTTTATGAATGCCAGTATTATAAAGACATTCACTGCGTATATAATGGATATAACAAATTTCTTGGTTTTTGTAAAATGAGTGTCACTCCAAAGTCCTGACATCGTCAGAGTTGTGCGGCATATACCGAAAGCATGAACAAATCCTAGTAAATAGTAATAACAGCTTGAAAAGTGTGAAAATATTTATAAATAATATTTTTTGATCAATGCCATGCAGATTATAAAATCGGTAACTTATTGGACTTTAAATGGATTGCCATGTTCTCGAATATTATAACTTTAAAATTAGTACCTGGGCTTTCCTCCATTGATGCACAAGCACCTTCGAAGAAATAAAAACTGAAAGTGCATCGGCACCGCAATCCTTCGAGTTCGCAATTCTGACGGTGCGGCGCATGCTCGCATATATTTCTGTAAAATAGCGGGAGGAACTTGGAAGAAAAAAGGGGGTTGGGCTTCAAATGTATTACGTGGTTTTTTTATTCAGTATAAAATGCGTTAAACGCTTGAGAGAAAGCAAGGAAGAACTTTCTTGTTTTATTTTACGAAAAGTGCATCGAAGCAGTGTAACTAAATAGCAATTTTTACAGTGGCAATAGTTATTATTCGTTCACACTACTATATCAGTCGCATATCGTTAATAATACAAATACTGGTATATTGTTTGCGAAAAATAATTAGCTTTTATACGGTGGCATTTATAGGCTCTAAACCAAAGGGTGACATTAAAAAAATTACTTTATATAAGTGTAGATAATCCCTAACTACAGCCAACGAATGCCTTCCAGTTTTTATACAAGTGCGTACAATCATAGAGTAAATTATTGTTTCGTGAAGGTTTTCCCCCTTTGTTTCTCAATCTACTATGTGAGAAAAGTTTTAACTTTCTTGTGAGTACGAAATAATTCATGCAGTAGAAGGAAATTTCTGACGATCATATTTAAGTCTCAATATTATAATTATTTTTTCCTGTTTCATAAAAACTTTTTACACCAATGGAATAAAAACAAAATTCCTTCTATAACAGTTATTTCTTACATAATAAAGAAGACTTGCTTTAAAAATGATTGCGATTTCCGAATGATGTACACATGAGAAATAGTTACAGTAAACATTAGATAAGAGGTGTGATATTTCAAAATCTAAAGTACCAATAACTTTTAACTTGTCAGAGTTTTTTTTAAAGAAAAATATAATAAGTTTCGCAAAAGTATAGCATAAAATGAAGCAATTCAGTGTGTTCATAAATGAAAATTAACGTAAGAACATTAAATGTGTATGTACGTATGTATCTGCACTGAAGACTATTATATTATATCAAATTAAATTATTACTTTATTTTAAAATTTTTTTACCTACAGCCTATCCTTCATAGAAAGTAAAACTGACAAGTATCCAGCAGAAGTTTTGAGAACCTGTACATTATTTTAATTAATGAAAAAAAGTCGATTGAAAGCGAAATATGTATATGCATATTAATTACGTACAGAACAAAAGTAATCTAAAGAAAAAGGCACAAATTTTCCTACGGTAATTTCAATTGGTTTCTTCGTTTGTAGCATAATTATAATAAGTAACTTTGAGTGTTTTGGTGCTAAATCGTACCATGGGATTTCAAAAATTGATCGGAATAGCTGGTCGCTCTATATTATATAGTAATTATTAAAAAAGAATTGAATTAATCTATTAACATAAATTACTCGTAATAAAATTCTCACTTGTGTTCGCAGTCGCTCAGCTACAAAGCAGTAAGTGAAGATACTGACTAGGTTAGAGGCTACGAAGCAAACTATAAATATCAAATGGGGCACCATCTCTGTACCACCTTCGGCGACAACCTAAAAATCATTAACAAAAATTAGTGCGAATGTCAGACTCGCAATAAAATGATGTTAGGCCTCATTTAGAAGGCATGAAAACGCCGGAACTATTACAAATCTTTATAATAAATGTTATCCCCAAAGTGCATCACAATATTTATAATAAAGATTTTGTTTTATGCTTTCGACATTTTATTCAAATCTTCTATTCCAGACTTTATTTAAACGCACCCTTATACTGTTACACTTAACAAAACTTACTGTCGCAAACTCAAAACCTTGAAGACACAAAAATACAGATGTCACCAGCATTTGGAATAGAAAAATTTTGTTGAAATTTTCTTCTATAACAGCGGCATATCTATTGCAACAATTTAAATTAACTCTTATAACTAAACTACAGTAGCATCTCATATATAATAGTAGAATATAACTAATTAACAAAACTTTTTTAGATTATACACATCAACGGTACCCGCAAAGATCTCGGTGACGATGAACAATCGGAGCAAGCACCTCACTAAATGAGCCTTTCCTTTTTTCGTAGCACTGCACCATGTTCTCTATCTGCATTTGAAGATTGTGAATCTGGCCACTCACGTGCATGATGGAACATACGTAGAAGCCGTCGCAAGCCGTAAATGAAAATGCAACACTGAAACCACCGAGAATCTGAGCAGCTACAACGAGTTCGTAGATACCCTTTATCTGCTCGTTAAAGTAAAAATCAGATTTGAGGATGGTAGGCTTTATGACCGTCTCATTAGCTGCAGAGTAGTATCGCTCGATGATGTAGATTGCGTACTGTCTGATTATTTGGGCTGCTATGTTACCGGTGGTTAGCGCTATACATATGGATACTATGATATTTGTGAGTCTCGCGTACATCCACATGATACTGTATTGCCCTTTGTCATGAATTTTCCAATCGTCGAACATTCTTCGTAGTAGCCACCTTAAACCTTGAATGATAGAGGAGACAGAAAAGGTAACTGTATACATTTTTTTGGACAAAGCAAAGTCATAATCGTATCCCTCTAAATTCGAAAAATTATATTATGCATGTTAAATAAATAGAAACTTGGACTATTCGAAAAAATGATCGATATTTTACATTTAAAAATTTGTTATTTTAACGTTTTTTATAAGCAGGAACTCGTAATTTAAATATTATACCACTTTGATTATATCGAATTGCCAATAACTTGAAAATAGATATGAGTTCCATAACAATTCCGGTCGTCATAAGTTCAAGTACTGTGCTCAAATCCTTCCTGTAGATCACTACCCTTCGTATCTGAGGCAAAGTCATGGAAAAAAAAGTCACCATGCCAGGTACAATGAAAAAAAATCTTTCAGTGAAGCTCTTTTTCTCTTCAAAACCAGGCCAAACACCACACATTCGCGAAATAACGCGAGTGACTTTGACGCTGTGATCGAACCCCGACAAATCTACAAAAACAGTTTCTATATTTCAAATATTTACATAAATCATACTACTACTTATAAACAAAGTTTACTCAAAACATTTTTTTTATAATAATTCTAAAAAACTATAGTTAATTTTAGACCAAAACAATCGAATCTTCGTAATTACCATTTAAATTATTTGATATTGGAATTTTAGGATCCAAATTGAGAATCGTTTTAACTTCCATTTAAATGCAAGCTTGTCCTCACTACAAAGCTTCGACCGATGAAACTGAAACCTCGCTTTAAAATATCTATATGTCTTACGAATGCAGAAGATCTGAACAGCGCATGCTCCACGATTAATGATACGTTTTCTTCTGCGATGTTCTCCAGAAACTGATGGCCGGCAGTTACATTATTTCGTGGTTGTGCGCGATGAAAGTTATACAGACTTCTGGTTATTAATGTAACAAGATATTATTGTCAAGGGCCGCTAGTGATCCATTATTCAAAAGAATATTTATTATATACAAGTGATGGTCAGTACCTAATCATCGATTTAAATCCTGAAAAGTGATTTTGGTGACTGAAGTATACTTCTTATAAGTGATTTTAAAAAGTACACCAGTACAGAAGTAGATACAAATTCAAAAAATCATAAGAAAAATTAATTATTTCTATAAAATATTGATATAACAATAATTAACAACTTTTGGTACACGCATTTTTTAATTTTAAATTATTCCTGTGATTTTGTACATTATATACTTATTATATACTTTTTATATTATATATGTATATATACATTCATCGGAAAATTCATGATTTATTTTTGTATACAATGTAAAAAATATAATATCTTGTCGTATTTTATTTGTATTCAAAATATATTCTAAAAATTATATTAATTTTACAAACGTATTTTTTTCATACAGCATTCATTATTATACATTTTTTTAACTAGTTGACTTTTTATATCGATGAATTTTAATACTTAAAGATATTTTCTTCGTTAGTCTTTTATCTTGAATAGTGACTTGATTCTTTAATCAGTAATCTTATTTCTGACTGCAAGAAGAACCGATAGATATCCTACAGATGTTTTTACGACCTTAAAGAAAATTATTAAATATTTAGTTGCATTATGGTACATTTTGTAGTCAACTTCATTTCCATGTTGTTATATAAAAAGTAAGATACTTAATAGCAAAACGAGATTTGAAAAAGAATTGATGAAAAATTGATCATGCCTAATTTTTTTGTCAGACACTTGTGATTAAATTGTGAATAAATTGATTGATTATTATTTATATTACACTTACACTAGCAAAATATCCTAGAGTAAAAGGTGCGAATTTTCCGACGGTAATTTCCACCGGCGTCTTCAATCGACACATTATAATCAGCAATAAACATGAATCTTTGGCTGGTAATTTATACCATTTCATTTCATATACCGCAAGCAACAATCTTTGACTCTGTCATAACAATATTTATATTTAATTGTTTTTGTGAATTTATCATTCGTTATTATTACATAATATTAACTTAGTTATACCTCGCTTCGAATTATCTCTGCTATGTAGCAGTACATGAAAAGGCTCAGAACGTTTCCCGTCGTAAATACGAGAATAAAAATTAGACTTGTCAGTAATTTCGTTCCACTTTCGGAAATGATCTACGAAATTTGTAAGAGTTTAAATAAAAAAGTTAAGAGATTTATTATAAGTCAATATATCTAAAAATTTAAACAATTGCTTACCATTACAAACTGATATCCTTGTAAACAAAGTACAATGGAGGTAGCAAATATTTGCACGAGAAATATTTTATTGAAGTTGTATTCAATAAGGTCTGTATAACTAAAATAATGCAATTACAAACTTATTTGAGGTCATGTCATTCATTAAATTCAACTAATGCAACTAATCTCACCTTATCAGATGCTGATGATGGTTCACCACGGATTTTACCCTTTCCACGAAGTTGTACTTGCCGCCATAAGTCTTTTCCGTCAAGTTCTGTATTCTACTTCTCAAATTAGATAGCTGACTGCTGAAGTGCAATATTGAAAATACGAAGAACCCGTCAAATGATGAAAAGGCAAAACAGCTAAGTAATGCTCCAGTAAATTGGCAGATGCATACGATCTCATAAACAGGGCTGTACTGCGTATTGAAGGGAAATTGTGCTTTCAGAAAAAGTGATCTATTTTCGTTAGAGCCTATGTTTGTAACCAAAAAAACGGTAGCGTGGCTTAGCACGGAGCCGCTGCTCGAGGATATGCAGAAAAAAGTGACAAGCTTGCTAAGGCGTGCGTTCGGCCACATTGTGCACTGGTCGTCCTTACTGGCGTTAGTCCAATCTTCGGAGATTTGAATGACTAGCTTTTTCAGATCTATGAAGTTACTAAACTTGAATATAAATTTATAGCCTTAACAACGTAATAATAAAAAATGGTATGTTTATAAAATTTGAAGAAACATGATCTTACCGGTCTTGTTGAACCATATTCCAAGTAGTTTAAGCAAACATATTCCCTCGATAATGTCAGCAGTCGTCAATACTTCGAGCATGAGATTCAGATTATCATGTATTAATATGGCTTTTCGTGTTTGTGGGATGACTATGAAAAATAATATTAGAAATGCAGGTAGTAGAAAGCGACAGCGAGTTAGCAAATTTTGTTTATCATCAAGTGGCCAAAGACCAATTACGTTCATAGTCCAGCGTGTCACACCGACGGATTCGTCAAAACCTGTCGTTGCGTAAAAATGTTTATATTTATTTTAACATTTTGGTGTTGTACAATTTTTAACAATACAAAAGCAAACTTCAGTTTTGAAATCGACAGAAAATTAGATTTTTTTCATAACTTAAATTGTTTTAAAAAAATTAATAAACTGTGATATAAAGTCAGGAACACTGTAAAGATCATAAAATATTTTATAAAAAGATTGTCTGTATAACTTAAGCATAATATTTGTTATTTTTTCGAAGACATGTTGTACATACCTGGTATATGATATATACAGAAATTATATTTTATGATCTTTTACAGTGTATTTTAAACAATTTAAGTTATATATAAAAATAAAATCTAATTTTCCATTTTTTCATAATTGAAGGTGGTCAGGTCCCCTTAAGAACCGTATCTATAAGTTTCATGTGGATCATAATTTAAATTTAAATTCATAAAACCTCAATGATTTTAGTACCTGTTTTATTGGTCTTCACCATTACGGAGTGTTGACGGCAAAGTATCCTGTACTGACTATCGACTATCGTGCCACCCCTGTGCAATTTGTTCTCGCGAAGAAGAATTTAATAATATACAGCGCATGCTCACCGCGTCTTTTTCTCGTCTCTATACATTAACATGTAAACGCTGAGCCTGTTTATCACTATGAAAATATACAGCCTGACCGACGAGCACGAAAGATCAGTCAGTGAGTTTCATGTAAAAGTTAATGTTTCTTTTTAATTTAATGTTTTCTAAAAGCTGCATTATTAGTATCATAACATGACAATTACCTATTATAGCCGTAAAAAGGTTCGTTAAATTTATCATTATTAATAACGTCTTAATCTGTAAAATTATGTAGTTTAGTATTCCAGTGACATGTTTCTCAATTAAGTGAAGTCTTTAAATAAATATATTTAAATTTAAATACATGCATTTGAAAGAAAACAAGTATAGTTAGGATATTTTTATACAGTTCTTATTTAAAAAAAATGATGAGCATTTGTTTTATCAATTAATGTGTTATCACGCATTGCAAGAAGTCACAATGTCTAACTAGCGAAAGTTTTTGAAATATGTAATTTTATAATTCACATAAATTAATTTGTATTTTATTTATATTGTTTTTGTACACAATGAATGGGAACTAATGATATCGCTCTTCACCATTAAATCGCTAAAATAATTCGTCATTTTATATAAAAAATATACATAAAATTGATTGGTTTACAATATTCAATGACACAATTGCGGAGTGCATTCCACCCATTTAACATAAGTTATATACATAAAAAGAACATATATTCATGTTATCGTAGCGTCACCTTAACGTCTACAATTATATATTTCAAAACTAATACAGGTTTTAAGCAGTTTTTTGACAAATACATATAAAGAGGTAATATATTCAAAATATAATTAATTCCTCTGTTCCCGAGTCTGCTCCATTCGTATCTAAGGAAATAGATGTAGATGTAATCTTGATTTTAATTCCTAGCAACGTTCACAATTAACAATAATTCCATCAAAAAATTATATTTTCACATGATATGGCTGCTTTTTAAAGCTAGTAGCATCGACAAGTATCCCATCGCTGTCTTTAAAACCTGCATAATGATACAACTTTTGATTAATCAAAATGTATTAGAAAGAAAGAAGCATTTAATAATGTACAAACTTTAACAAAGTAGGCAAAAGAAAGCACCGCAAACTTTCCAGCAGTAATTTCGAATGGATCCTTTGCGGCGTACATTATATTCACAATCATTTTCGATTCTTTTGGTTTAATTTCGTGCCAATGCATGTCGCAAACTGCGTAAAAGATATTTATGCTCTATAAAATGATATAAAAAAATTAATTTTATTAGATTATTACAAACATATATATACTTTATCTTTGATTTTCTACTTCTTTTCGAAGTTTTTCAGCAACGTAACAATATACAAAAAGGCTCAAAATATTGGCTGATGTGTAGACTAATATAAACGCAATAGTAATAAAGTTTTGTTCTGAATTTTCCGTCAAGCTCTGAAAAAAATATTATACACATCAACGCAGTGTGTGCATTTTAAAATATGTATTATTTTTCATCGCTTACGATAACTAATTGATACCCTTGTAAACATAACGTTACTGAATAGCCAACCATTTGCATCAAAAATACTTTGTTGAAATTGTTTTCAATTATTTTTGTAAAGCTACATAATACAAAAATTATAACATGATAAAATGTGATATTTGCAAGAGTTGTTATGGGCTATTGTAAATTATATTATTACTCGGCTATTATTTACTGTTCAGCAACAATAAGATGAAATTCTCACCGTTGCAGATGTATATGCCTTTCAACAAGATCTCTGATATGTTGCACAAAGGTCTGCTTTGTAAATTGGCATCGTGAAATTATATTTCTAAAGTCATATTGTAAATTAACTAGTTGAGCACACACGTGGAGTATTGAAAATATGAAAAAACCATCGAAGCTTGTAAAAGCTGCAATACTAATCACAGCTGCGAGAAATTGCAAAAACCATATAATTTCAAAAATAGGGCTTCTCTGTGTTTCGAAAAAAAATTTAGATCGCACAAACATCAGTCTACTCTCCGTGACGTTGTCATTATCGAAATCCTCAATATTTTGAGAGTTCAATAGTAGCAACATACCAGTTGCATATAATACGATGGTCCCGTATGTCAAAATTGCGTAGCACTTAATAATAAACTTTCCTATCTTTACATTTTCCCACATAGGATACTGCTGTTTTTTTTCTGTGGCGGTCCAGTCTTTTTCTATTTCAGTTAACAAGTACCTAAGATCTTTAATACCAAAAATTTAATGACTTCGAAGTAAAATACTCCTTTACATTAATACATACAACTTTTTTAGTCTATATATGACGTGCATAATAAATGTATACATAATACAGATGCACAATAAAATAATTCAATATCTCATGTGCATAAATTCTTAACTTAGTCTAACTATAATTTTATGTAATTCTATAATCACCTTGTTTATTGTACCAAACTCCGACTAATTTTAAACAAGCTACCATAGTGATCACATCTGCCGTAGTCAGAATTTCAATGGTATAATTCAAATCATCCGTGACATAGAATAACATTCTTGTTTGCGGAATTATAATGAAGAACATTGAAAAAAACAACGGTACTAAAAAAAAAAATTGTTCATGCCAATGTTGACCAGATTCAACACCTGGCCATGTGCCAATGATGATCATTACGAGCCGAGTAAAACGGACGCATTCGTCGTATCCCGATTTTTTTGTTTTCATTATTTACGTGTAAAAATAATATATTTGTCTTAGTTATCTAATTTTCTATCACCACATTGATTCCATTTCCAAAACTTAGTCATCGCTTCGCTACTAATATGAAATTACGTTATCTTATTAGTTAGGTGTCACAAAACGAACTGATAAACTTTCCAGGTGGGAAAAATTCTCTCTGGGTGTCGTTAGGAAGCGCATGCTCACTTGTTCACGTAATTGAAAACCTATGCATTGTTAATAATATTCAGCACCCTCATACAAGAAGCTTTCATATGTATACTCTCGTCTGCAGTAGAAGCTTCGCAATAAGTTTCTACAGACATTGTACGGTGTTTTTAAATATGTGTGCGCGGAATACGTGAATTCGCAGGTAACTCGATCAATATTGAGGAAAGTACAATATGTTTAATATAAAAAATAAAATAAATTTTAAAGATAAAAGTATATAATATTTTAAAGATAACAGTAGTTTTTCAACAGCGTGCTACTACGGTATAATAATGTTTCATAAAGAATATTTCATGGCTATACTTCATTTACGTACTGCAAGAAGTACTGATATGTAACCAGCTGAAGTTTTTACAATCTGCAAGAAAAGAAATAAAAAATATTTGTGTGAGCACATCACTACCTTTACAGAAAAAATTGTATAAATAAGATTCATATTTACATCGTAGAACAAATTCAATGAAAATATGCAAAATTTTCCAGCAGTAATTTCTAGAGGCTTTTGCACGCGTAAAATAGTTACAATTAAGAGTCTAGCGTTCTTTGCTGGCAAGTTATACCACTTGCTGTAAAAAATTGCATTTCCCAATTGTAAACTCTGTAAAAATATATATAAAGTTCAGTGGATTCTAAAATAATGTACAGAAATTTAATATAGTAAAAATCCCTTCCTTACTTCCTCGCGCAAAATTTCCGCAACATAACAGTACATGAATATACTGCACGAAGAGCAGATGATAAAATAAATCATAAAAATCAATTCTACTAGAATAACTTGTTGACTTGATATTAGCTAAAATAAAAATTGTATAAATATTTAAACTGAATAGATTGCAAACAAGCATATGAAAATTTGCTTACTATTACAAACAAGTATCCCTGTAAGCAAAGAAGAAACGTGGATGACATAACTTGAAATAAAAACATCATGTTGAAACTATATTCTATGATGTCTGCAAACCTTTAAGTACAGGCATTGTTAAACTGATATAGTTTTTAGGCGAATTTCAAAAAAATATAATTCGAAATAATTGCAAGAACTGTCTATGTTATAATAGGTTCTGTAAATTTTGTACATTTGAAAGAGATTTTTCTCGATTCACTCGTGCAGTAAATGCACCCTTGGGAAAAATCTGCTAGTTCCGCCCCTTATTGTTGCATAATGTACTATTTTTTATACATTATACAAACTTAATTCATAATGAATTACAACTTTTGTATGATTATAAATTAATTAACTGAAAAAGAAAAATTTTGTGTGGCAATATTTTATCCGAGGGATTTGGAATGTCAGCCAGTGTATCTACGCGCACGTACACACACACACATGCATACGCACACACACATTTTCTAAAAACATGTGATTTAAATTTCATACAACTCCAAACGTGTTTCTACAAGGTTTAACGAAACTGAAAATTTTAATGTTACATAGCTTCCTCTAAGAGAAAGCTAAACGGCTAATAATAATAACTAAAAAAATAATGCGAAAAAATCTCACTCATTTATTTTCCGGTGTCGCTTCATCAGCTTCGATAGCATACTCATAAATTCTATATCTTTTTCATACTTTTCCTCTCCAATTTTTTTGAACGCAGTCTGCAAATTGGTCAGTTGTGCGCACAAATGCAGTACTAGGGTAACAAATAGAGCATCCACTGACATAAAAGATCCAGCGGCTAGTATTGTCGCTAAAATCTGCATTACCCAGGTTATCTCGTAATTTGGACTCGATTGTGTATCGTAAGGAAATTTGCTGTTATAGTACAGAGGCTTTTTGTAATTTTTGATTCCAGAACTCTCTGCCGCTGAATGCGCAGAGTAGAGAATGTAGAACATCCGCGCTGTATTGGCTAGGACCGTTGCCTCTGCGAGGCCGATAAACACAATGGAAAAAGTTCGGGAGATGCGGGCATTACGCCACATAACCTGAAGCTCCGATTTCTTTGTTGTGCGCTTCCAGTCACCAGATAGCGATACTATTAATTGATGAATTACTGAAAATATTGTAATTTTTTTTAGTTATATAACTCTCGTATATGTAAAATAAAAATATATTTCATATGTACCGTTATGATTGTAGCTAACACCAAGAATCTTGGCCACGGCAATACCAATGGGAACATTCGCCAGAGTCAGTATGTCCAGGATGACGTTCAAGTCTCCTCCAACCGAGAAAACTTGAACAGTTTGCGGTATATTGATGAACATTAGTATCGTTACTGTTGGCGCAACGAATGCGAATCGAGCCAAACTGAATTTTGAAGAAGTATACCCTGGCCAGATTCCATGAAGACGCATGAAAAAGCGGGTGAAACCGATGGCAACATCGAAACCTAATTTTTTAAAGCAATCGTCATAATTTGCATCATCAAAACAAAACGGTGAAAGATTTGGCCTTATCATTTTTTTACTCAGCAGTAAAATAGAGTTGCTGGAAAAGCAGATTATTATTCATATTCCATAAAATTTTACAAACGTACATACATAAGCTATTCGATAAAAATAAAGCAAATAATTTTTATTGTTTAAGTTCAAACTTATACAAGCACCTATCCTTTGCTCAATGGTTTTTAAGATAAAATAAGAGAAAAAAAAGAAGTACATCACCCTCTTCTTTTCTACCCATAGTCGTTCGTACACGTAACTGTCGCTCCTAACGCAGGGGTCTCGCATATTCTACAATATAATACGAGCAATTAAATTGATGACGCACGGAGAAAAAATACAATGTATCTATCTCATTCTTTGTAACAAGCCGCATATTCAGGCGCACGTTTCGTTTCATTAAATATGAAAAATGTTCTTGCTCGCGCATTCAATACTTAATTGCTTTTCTTTTACGCTGATCAGCGTAAACTTTTATTCCCGAGCATTTATTCTTGTTATTTCCTCTGCTCGATAGTCTTCGATTTTATGGTCGTTATTAAACGCTTTAATATTTAAAATATAACAATTCTACATTGCTAAGAAAAGTTTCATTTGAAACATTGTCTCAGTTGTGTGTTGGAAATAACGCGATGCTTATAAAAAGTAAGAGAATATCAAGCTCAACAGAAATGCGTAAGAATAGATTTAGAATAAAAATATAAAAGATCCAGTTGTATACTGTTTTGAATTTTATCATTATCATTATCTTAAATTGTTGATTGATTTATGATAAGAGAAATCCAGTACGTAAAGCTTCCATTTTATTCATATCATTTTTATCCAACAGTGCTTTGCAAATCATATTCGGTTTACCACCGAAAAATTCAAGTAATATCTATTCAAACTATGTTATTTTATCCTTTACAGCCAGAAGTACCGACATATATCCAGCCGATGTCCTTACAATCTAGAAAAAATTTTCAAATAATAACTATACTGCAAATTTATAAAAACTATTACTTACATTACAAAATAAATTCAATGAAAATATGCAGAATTTGCCTGCAGAAATTTCCAGTGGTTTTTTGCAACGTAACATCGAAATGATCAGCAGTCTAGCCTTTTTGGATGGTAAATTATACCATTTGCTATAGAATATGGAGTATCCTAACTGCAAGCTCTATCGGCATGGAAAAAAAGAAGGAAACAATTTTTTAAATCGTCTAACAATTTTGGTTTTAGTAAATATTTTTTTCTGTTCATTTACCTTTTCACGTAAAATTTCGGCAACATAACAATACACAAATATACTGAACGTAAAACAAATAGTAAAGTAAAACATAAAAATCATTTCCACCAGTATTACATCTTGACCCGAAAGAATCTAAAATAGAAATTCTTAATTATACGTTATATATTTCAATATTTAGTCTGGGCTTCTACGAATCTGGGTACTATACACGTTATTTATTTAATTATAACCATATAACGAAACTTACGATCGCAAACAAGTAACCTTGGAGACAAAGAAGCAGCGTAGAAGACAGTACTTGAACAAGGAACATCATGTTAAAGCTGTATTCAATGATATCGGCAAATCTGGAAAATGCAAATGTAGATTTTAAATAAACAATGACGAATGTTAATGAATGACATGATGTGGCAAGATCTCACGCGTTTATCTTTCGATGTCTCTCGATCAACTCCGATAGCTTACTCATAAATATCGTTCCTTTCTCATCATTTTCCTCGCCAATTTCTGAAAAAGCCGCCTGCAAGTTGGTCAGTTGTCCACACAAGTGAAGTACCAAAGTCACGAACAATGCATCTACAGATGAAAAAGCTCCAGCTGACAGTGTTGTAGCAATAATCTGTAGCGTCCAGGTGATCTGGTAATTAGGATGAGACTGCGTATCGTAAGGAAACTTGCCACTGAAGTAAAGCGGTTTATCGTAGTTATCAAAACCTGCGGCTTGAGCGGTTGTTCGAGTGGAGAAGGCGACGTAAAACATGCGAGTACTATAAGCCAGTACTGTTCCTTCACCCAGGATAATACAAATAATGGAAAACATCCGAGACTTGCGAGCGTTGATCCGCATCACCTCCAGCTCTGACTCTTTAGTTGTGTATTTCCAGTCCTCGTAAATTGAAACGATTAGTTGGTGGAGCACTGTCATGAGGGAGTGCATACGTGTTAAGGTATTCTAAAATTGTTATTATTTATTTGATTGCTATGTAATAAGCGTGATTGGAGTTTGAGAGTGTTAGCACTGATTGATATTCAGACATTTAGTATGCAGGAAAATTGATATTTAAAAATAAAATATATAATGTAAAAGAAGAATAAATTTGAAACAAAGGCATATAAAAACATTCAAATTCATATAAAAATTGTGATAATTATATTTCGTGATAAATCATACCGTTTTGTTTGTAACTAACACCCAGTAGTTTAGCCAATGCGATGCCGATAGGCACGTTAGCCAGGGTAAGCACATTCAGAACAGCGTTCAAATCATGTCTCACTACAAAGACCTGAACGGTCTGTGGTATGTTAATGAAGAACAGTATCATGAGAGCCGCTGGAAGATAGGCGTAACGCATGATTCCACCTTTTGATGCGCCGAAGCCTGGCCAGATCCCATGAGTGCGCATGAAAAACCGAGTGATACCGATGGCGACATCGAACCCTAATATATTTAAGAATATATTAAGATTTATCGAGCACTATAAGACAACGGCTTTGGCCATGCTCTTATTTATATTCTTATTGTATGAAGAATCCTAATGTTTCAAATCTTTTTTGCATGTGCTTTTCTTCTTAAAAGACATACTCCAATAGAGACATTTTTAAAACATGCAATATTGTAGCCTGACGTTTCTATACGTCTCTCTCTCTCTCTCTCAACTTTTTTTTAGATAATAGCCTAACAATTCTACATAGTAGATATAGTTACCTTCTTCTTTTCTCGTCATAGCAGCTCCAGCACACAACTGCTAGCCTCAGTCCAAGAGTGACGCATATCCAGCCGCAATTTAATAAGAATAATTAAAATAATGATGATGAGAAATAAAAGTAGAAAACGTTTTCCATCCCTCTAATGTTGGGCTCATCCACAGACGTATACGTATCGTTCCATTAAATATGAAAAATGCTCTTGCTCGAGCATTCAATACTTAAGTAGTCATTTTCTTGTTAAACGGTAAATCATCTCCATTTATTCTTGCGCACTCTCCATCATAAGTACAGGCTGATGCGGCTATTTTATAACTACTATTATGTGCTTTCACATGTAAGGAAATACATTACTTCCAAGATACATTGTGCAATATACTAAAATGAAAAAATGAATTTTCGAAAAGACCGTGTTATCAATTTTAAGGTAAGCGAATAATTCAATTTTATATTTAAATTGAGATTGTAAAATATAAAACAAAGTATAAAGCCTGTTTGCCAAAAAAAAAGCATTTTCATGTACATACTTAAAATACGTAAAAACAAACAAAATTCATATAGAAAAGTTACGTAGCTATAATCTATCCTTTACAGCGAGCAGCATAGATAAGTAACCACCTGATGATTTCAAAATCTGAATTTGTAAAAATCAAAATATTTTATGAAAGTGTTTCTTGATGGTTGAATATTATTATTATTATTATTATTATTATTATTATTATTATTATTATTGTTAAAATGCTTATACGCACTCTGCAATAAAGTTCGAGAGAAAAGGCTGCAAATTTTCCGGCTGTGATTTCAAATGGCTGCTTTGCACGAATTATTATGAGAGTTAAACAGTTCGCTTCCGAAGGTAACAAAGTATACCAGTTGCATTGATATGCCGCATTTCCGATTTCCATACTCTAACATAAGTTAGATTATTCATCTTTATTTAATCAATTAATTTTACAATTTTTTTGTAATAATGTCTGGATTAAGTTGATTATAGATTTACCTCAGTTCGAAGAACTTCGGCGACATAACAGTACACGAAAAGACTAAAGGTGAAACAGCATGTAAAGTATACCATGAAAATGAGCTCGAAAAATGGTATGCTGCCTTCGGATGTTGCAAGCTACATAATTGATAATAAAAATAGTGTCTTAAATAAGATTTGTGTAGGCATCAAGACACTGTTACATCTAGATGTTTATATAGGTTTTCAGCTATATTTTCTGACATTTGATATAAAGAGTCATAAAGGATACTTAAATTTAGAACATAAAGTAATTGATTTTGGTTCTTAATCATTATACAAGCAAATGTGTAAGAAAAATGCAAGCATTACTTACGATAACTATTTGATAACCTTGAAGGATAAGCATAAGTGAGGATGCGACGATTTGTACAAGGAATACCATGTTGAATGATTCTTCAATAGTAGTTGCAAAGCTGTAAAGTTAAGTCAGTCTTTTTAGTATAACCTTAAATCAAAAACAAATACAGAGCTGAAAATATGCTTACTTATTCAAAGCTTCGTGTCTCACAACAATGGCAGAAAGCATGTGCAAGAAAGACTGGATTTCATCCGATTCATTTCTTTTGGGTAAGTCTTTTAGTTTCTCTTTCAAATTGTTCAGTTGACCACAGAGATGCAGCACCAGTACAGCAAAAAATGCGTCGACGGATGAGAAAGCTGAAGCCGCAAACATCGTCGAGAAGAATTGAAACATCCAAATTATCTCGTAGTTTGGACTGCTCTGAATGTCGTAGAAAAATTCTGCACTCATGTAGAGCGGTCTAAATCTTGTAGTCGAGTTGAGTTTCGTAAGACTGTATTGCTTGGATTCGAGTACGGTGAAGTAAAGGGCCATTGCAAAATGGGCCATGATGGTTCCTTCGGCCAGGATGATAATGATGATGGACATCAGTCGACTCATCTTCGCGTTCTGCCACATGACTTGAAATTCTTTCTCTGTCTTGGAGCTCCTCCAGTCCTCGGCCATCGAAACGACCAGCTGACCCAGTACTGACATTTACGATATTTCAATTCTTGCTTAATTTAAGTCTAGCAAAACTGGATGGTATTACATTGACACACTTTGAAAGACGTTTAGTATATACAAATGCAAGGTGCAAATAAATAAAAAAAATAATAAATAACTCATAAATAAAAATAAGGTTATTTTGAATTACAAACTATATTAGATACAAGAAAAGTGAATACCATTTTTGTTGTACCAGAGCCCTAGCATTTTGAAGAGCGCTATTGCAATCGAAATATCAGATATTGTCAGAACTTCCAATACTGCATTCAAATCACCCCAAACTTCAATGGCTTTTATCGTTTGCGGTATGTTGGCAAAGTAAAGCATAATAAAAGACGGTAAAAGGAATCGTGTCCGGGAGATCAAATTTTTCCGTTTGATATCTGGCCATACCCCAAGAAAACATAGTACTGCTCGAGTTGCGCCTATCGCAACATCGAATCCTATTACAGATAAAAGTAAAAAAAGTTGAACGTATTCATCTTTTTATTTACAATTTCTATGGTAAAAGTGATTTTTAATTATTCTTAAGTTCAATCCTTAGCCATAATAATGTTACATATGTCTTTGTAAAATAGTTTTAACACCGACATTATTTTTACTCGAAACCTTACACTTGATTGTTTGATATATTTTTGCTTCAACGATTTTTTAAGACCAGTTTTATAATATATTTCTCAAATTTTTATTTACTTTTCAAGAAATACCTTCACTATTGTTCATTGGAAGTATCTCAACGCAGGCTACTGGATAACTGGCGATTTTTCGCGTTAAGAAACATCCCCTCCATTAACATTTTTCTATCCCCATCGATGACGCAAGCGCTTTCATTAATGTAAGCTGGCATTTATCACCGATAATTAACCGTTGTAAGGGAGAAAATCGCTACGACGATGATGAATCTTATTAGAGCTTCTTTAATTTATAAACGTATAAAAATAAAATGTCTTAGCGTATAGAAAGAATATGGAATTATCAAATATGAAATGAAGACAGCTAATAATAGGAAAAACATGCATGGAGAGACACAATGAAGTGGCATTAAAATAAATTGCAGTGGGCAATTATCAGCAGAGAAAAAAGGAAAATCTATAAGCCTTCTCAGTAGCTCTGCTTGGGTACGGGGATACACTTGCAATACGACTAAGAACAAACGAGTATCGCTTCTTTTTTTAGAATAATAAAGATCGTAACAGTTAAAAAGAAAAATATATTATTCGTGTTTTGTAATAAAATAAAAAATCTCATAACATTAAATTAGGCTGCATACAAATTTTTTGAATTTTAACTAGCTAATCTGTCTTTCATAGCAAGTAGCATAGACAAGTAACCTCCAGAGGATCTTAAAATCTGTAGGAAAATGTACCGATTGTTGTAAATGTTATAATTCAAAACATAAAACAAAATACGATGTTGATATACATACACTACAATAAAGTCCTAAAGAGAAAGCCGCAAATTTTCCTGCTGTGATTTTGAATGGCTTCTTTGCTCGAATTATTACAAGAATCAGTAGTTTGGTTTCACAGGCAGGCAAGTCATACCAGTTACTTTCATATGCTGCATTACCAACTTCCATACTCTATATTCATCAAATGACAATTTATTGAATTTGGCATTATCGTAGGATCGATATTTTGGATTGTATTTTACCTCTGTACGCAAGACTTCAGCAACGTAACAATAGACAAACAAACTAAAAGTAAAACAGCACGTGAAGTATATCATGAAGATAAGTTCGAATAGTGGAATACCATCTCCTGCAGTAGTTATCTGAAGTATAAGTATGATATAAAATTATGCTTCCACATATTGTCTAATTTTAATTAGTCTTAAATCTTATTTATAGTTAAAACTAATAGTTATGTTCATAGACAGAAGTCTTATTACTTTACCATTACTAGCTGATATCCTTGAAGACAAAGAACCATGGAAGATGCTACCATTTGTACGAGAAACATTACGTTAAAAGCATCTTCGATTGCACTTCCAAACCTGAAAAAAAAATTGTATTTAATTAGATTATGTAGATTATATAAGGTAAATAAGCGATGTGTAAGATAGTAAAATATATAAAAAATCTGACCTGTCAAGGTAATCATGCCTAGTAACTATCTCAGACAACTTTCCCACAAAAGATTCTTCTCCCTTACTAGTAATTTGCTTCGGCAATTTTTTCAATTTCTCTCTTAAATTATTCAGCTGACCACAAAGATGCAACATCAGTACGGCAAAAAACGCATCTACGGAGGAAAACGCTGATGCTGCGAATATAGTTGATGAACACTGGAACAGCCAGTGTATCTCGTAGGTAGGAGATTTTTGGACATCATAAAAGAACTGGGCACTCATGTATAATGGCCTGAACCTTGCGGTAACGTTGTCCTTTGTTAAACTGTATTGTCTGGACTCAAGGACGTTAAAGTAGGCGACCATCGCAAACTGCGCAACAATTGTACCCTCAGCTAGACCGATAATCGTAATGGACAGTAGACGGCTTAGTCTAGCATTTTTCCACATAACATCTCGTTCCTCTGGGGACTTGATAGTTTTCCAATCCTCCGACATCGATATGACAAGCTGACCCAATACTTAGAATTATGTTACTTTGTTTACTCTTTGTGTGATGTTGGCTAATAAAACTTATATATCATTCAGCATACTTTAATAATACAATTAATAAGGCTCAAAATATATATCGAAAATAACACAAATGAAGATAACAAGTAGAGCCCGAAATCGCTATAGAGGTATATAACTAAAGAAAGAAATAAATATCAAAATATCAATGGGAATAGAAATAAAGAGATTGATTGAATGTAAAAATTCAGTATACAAATGGAGAAGACAGAAATGAAGAAGAATATGTGAAAAAGATGTATGAGACCCAGATAAATCTAATAAAAAGAATATAGAAATCAAAATAAGTTAAAGGTAAAGCTACAGATGGAGATAGAGATAGAGATGAAGTAAAATTTGATGCAGGGAAATGAACATATATTGATAAAAAGTTGTGGGGGTTGGCGTGCGGAACGAGTAGAGAGGAACCCCCTATTCTGTATATAATAATAATAAAATATAGATGAAATAAATAAATATTATTGATAAAATTTAATTAAACACCATCTCTGTTGTACCAGATGCCCAGCATTTTGAAAAGTGCTATACTGATTGGAATGTCAGATGTGGTTAAGACTTCGAGTACTGCGTTCAGGTCACCCCAGACCTTTGTCACCATTACAGTTTGAGGTATGTTGACGAAGTAAAACATAACGATAGCTGGTATAAGGAAGTGTCCACTTTCTATCCAGCTATCTTTTCGCTTTGGATCTGGCCATACTCCGAGAAAACGCAAAATCATACGGCTTGTTTGTATTGCGACGTCAAATCCTGTTGTGAAAATATTAAAATTAGTAACTTGTTTACTAGCAATTACACTGATATCAAATCTAAGGAGGTCTGTGTTGCATACCTTCCTTATCGCTCATTGTATGTACCTCTTCGCAATCTGTAGGACAACTGACAATGGTCAGATATTACGTATACCCCCACCATAATGCTTGCTCATTCCTACTTGCGCGATACTTACGCTTTTATAAATTAAAGCATGTAATTAATACCTGTAATCAACGACTGAGAGAAAAAAGCACGCTTCTGCGATGAGAAATCTCATTAAATCGTACATTTAATTCATAAATCGATAAAAATAAAATGATGCTCAGCGTGCAACAAAGGACGTAAAACATGCGTCATTTGAAAATGAGGGGTGAAATAAAACATTCTTAACGATGCTATAAAAGCGGAGATGGAAGATTACAGAAAACGCGTACGGAGAAAAGCTGCAATAAGATAAAAGCTCGCTTTGATAATAATTAGTTTCGTTGTACGCTGTCTGAAAATAAAATTTAATTAAGCTTGGTATGAATGCATTGCTTGCATATCATATGAGAACTTAAGTATGGCTAATAATGGAGTATGAAAGAAACGAGGAATATAATGTATGAAGCAATTGAAAGAACTAGTGTATGGAAATACATTGTAGCTGTAAATAGAACGTAGTTAAAAGTACGTCTTTTGCATATCATATAAGGATTTGAGTGTAGCGAATAGCAGAAAAAAAGAAACAAAGAATATAAGACGTATTTATAAGAGAGCGACTACAGAAATAAGCACTTGATATTCTTAGGTATCCAATCTTGAAGATAAAGTGATGCTCGTAGCAGTTTTGTGTGCAACATGTGAACAACATATACAAAAGATCATTCGTGCAAAGTAGTGTTTCAGAGTTACAGTTACCATGGATTTAAAACTAGAATGATTTTTAAAAACGCTTTGTATCTCATGTATCTGACAAATTCAAATAAACGAATACTAATAAAATTTAATTTAAAAAAGTTATTTAATTACTATAACACATTTATAGAACATTTTATAAATGTTTTATCGACATATTTCATATAAACATTTGAATCATTGCGCTACAATGTTTTCAATATCGTTTTAAAATATTTTAAAACATATAAATAGAGGTGTACTTTATGATAAATGCAAATATAAATATACTATGTGAATCTCAAGCAGCTAATCTGTGAAGTGGATTACATTCATTCATGAGAGAAAAATTTTCTTTTCGGCAAGTATAAATTCTTCAAAGTTGCTATACAAGTGACATGTGGAATAATATCATGACACATACTAAAAACAACGATATATTTTTTAGTAATTGAAATTTATGAAAATTTGTATTATTTCACTACATACTAGAACAATAATTACAATGATGATTGTAAAAAATCCATCTATAAAAGTACACTAAAAACGAGAACAAAAAGGTAGAAATGTCAAGACTTTCGAGTATCACAACTTCTCGCGTACAGCTAGAAGCATCGACAAATAGCCAGCGGAAGTTTTAACAATCTGTAAAAAGAAATTATTCTAATTATGTATTCCTTACGGACAAGGCGCGGAAAAACATAAATCATGTAAGTACATTGGAAAATAAATTTAACGAAAATATAACAAATTTTCCTGCAGTAACTATAAGTGGCTTTCCAGTTCGTTGTAAAGGTAGTAACAGTAGTTTCGCGTGTGTTGGTGGCAAATCATACCAGGGATTGTCAAAAATAGCAGTACTTAGTGCTAAACTCTGAAAACATTTATAGTATGCTTTTAGTCTTTATTTTGAATGACTACATCATGTCAATTTTATATACTACACTTGCCTCTGTACTTAAGCACTCAGCAACGTAACAATAAACAAACATGCTGTATATGAAGCCGAGAGTAAAGAAACCCATCAAAATCAGTTCCACAACAACATCGTCTTCGTCAAAAAGTATCTGTATTAAAAAAATATGAATTATTTTTCCAGCTATCTTTTTCAACAATATTGCGTGGTTTTTACTGTAATAAGAGAGTATCCATGTAAGCAAAAGATAACCGAAGAACTTGAAACTTGTATCAGATATATTTTGTTGAAACAATATTCAACCGTATCTGCCATGCTGGAAACAAAATATAATTATTTTCTTTATTATATACAGACATTTCCAATTATAAATATGATATTGTATGATCGATGTGTATTATAAAAAGGACGTTGTTGTATTTCGTTAATTGTATCGATTCTACTACGATATGCGGTTAAATTCATGCTTAATTCAATAATGATAATGATTATTACATTACAGAAAACAACTTACTGGCATATTCTGCGATGCTTCTCGATTATCTTCGCCAATGACCTCACAAACTCCAGATTATTCTCAGAGGTATTTTTAACAATTTCATTAAACTCCATTTGCAAATTAGTTAACTGTCCACACAAATGAAAGATCAGAGCAACGAATAGTGCATCAGCGCTCGCAAATGCACATCCACCGAACGCGGTGCCTATGAATTGACAACCCCAAGTTATCTCGTAGTTTGGAGTGCTTTGCGAATCATAGATGAAGTAGCCTCTCATGTAATAAGGTCTGATCAGTTTGCCGGTTGTGTCAAAGCTGGTTTCATACAGCATCGCGTAGGTCATTCGTATGGTATGGAGGAACAACCGGCCAAAGCCTAGACTTGCTTCTACCATCGAAAATATTCGACTGAGACGAGCTTTCTGCCACATGACTTTTTTCTCAGACTCCTTTGTCACCTGTTTCCAGTCTTCAGCTATTAAGAACAGAAGTTCTTGGAGATCTTTATGGGAAAAAGTAAATCGTCAGTTACAATTTCATAACGTCGCGTATGTCAATTTAAGTATATTTAAAGAAGTAATTTTAATTTTAGGTATGTTGGATCATGGCATGTGCACTACTGTGTCACCTTTGCTATTGTAAGTTATTCCGAGATGTTTGACCAAGGCGATGAAGATAGGAATATCAGCAAATGTCAATATTTCGATGATCGTGTTCAAGTCACCGCCTACTTGAGTCAGCTCCATTGTTTGAACTGCATTTACAAAAAAACCCATCATTAATGCAGCTGGAATAAACTGAAAACGAGAAATTCCAGTTCTTGGTTTGTCTACTCCAGGCCAGATCCCTTGAAAGCGCATGGTGAATCGAGTTACGGCGAAGGCGGTGTCAAAACCTAAACTTTTGAATTTTTGTATTACATTTGAGAACGTTATTACGTATTTTACTATTAAAAAACCAGATCAAAAGTGTTTCGAAATTATGTAAAAAAAGTTTATATCCTAAAACCTAAATAATCATGGTGTAATAGAAAAAATTCTTTTCTCTATTTTGACTCTATCCCTCGGTAATTATACAAAAAACGTTTGATAGCGTTTCAGAAGGGGAGAGAAGAAATGTTGTAAACAAATTTTTTCCTCCTACCTTCACCCACAACCTGCCTCGGGAAGATCAATAAACGCTATCAAACGTTTTTTGCTAAATAATCATATTTTACAATAATTTACTGATCATATCAAGGCAAACTGTATTACGCACCTTGTTCTTTTTCTGCCATTATTACACAAAGACAAGACAGAAGCTTTAAAGACTCGTCAGCTAAATTGATCGCCACAGAGCCCCTCTTTGCTTGAAGCAGAGAGAAGTAAGCGCATGTCTCCCATTAAATATATAATGCGCTCACACTTTTGTGCTCAATACTTTATTAGTTGTCAAGCACTTCACAGCTCGCGTCTTCATTCGTAGCAGGTTCATTGCTTGAGCTTTGATACATTGTGCCTTGATGTATTGTTGCTAGTACAGCGAAGTATATATCTAAAAGTTTTTGAGTGTATTAATCGGGTTTAGTAAGAAAGTACGTTTTACATATTTTAAAAAATAAGGCAATGAAATCATAAAAATTGATTCTAATTTTGATTCGTCATTCTTCTAAAAAACAGTATGGTAAAACAACTTGAAACATTATTTCATTTTTCTAAATTTTTACGGTTAGTATTGTCATTGTCAATGGTTGAAAGTACATCTTTGAAACTTATTGATTACCTGTCTTCTATTGAATAAATAAATATTTCGTTACTTTGCAAATACTAGTTCATTTCTTTATTTCAAATGTATTATTATCGTCTTCATCGCATTCTAAAATGTGGCATAAATTGTTACGCTGCACGTTACATCTCATTTACTCCGGCGCAAAAGTCACGATTCTAGTAAAATTAATTTTATTAACAAAATAATTATTTAAAACTTTCATAAATCGTACGATAAGTAACTGAAAACTTTTGATTTTAAGTACAAACTAAAATAACGTATAGGTATACTAAAACTTATTAAGCATAAAAAAAAATCTTTTCATTTTTATGGTACAATTATTGTTGAAATATATAACTAATAGATATTTTCAAATACTAGTCAGCTTCTATAACTAGTCGATCCTTCACAGCTAGAAGCATTGATAAGTATCCTCCTGATGATTTTAATATCTAAAATTAAAATATTTCTACAAAATATTCAGAGTTTTTTATATTTATATATTTTTGTTCTAATAAACTTACGCTACAATAGAGTTCTAAAGAAAACGCGCAGAATTTTCCGGCTGTAATTTCAAGAGGTTTTCGTGCTCGATGCATTAGTAGTAGCAAAAGCTTCGTATCCTTTGGAGGTAAATTATACCAGTCACCCTCGTAAGCTGCGAAATCTAATGCTGTACTCTGATTAAGTTATAAAATCAAACTGTATTAAAACTATTCAATTCACTACAATATAGCAAAAAGAAAAATAATTGAAATACTTCGTATCGAAGTTCCTCGGCAACGTAGCAGTACACGAATAGACTGAACGAAAAACAGCATGTAAAATAAATCATATGAATTAATTGTAAGACGGGTAATTTTCCTTCGGTATTTGTGATTATCTGTGGTTCGACGTGTATGAAAAAGTATAAGAATCTTTAATTGTGTCAAAAAAATTTCAACTAAAACATTTAAAAAAATCTATAACTCACTGTAACTAATTGATACCCTTGTAAACACAATGCCAGAGACGACGCAATCATTTGTGACAAGAACATCATGTTAAAAGAATCTTCGATAGTCTTTGCAAAACTGAAAAGAATATAACCAATTATATGAAACGTCAAAAAGAATTGCTATGACCATTATCACTCGATTATATTAATATCTGTGGGTTACCGGAAGAACCGCATAAGTCCATTTTTCACGTTTCGCAAAAATGCGACTTCCATATTTGCTTGATTGATCTACGAGTAATATAGGAACTAACTACTAATAATAGTTTAATAATGTTTTTTTGATCTACGAGTGAACTTGGGCGGTTAAACGCATGGCTATCCTAGAAGTATTATTGCACCTCGGTATGTTTTGGGATTTTTACAGGAAAAGTACTTGTTTTAAGATATCAAAACTGGACTTTATAGGCGATTCTTCCGGGAACCAACGTATATAATATATACCTATTAAAACACTCGTGTTTCTCCACAATGCTGGCCAACTTTCTCGAAAATTCTTCTCTATCCTTTCCTTTCTTCCTATTCTGATCTGCCAGATTCACCAGTTCTTTCCGCAGAATACTCAGTTGGCAGCATAGATGCAGCACCAGCACCGCAAAGAAAGCATCCACCGCTGAGAAAGCCCCAGCTGCAAAAATATTGGAGAAGCACTGCCCCAGCCATGTGATCTCGTAGTTCGGCGAGACTTGAGTGTCGTAAGGGAAGTACGAGATCATGTAAAGGGTTCGCTCGTCGTCGCCTTTGTTGTTCACGTCGAAAACTACGACCATGATGAATTGGGCAGTTATCGTTCCTTGAGCCAGGCCTATACAGACAGCCGATAGCTTTCGAGTGAAGCGCGCCGTCCGCCACATGGAGTCTAAGTTACTGGATGAGTAACTGCGATTCCAGTCTTCCATCATCAAAATCACCAAACCCTTTAACACTTTTTGGTTTTAGTGTTGCTGAGATTTGGATGAGCGGGTTTGTAAATTTTAATTTTGTTTGCAAGTGACTTATTTGATGAAAATCAGTGAAATATTTATGGTACGTCTGGGACTAACAAACCTTTTCTGTTGTACCAAGCTACGAGGAACTTCATCAACGCAACAAATATTGGCATGTCAGCTGTCGTTAGGATTTCGATCACAGAGTTCAAGTTACCCCAGACCATGAAGACCTTCACAGTTTGAGCGATGTTTGCAAAAATAATCATTGTAAGTGCTATAATGATGCACTGGATACTCTCAAACGGAGTCTCTGATCCCTTAGGATTCGGCCAAACTCCCACGAAGCGCAGAAATGCCCTACTTGGACCAACGGCAACATCGAAGCCTGCATTGCACAATGTAATAACAAAATTATTTTCTTTTATGTCTAGCTTGAAATTTCGCACATATAAATTTTTCGATCGAGAACTAACATACCTGATTTCTCAGACATCTGAAACAATTCCGTCGCTCTCTCGGAACAAACTGACGTTCTTCACGATCTTCGATTCCCCCACCACCTATTATTGCACGATTCTATTCCATGAATAAAAAGCGCATAATTACGGCGGAGTTCTCGTCCCAAGCGGATGTGCTTCATTGCGAAGTTTTTAATCTATGGTCGAATTTATTATCAACAAGCGTAAAGCAGTTCGAAACGAGACGTACACTAATAAAACATCAGAATTAATGCGAGAACGGTCTGCGTAATAAGCTTTTTTATTTCAGGAAACATATACCACGCACGAGTATGGAGGATGTTTACTTCATTATGCAGTGGTTGGAAGCATCGCGGCTGCTTATTTTGACATCTATGAGTAATACGATCATGAGCAGTTCTCTATTTCTGATACAATGTATAGACAATTTTTTACAGGATGTAATTTTCTTACATCTGCGAGGTAGCAAAGACGATCATTTGCATCTGATATCAGTTCGTTTTATTTTTGTTGCAGCTTAAATCGTGGTTTATAATATGCAGATACGATTTCCTTTCTTCAAATGTATTTCTGTGTAAGGTACATCGGACTAGAGGTATTGAATCAGTAAAGAACTTTTAATTGTCTCTACTTGAGCTGCTTCATTTGATATGTAATTTCTTCAGTTGTATTTTATTTCTGTCTCTTGCATCAAGAAGAACGTCTGAAATTCATTACTAACATGCTGGGTAGACGTAAGAATAGAAGTTCTTGTTCATTTGACCATTCGTCGATAATATTATTAGCAATTTTTTTTACTTTTTGTACTCAAATTTGGTTCCATTAATATAAGGTATGAAATTAAACTACTAAAAAAAGTACTAGTAAAGCTACTACTATACGTGAATCATTGAATATATATTATAAAATTATTTTATATCCAACTATATAAAGACACATCTTTTTGTGCAAGAGGACATTTACGTATGTTACTTATCTGAACTTTTGTTAGCAGCATTACAGTCTGGTTAATATATCTAAGTTGATTAACAAGAATAATAAGTTAAAAATAAATATGTTTTCATAGAAATAGTAATCATTCATTTACGTAGACCTTCAATAAGCAATTGTCATTTGTATAAAATTAATATAAAAATCATAGGCATTATTTTTTAAGTAATAAAAATATTACAAATATATATTTTTCATTTTGATGAATGAATTTAAAGAACAATCTTACTAGTAGCTTGTTCAGATCGTTTCTTCACAGCAAGTAACATAGATAGATAGCCAGCAGCTGTTTTCAAAATCTATAAATCGAGGTAATAGTTTAAAATATTTAGAATTATAGATAAATTTGAAAAAGTAAAAAGGTGCCTACTCGACAATACAATGGAAGTGAGAAGCTCGCAAATTTTCCAGCAGTTATTTCGAACGGATGCTGTGTGCGAACCAAGATTAGTAGCAATGTTCTGGCTTCTTTTGCTGGTAATATGGTCCAGTCGCAATCGTAAACTGCATAACTCAACTCTAAACTCTGGAAAAAGTTTTTAGAACAATGACAAATATTTTATCAGGACAAGTTTAAGCTTTAATGCTTGAAAGTATACCTTGCGACGCAAAATTTCGGTAACGTAACAATACGTAAAGATGGTAAACAAAAATAAAATGAGAAAGTATATCATAAAAATAAGCTCCATAAATGGAACATTATCGGCATCTATCATCTGGAAAAATCATATCATACAAGTGTATAAATACAAAGAATATGAGAGCTTTTGTGACAAACAATTAATTTTTATCTGAAAGCACTTGCCATTATGAGTTGATAACCTTGAGTGCACAGAGCAAAAACGCAAGGTATCATTTGTATAAGAAACATTGTATTAAAAGATTCTTCAATGGCCATCGAAAACCTAAAATATAAAAGTACTAGTATTGACAGTAGCAAAAACTACACGCTCATTCATTACGTAATTTCCCACCAAACATATTCTGAAGAAAAAACTTTGCACTAAAAAAATATGTACAAAAAATCCCTACAAATATAATATCGTTTTTTTTTATTTTACCTCCACAGCCGATTATGTGTCGAGTGCACTAAAGCAAATCGATCCATGAACTTACTCCTGTCATCTAAATTCTCAATTTTACTTGGCAGTTCTAAAATCGTCAGCTTCAGGATCGACAACTGGCCTATGAGATGAAACATGAGCACAATGAAGAACGAATCTGCAGAAGAAAAAGAAGTCGAGGCGAAAACATTGGAGAGCAGCTGTCCGAGTATCGAGAGTTCGTAATTCGGCGATGCCTGAGCGTTATATGGAAATGAGCCTTTCATGTATAAAGGCCATTCAACGCTCTGGTTCAGGTCTGTTTTAAAGGCGTAGGAGACGGGTCTGAAGAGTCCGACGACGCACTGAGTGAGAAGTGTTCCCTCGGTCATGAAGATGCATCCGATGGAGAATATCCGGCTGATTTTTGCGCTTTGCCACATTATAGCCGATTCGTGACGGTTGTGAGACATCTCCCAGTCTTCTCTGATCTGCCGCACCAAGTCTCGCAGCACTTATTGCATGTAATGAACAAAGCAGTTTAATAAAATATAATATAAACCTTATTTATGCTGATATCTAATGCGATCTATACTGACTTTCAGATAAATACTCACCCCATCGGTAATACCATAAACTAGAAATTTTGATGGTTGCGATGGTAGTTGGTATGTTGCAATTCGTTAGGATCTCCGTTACCAAATTCAAATCATTGTATGACAAAGCCATCTTCACAGTCTGCGAAACAGTTGCGAAGAGGAACATAGTGATCGTTATGATAAGGCAGCGAGCGGACGTCGTCCAACTGTCGACGTTGCCGTAAGGATCTGGCCAAGCACCGAGCAAGCGCAGAAAAAATCGGCATGGACCGATCGCGTGGTTGTAGCCTAAAATATTTTACCCGATTTTCCTACGTTCAACATTACTATTCAAACATGCTTTAATGCACTTTAACAATTGATAATATTCTTTTGAAAGTTCTTTTTACCATCGATATTTTGATCATTGGACAATACAACTATCCTCTCCATTGAATTCTCCTCTGCAATCTCCACGGTCATGTTGAGTATACCATATTATAACTTAAAACATTTTCAAATGCCGCGGCAATGATAATGCCAAGCGTACACTACGGAGATTTTCTCTCAAACTGCGCTCTCTGTAGGCTATACGACGCATGCCCGCGGAACAGCTCCGTGACTGCTCAATTTTTCATAATCAACCGTACCTATACTCCTGTCTTTCGTATAATTGCATCCCATTTTTTTGCGTCTTCGATTATTGAGACCACGTCTTGTTGCGTAAAGCCCTTAAACGCAAGCTCGAAAGCTTCGCGATATTAAATATGTACGGTATAACGAGCTTTTTTTATAAAACTCACGAATTAGCTATGCTCGAGCTTCGCTCGTTGAAATTAAAAAATTCAGAGCGTTCGATGAAAAAGTAAGCGCTTGCCGAGCTGGCCATTCGAGCATGCGTAGTGTGCTTTTGAGAATGGCATTCAGTGTGGCATAGTTCGACTGTGTAGATCGAAATCGAACAAGTAATTTTGATAAGAGTTTTTTTTTAGTTTGTTTATTGAAATGGTTTTTAAAATATGTTTTATTGCAACAATTTCAATTATTACGATCATTATGATTGTTATCAGTATTTTAACTGCGAATGATAAAGTAAAATGTTTGTTCCAAAATCTGTCTAATTTTTCAAATGATTCCGCTAAAATAAAGAACTACATGTAAGACTTGATAAGGTGTGAAAATTACTTCTCTAATGGAAGACATGACAGTATTAATTTTCGTAGTTTTGTACAAACTAACAATCACACTACTTGTAATCATCACATTTGAACTGTACCTAATACAACCAATGATGTGAATTCATAGCTTAGATAATATGAGAATCGTTTTCTTCTATTTAAAAAAAGTATAATATAGGTTATAAAAAGCATACATTTTATTATTTCGTTATAAAATATTTCAAGATATCTTTCAAGATTTTTCATCAGTTTATAGTATTATGTTAATTTTATAAAAATATTAACTTGTACCTAGTCTCTGTTGTATTGCAAGCAACATCGACATATACCCACCAGACGACCTCAGTATCTGAAAAAAGTCAATAGTAGAAGTTTCATGGATAACGTTATTAAAAAAAGAAGAAAAAAAAACAGAATTTACGTACACTACAGTACAAGCTTAAAGAGAACGAAACGAATTTTCCAGCAGTGATCTGCAACGGTCGCCTCGCACGCAACATTATGATGATCAATTGTTTTGACTGTTGAGGCGTGAGGTCGTACCAATCACATTGGTAAGCTGCATCGGAAATGTCTACACTCTGCACAAACAGACAATAATTATACAAATAAATTAAAAAAAAAAATATAATTAATAAACATCACCTTTTCACGCAGTTTCTCGGCCATATAGCAGTAAGTGAATGTAATAAACAAAAAGCAAATAACGTAGTAGATCATAAAAATGAGTTCCATGAACGGTATGTCGTTCCCATCTGTTATCTATCCAAACAATTTTGCAGAAATTAAACTTTTCGCACAAATAATCATTACACATGAATTGATAAAAATTCACCGTCAATATTTGATAACCCAGCATGCAAAGAACGAACGACGACGTTATTATTTGCAGAAGGAACGTTTTGTTAAAGGCTTCTTCAATAGTATTAGCAAATCTGAAAAAATAGTACCTATAACTAAATAGTCGCACTGGGTAAACTAATATGATTTTCTTTTCTTACGCAGTGAGCTGATCATGTCGCCTGTGGATAGAAGCTATCTTCTCTGCAAACTCTTTTCTGCTGCATCTTTTCAACCCTGTAAACGTCAGCCTCAGGATTGACAATTGTCCACAAAGATGCAGCATCAACACTATGAACAACGAGTCGATCGACGTGTATGTAGTGGCCGCGAAGAAGTTTGAGAACATCTGACCGGCCAACGTGAGCTCGTAATTCGGCGAAATTTGCGAATCGTAAGGAAATGACGCCCTCATGTATAAAGGTCTATCGGTAACGGTACCGTTCACTTCAAGGCGACTGTGAGCATCAATACGGAGGAAAGCTATAATGCACTGTACGACGAAGGTTGCGTCTGCCAGAAAGATGCATGTCACCGAGACCAAACGCGAGAATCGTGCGTTTTCTGCCATTATTTGAAGCTCGATTGGGTCGTGCGGTGATTGCCAGTCGTTTACGATTTGAGTCAAAAGCTTTCGAATGGCTGCGCTGGGAAAATTAAATTCATTTTATATATTACTTTCAACGGATTCTTTTTTAACATTGATAATGAATAAAATTTCTGTTAGACAATTTTAATCGCCAAATATAAATTTCTTATGCTCTACATTGCGTATAAATAAAATAAAATACCATATAGAAATAAAGAACTAAAAACACTAGTATAAAAAATAATATCATACCGCGTTTATGATACCAAATACCAGCGACTTTGACGGCCGCAGTACTGGTTGGTACTTCAGAATTGATTGAAATCTCCGTCACTGCGTTTAGATCGCCCCAGACCTGCGCGTTTTTCACCGTCTGTGTGATAGTGGCAAAGAAAATCATCGTCGACGATACGATCAAAGCACGCAAGTGATCGAGTGCGTTGTTCTCAACGAAGGGATCAGGCCAGATTCCAAAAAGACGTAGGAAGAATCGACATGGGCCAACCGCAGTATCGAAACCTATAAATTCGGTAGTTATAAAAATTAATGAATTTTGTATGCCAAGTCCGGTAAAAAAAACTAACATTTAAACACTACAAAAACTCATTGGATGTTTTCAAATATCACACCTGATTCTTTCTTACTATCCGTAACCATTTCAACAAAAGTTCCCGATACACGCGTATTGTTCTTCCACCAAGTATTGCAATGAAACTAAGCTGGTCTCGAGAATTCATATCACGCATGCTCCGGAACAGCAGTTCAAGTTTCTATAAGCCCTGCACGATTTTAATTTTGCACGGAGTACATACAATAGTAAATTCGTTTTTTAGCACGTGTACCAAGCGAGAGCTTTAATTTTTAAGTAACGAGATCCGTGAGATTCAAGGTAGTAGAATTCTTTGTTCGGAGAAGAAACGATCACAAACTTTTTGCGAATTAAGATTTAATTAGATATGCTGGAGAAAATCCAGCGATGCGATCAATCTTTTAGAGATTTATGAAAAAGTAAATTGAGCTTATTCTGATCACTTGGACGCATGCGTGACGAAAGCTTGGATTTGCGTACTATGCTCAGTTGTTGGGCTCAGTTGCTGTCCATTACAGCTTGCTTTTGATAATGTCATTCAGTGCTGCACAGTTCAACTGTGTAGATCGGAATTTTAACAAAAGAGTTTTAATTGGATTTTGTTGAAAATATGCTTTATTTCTCGCTGATGTTTATAAAAATCATATATTTTATTACTACGAAAATACTTATATATTTCAAGATTTCTCATCAGTTTAGTCGTATGTTTATTTCACATAATTATTAACTTGTACCCAGTCTCTGTTGCACTGCAAGCAACATCGACATATAACCAGCAGACGATTTCAGTATCTGAAACGAAGGAAAAGAAAAGTTACATATGGACAACGTTTGTAAAGAAGAAAAGAAAAAAAGAACAGAATTTTTACTTACTCTACAGTACAAGTTTAAAGAGAACGAAACAAACTTTCCAGCAGTGATCTGAAACGGTCGCCTCGCGCGTAACATTACGATGATCAATAGTTTTGTCTGTTGAGGCGTGAGGTCGTACCAATTGCATTCGTAAGCTGCATCGAAAATGTCTACACTCTGCACAAACAGACAATAATTCTACAAATGAATTCAACAACAAATTAAAAATCTTACCTTTTCAGATAGTTTCTCGCCCATGTAGCAGTACATGAATGTAATGAATAAAAAGCTTAACACGAAGTAGATCATAAAAATGAGTTCCATGAATGGTATGTTATTTCCGTTTGTTATCTATGCAAGAAATATTTCAGAAATTAAAAATTTCGCACAAATAATCATCACGCATCCATTGATAAAAATTCACCGTCAATATTTGATAACCCAATATGCATAGAGCGAACGTTGACGTTAATATTTGCAGAAGGAACGTGAAGTTAAATACTTGTTCAATAGCGTCAGCAAACCTGAAAAAAAATAATATAAGCAAACGATTACATTGAGTAAGCTAATCTGATTTTCTTGTCTTTTACGCAGTGAGTTGGTCATGCCGACTGTGGATATAAGCTATCTTCTCCGCAAACTCGTTTCTGCTGCATCTGGTCAACTCTGGAAACACCAGTCTCAGGATCGACAATTGTCCACAAAGATGCAGCATCAATACTATGAACAAGGAGTCGATCGACGTATACGCCGTAGCCGCGGACAAGTTGGAGACCATCTGACCGGCCAATGTGAGCTCGTAATTCGGCGAAATTTGCGAGTCGTAAGGAAATGACGCCTTCACGTACAAAGGTCTATCGATAGCTGTACCGTTCATTTCGAGGCGGTTGTGAGTACTAGCAATACGGAGGAACGCTATAATACACTGTGAGATGAAGGTTCCGTCTGACAGAAAGATGCACGTCACCGAAAACAGACGTGAGAATTGTGCGTTTTCTTTCATTATTTGAAGCTCGGTTGGGTTGTGATACTTGTGATACGATTGCCAGTCGTTCGCAATTTGAATCATAAGTTTTCGAAGCGCTGCGCTGGGAAAATAAAAGTTATTTTATAGATTACTTACAACTGATTCTTTTTTAATGCTGATAATAAATAATATTTCTATTAGACATACATATGTATTTATATTGCCTTATAGTATTAATAGAATTTTTTTTAAAGATTCCATATAGACTCAATCATACAGAGATAAAAGATCCGCCGCGTTAGCAGTGTGAGAGCAATGCGGAATCAGTCTTACTATAAGTGTAGCACCAAGCACGAGTATAGCCGTGAAACAAAATAGTTTTGGACTAACCTTTCTCCCATCGCTTGAACTTAGGCACTTTTTTATTTCCCTTATATTATTATCCCCATTAAAAAATAAATCAAATTTTTTCGGAAAGCACACGTACCGGAGTTTTTTCGATTCTTTACAACATTCTGAATATGGAAAAAATGGTGAGTCAGTCCAAACAAGGGGCAACAAAGCCATTTTTCCCATTTTTTAAAAGTCCTTATAGCTTTTAATCCAAAACTGTCATTGTTAACCAGCCAGAGCTTAAATTCTCTTCTAATTTCGATTTAAAATTTTACATTTAATACTCCATATAATAATATAGTGGTGTGCCACCTACGCCAAAACTGCCTTGCCGGGCCTACTGTTTGGGCTGCTCATGCTATAAGTGCAACTGAGTCTACAGCAGGGCGTTTCTCTCAGTGTAGTTATCATAAATTTAAGATAAATTACGACAAATTCAATTGCGAAATAGGTAAATTAGAAGATTAATTGCTGATTAAATTTATTGTGCTGTACATTTAATATAAAGCAATAGAGGTAGAGCATTAAAAACAAAAGTATAATATCATAATAATATCATACCGCGTCTATGGTACCAGATACCAGCGAATTTAACGATCGCAGTACTGCTCGGCACTTCAGTATTGATTGAAATCTCTGTAAATTCATTTAGATCTCCCCAGACTTGCACGTTTTTCACTGACTGGGTGATAGTGGAAAAGAAAACCATCGTCGAGAATATGATGAAAGCACGCAAGTGGTCGAGTGCCCTGTTCTCGACGAAGGGATCAGGCCAAATGCCAAAAAGACGTAGGCAGAATCGACATGGGCCAACCGCAATATCGTAACCTATAAATCCGATAGTTTATACACTTAATAAGTTTTCAATGTTGTAACCTAAATTCAGTCAAAAACAAAGAAAGCTACACAAGTCTTTCAACAAATTTACTTTTCATTTAAACGCTAAAAAAAGAAATTCTTTAGATTTCTTTGAATATCACACCTGATTCTTTCCTACTATCCGTGACCATTTTAACAAAGCGCCCGGTACCCGCGAATTGTTCTTCCACCAAGTATTGCAAAGAAACTGCGAGCTAGGCTCATGTCTCGTGAATTCATATCACGCATGCTCCGAAAGAACAGTCCAAGATTCTATAAGCCCTGCACGATTTTAATTTTGCATGGCGCGCATACAACAGTAAATTCGTTTTTCAGCACGTGTACCAAGCGAGAGCTTTAATTTTTAAGTAACAAGACCCGTGAGATTGCAGGTAGTAGAATTTTTTGTACGTTGAAGACACGTTCGCGAAGTTTTTGCGAATGAAGATTTAATTAGATATGCTGGAGAAAATCTAGCCATATGATCAATTTTTTAGCGATTTATTAAAAAGTAAATTGAGCTTTTTCTGGTTACTTGGGCGCATGCGTGACAAAAGCTTGGATTTTGCATACTCAGTTGGGTTGTTGCGCTCAGCGAGCAAACACTTTACAATCGAGTCTCAGGGTTTGAAGACGATTGAAACAAGCAATTCTTGCATTCTACCACACAATTAATTTGAAATATTTTTAGTTACTAAATAGTTTACAAAGTTTTGTATTTTGAATAATTTTCTGTTACAGATGATTTGAAACGAAGAAATGGAAACAAACAGTAACTAATAAGATGAAACATACACGGAGAACATTGATGTTAATTATCCAGAAGATATTACATGGTTACAAATCATAACGTAAAAGAATAAGATGCTTTCATGTTGGCTAGATCAAGGTACGCTGTTTTTTTTATCAGTAGTACTCAGTCTTCTGACTACAAATATATATTTTAATAAAATTTATTGTGTGTTTGAAAAAATATATAGAATTAACAATAATAATAATATATCATAAAATAAAATAATAGCAATAATAATAATAGTAATAATAATATAATAATAAGAATTAAATTAATAAATATATACACTTAAGTAACAAAAGTACGTATTTTGAGTTAAGCATAAAAAATATCTGAAACTTTCATAACGTAAAAAACGTAACGCGTGTTTTAATTTAAAAGCCTCGACGCTCGTACATACTTATTAATAATAGTGTAATATAACTAGATTGGAAGGATGAGACACATCATCTTGACTTTTTTCTGCCTTGAGTTATCCAACTTTAAGTTAAAAGAAAAGACGTATGCGTAAAACTGTGGATCGACATTCGCGCATCGACAGGCTGCATATGTACAGTTCCCCAATTGGGGGAAATCGCACACATTCATTCCAACAGTCTTAGTCCTTTCAGGAACGAGTGAAAAGACCTGAAACAACACAGAATAAAATTAAATAACGTTCTAATAAAATTGCAATAAATATACAGATATATACAAACGTGGACAGAACGTTTGCATCAAGAAAAAGCTGTTTACAAAGATCTATCCTCGTGAGAACAAGTAGAAAGTCTCGTATCCAAATACGCTAGATAGAAATTTCTCATTTACGTCGCGAGCAAACGTCAGAGCGATGACCCGTGCAATTATCCCCATTAATGAAAAAAAAAAACTGTAGTACAAGCTTCGAACAAAAGCCTGTCAATCATACGAATCAATTTTTCATAAAAAATAATGATCGATATTAACGTCATCCTCACCCAATTCGATTGGCGCAGAGCGGCATCGTCGTGTGTCTCCGTGAAACTGGCCGCGGCAGGGAACCGGGATACATCGCCTCTAGAAGAAGACGTTGGCCGGCCTGGCCTGAGGACACGAGAATACGGAACAGTCGTGCCTCCTCACCGCGTCCATGACCTCGTCGAAGTGGGCTGATACCTGGGCTGCCGCTATCGGCTGAATCCTGGTGAGAAACGAAGAGAAATTTAGTTCGTGATAGCGCAAGTGATCTTGAAGTATTGAAGAATTACTACTACATAGACATGAATATAAAAAGAAAAAGTACACGTTAACAGAGACTATCGTTTGAAGCGCAATTACGCTATATGTATAATTGTATTATAAAATTTAACAAAGGCACACGTGTAATGACCTGTCGAGCGAAAGAGAGAGAGAGAAATTTCGCAGCGTGTGAACTAGCATACGACCTATTAAAAAGTAATCGGATGCATTACATGCGAATATTATCGTATTAATAAAAGCGTCGAATGATGATTGATGAGCGTTAAGACTAAAGCACTAATTAGTGACACTCTCGCAGAGAGTAAGTATTTTGAGAGGTCCCATTTCGGTACACTTGCAAAGCGTGTATATACTAGCACAACTGACAACTTGATAAATGATCGTTCAAACACGGTAAGAGGCGTAATCGTGTATTAATCTCGAATAATTGTCAGTTCCGCTGAATCAATGTAGGTAATTGGTACCTTTCTCTCACTGATATAGGTGCCAGTATACATACCGCGCGACATATTTATTGGTCCTACAATCCTTTTTCCTTGATAAATGTTTCAATTTTATTAAACGGCAACACGTTCGGCTTATCAGATTGTTTTCGTTTTCTTTTTTAATGTACCTCCTGACCGATCGATTCCGACACTTATTATCTTTTTTTTTTATTCAACGAACGATACAAGATGAGTTAGTTTTGATATAATACAAGAGTAACACGTATTTTTTCAAAGAGATCTAGATCTCTAATGATCTACTGACGAAAAAAAGCAAAACTATATCTTGAAACGATCTTGACAAATGAACCAAATAAATCGACGATGAAACGAAGCAGCTATTATACACGTTGCCGATGCGCGACGATCGTGTGACTCACTTCTCTTCGCATTGATTTCTATATAACGGCGTTGTTGTGCAGCGATCTCCGCGCAACCTTTTCTCTTCGCGCGATGTGACTTTCGTTATTTCCATAACGCCGAGGGCAGTTTGCCTCGATTTACGACGATGATCGGCCGAGTTCACTTCTTTCTTTTTTCTCTGCCGACGGGATTTGACCCGAATGCCCGCGGATGGTGATAAATTTATTTAGATTAAGACGATTGATTCGCAATTTCCGGCAGCTTTTTTCCTCTCGAGCTCGCGCGCGTATCGCTGTGCTCAGGAGGATGTGAAAGTTTTATGCTTTTCCTTGGGCAATAAAATGATTCTTTACGGATCCATAGAATTGCCGGATTTTCTACTACTCTGACAAAAAACAGCATTAGAAATATTAGGTACTTTATTTAAAAAAAAACAGATCTTTAGTGCGCGATTTTTCAGCAATGAATTGTCATAACTCGAGATGAAAGTTTAATAAAGCCGTTAAACAAACAAATCAATTAACCGCGCGGTATATATAGTTGCAGGCACTTTCGATCGTTTGATAGTCGTCCATTAGCTGAAAACGATCTATATAATAGAGCCACGGAAACTCGTTTCACCTACATATTATGCAGGAATCTCACGCGCGAAAAAAATCGACGAAAATCGATTTCAGTAGAGAAATGCAAAAAGGTGTGTGTGTATATATACATCGTAGAAAGGAGGGATTTCGCTTTCACGCGTTAGGATGTAAAAGGATACTCCGATGAATGCTAATTTTATGACCAAGCGCGATATCTATTCGGAATGTATTTATTCTGTTTCATTTTTTTTCTTGGTGGTCGTGGACTGTTTAATTCTATTTATAGCTCGGGATAAAGCATGAAAGTGCATTTTTTCTTGCCTTTATTGCGGATGTGTGAGAAATTCTGTAAATTGTGTCTGTTGAGAAAATGTTAATGAATCGGTTGACCGTAATTTTTCCTTATTGTAGGTGAATCTTGCATGACTATTATTCTCTGAACCATATATAATAACATAATTAATAACGATAACAATAATACTAACATTTGAATCATCCGCAGCTTAGAAATAAAAGAATAAATAATACAGGCTCCCCTAATCCTGGTATTTTCTCTGATACCGGTATTCCTCCAATGACACTCCAGCACAACAACAAAATCGAAAGCCGTACATTATCGAAAAATTCCTCGCAAAAACTTGTTTAATCCCGCCCCACTAATCCGTTATATAGACAAATGACGACGACCAAAACAAAGGTCATCGAGTTTCGTTTTCACACGCCCACATGCACGCGAGTAAAAAGACACTCTGCACAAACAAATTTCCTATATAAATCGAGCGCCGGTTTTTCCCGGCACGCGCGAGCGAGTGAAAACTGTGCTAATTCTAGGAGAGGTAAAAGTCGCGCTCGGGCCGAGTATCAGTCAGTAGGACGAGCCGATGCACTGCTGCACGAGGCGAAAGCTACATTCGCACGAGTGTATATTGGTACGTGTGCGAGAGAGGAAAGTTATCCGAGCACATTCTTCATTATACTCCTTCGAGGTTGCGGAGATCGGATAGAGTTGAAGGATTGTTTTTGATAATGCGCGGCCGGTGGTGGTGTTCGAAAAGGTGATTTGTTTTACACCAGCAACGTAAAAGCATCAAGCCAAAGTACACATGTGTTTATACCGCATTCATCAGGGCGCGACCGTATACACATATCCATTCCTCTCCTCTCGCGCATTCTTTTCTCAGGCGTAGTCGCGGGTGCAAGAAACTGGTTCGGGTCCGATAATCGAAATCCTCTCTCGTCGTGACGAAACTGCGCAATGACCCGCTCTTATAACGAGACCGTAATTCCCTTCCCTCTGCGATGGAATCCGGAATGGGACTAATATTCCAGCGAGATTCGCGGACTTTTTGGAAATTTTTAACGGGACCAATTTTTTTTTTCTTCTTTCGACCAAAGCGAGAATGTCCTGATCGAAAGGGAATGGGAGAAAGAGATTGCAGTTTGCGAAGAGAAGGTGTAGTGAAGTGTGCTTTTTAAGTTGCGACTTTTTTGGTATGCTGCACGGTGATTCACTTTTTTTTCATGTAAAAGGTACGCTTGATTGAGGAGTCGGCTGAATTCTCGGAGCGATTTGGAGAATTAATTAAGAGATATTCGTGCGCGTTTGGGATAATCGAGTTAACGAGGCGAGCACTTATTGCCTGTAAGTTTGATTTTGTAACTATAGCTGTACAGACTTGAAAATATTTAAGGTATCCCTGTTCGTTTAATTAACAACAGTTTAGTGGAATTTCTGAAACTTACATCCTCAAGAGTCCAGCCATTTTCTTCTCCATAAACATGTAGGCGTCAGATCCACGTTTAAGCATCGCGTCGCAAAAGAGCCTCTTGGCGCAAGGCGTATTGGTCCAGTCACCGGCCACGTGTCCGCCGCCGACCTCCGCTATCTCGGCGTTCTCCAAATTCTGCAACGCGTCATTCAGTTCGCTGTCGCTTTCAGGCAAACTTCTTCGCCGCCTCGTTATCGTCACTTCCTTCGTTGAATCGGTTTGACCCGGCAGCTTTGATGATAGAATTAAATTTTATCATTCGTACAATTTTTGAGGAATTTAAATTATATGAACCACTTACTTTCTTCTTGTTTGCTTGTGCGCTCGCCGTGATAGCCTCCAAAGCTTGATCAACGACAGCCTTGGCAAAAGCTTCTTCATTGTCCAATTGGACGTTGTTAGCCTCGTCGTTCGTCGTGTCGTCGACTGATCGGGAAGGCAGATCGATTTCTACGATCTCCGCGATCTCATCGGCACCTTTACGCTGCATTTGCCTATATGCATCACGCGTGATAATAAAGGATCAACAATAAATTACTGATAATCTGTATTAATTCAAAGACGACAATATTCGCAGTATGATAATCTACCAAAACAAAAGACATTTACCTAGAATCAGCCTCCTCAGCACCAGTGCTCCTCTTCCTCCTCACCCGCTGGTCTCTCTCCTCCTCCTCCTGCAGCAGAATATAATACCCATTTCCATTTCCAGCCCCATTTCCATTCTCCTCCATCTGTTGCACGACACCTTGTTCCTGCAGTTGCTGAACGACTCCCAGAGCCCTCTGACTGTCCTCGTCGACGAATTGCATCTCGGGATTGCCGTTGTTGGACCTCTTGAGCACGTCGACGTCGAGGTATCGACCGACAGCGACGGCACCGATGCCCAAAGCAGCTCCAGTGGCCATAAGACCCACGGCTGGTATCAGAACCGATGAACCGGTGGCAGCGACACTACCAATTTTGTCCTGCGCTGGATCTTGCGACCGGGAGTGAGAGAGGCCGAGGTTTTCCGAGATTTTACGAGTCGCCTCTACGAGTGGGTCGAATACCGGCTTGGTCAGCTCGGATACCTAGTGGGAAAAGAATTGATTAATAAATTATTTGAAAAATCGTGCGTTTTCTGAATTTTTCAAATAAAATTGTTCCGCTCTGATTCCAAGCAGTCTCATTATTTTATTTAGTTCAATTAGTTGATATTTATTGCTTGGTATTAATTAATTTTAATTTCATGTGAAATTATTTTGCTATTGGTATTAATTGTTGAACAAGACACGTGTATACATAATTTGAAATACTGCTATAACTAGTGCAGTTCCGCGTGATATTCTCAAGTCTAGTGTGATAAGCAAAAAGGAAGACTGAAATTCTACTACTTTATGCGCTACATATATGTATTTGGTACAGCCATTCTCATACGGTTTTCCAACAGCATTAGCACACAGCATTGTTCAACAGCTGATAAGCTTATCTAAATCTACCTTGAATCACATAAAATAAACTTTGAGGAAAATCTTGCATATAACTAACCTTAGCAACGCCATCGGTAAACTGGCTTTTGATACCCTCGGAGATCTTGACCCAGAAGGGCGGCTCATGAATGGGTCTCTTCAGCCCGTAAAAATGTTGATTTGGATAGTAATTCTTGTAGGAGTAAGAGTCCACAACATTCTTGTCGTTCAGCACGTACTTCTTCTTCTGTCTGTGCTCTCCGTAATGGTGTCCAGTTTGAGTCTGTCTGACCGGAGTTTCGGTAATCTCGTCGTTTCTGCGCTTCTCGTTCTTAACGATCTTGGCTGGTTGAACGCCTAATTCAGGGTGGGCGTATTGTAGGACAGGCGCGCGAGTACCGACCTTCACGAGTTTTTCACTGGGAGGTGAGTAGACTCGAGAGTTTGGGTAGACGGCTGCGCTGGCGATTTCAGGCTGGAGCATGCGTTTGCGGATACTGGGACGATAGGTATCCTCTGCTGTCTCGTAGATTTCTGCGGCTAGGACTGAGTTGCGGTATGATTTGGGGTTGTTAGAACTGGTGTCGTCTGAGTTCTTGCCGTATCTGGGGGAGCGATGAAATTTTTCGTTTAAACTATTTTATTTATAAAAATTAGAAAATTCAATGCACTTTTTATGCTCTAAATATTTTAAATAAATACACATTCGTGTGTAAAGTGCTTTCAAGACTATCTTCTCTGCTAATAGCTGTTTATTTTAATGACGGACATCACGCATAAGCGTATACATTAAAAATGCTGTAACGTATATCTAAACCATTAAATACCAATCAGCCAAGCCACAAAACATCAACAGCTTTATAAGCACTGCAAAATCCAGCTAGCCAAGCTTTCTCAAAGTACACTAATCAGCTTTCCGTCAACAAATTTTTCTCAGCCGTTTACTTTCTCCCAAGAATTTTAACCTTCGTGTCTAAAGAATCCCAATTTCAATACCATAAACATTTGCATGAAAACGGCTGAAAGCATTGCAACAAGCCACAGCACAACATAATCCACGTCTTTATGTCCGAAAATCCAGTTAATTAGTAAATCTTCCGAGGTGGACGACCGGCGACGCCGGAAGAATCCGGTAGCAGCTCGTGTCCGAAGATGAAAAGTGAAAGTTAATCGCGCGGACGCGAGTTCATAAATAATCATAAGCTCATTGCGCGCCAACGATTTTATATTCAATAGGCAATTACAATAAATTTTAATGAGCATTTAGTCGGTGTGTATACACTATTCTTATAGACCGAAGCATTTTAGCTAACAATCGGTATACCTGTATCTACATCGTCTCACGCGGCAAAAACCAACAATCTTCCGCGAAAACCGCAATTTTTCAATCCACAACTAACGAGCGCATACCAGAGATTCCGAAAAATGCTATATGGTCATGGGCGACTTCGGTATAACATATATGTATGTGCACCACCCTGGCGAGAATTATATGTTTATTTGCGCAACGGGTATGAAAACCAGTCCTGCACCGTTTGGCAATAGAAATGCAAATCCCTGCGGCTATGTTTAAAAGGAATAATCGCGTGCAAATGGGATTCGAGACGACTAAGCTGTGGTATATACGTATATAATATGAGAGATCGCGAAGCTGAAAGGACTTTCTCGCGTTATTTCCTCATATTGCGCGCTTTCAGAGACGGAAAGTTCGCGTGTTTCAAGCTTCGGCGAGAGACGCTGTAGCGGCGAGTTACTGCTTTTCAAAGTTAGGATTTGTGTGTTGGAAATTTCACAAGAGATTTAATGAGGAAAGTGCGCGTGTTTCCTGTTTTTGAGCAGAACCGCCTTTGGTAAAAGGTTTTCTAAATGAATTGCCGATAAATTATAGACGTGAGTGTGACTGAACTTGAATTTAATATTTGATCTTATGTAACGCTCACCTGCGATTTACATCCTCGAAGAAGCTCTCAAAGCTCTGTCCCTGTTCGCTGAGTCCCCTAGCAGTGGTTGAGCTGAGCGATCCAACGTCGTCGGTGACCAGCTGATCGTTGATAACCCTGGCGTTTCTCCAGACCTGAATTTTATCAATAGGTTCGTCAGGTACTCTTCTTCCGTGAACCACGGGTGTACCATCCGCGTCGAGTGACATGGGTGATCTTTTGGGTTGAGCGACCGCCTGCTGTCCAGGTTGTCCAGGTTGAGGCTTGACGTTGATCTCCGACCTGACGACAACTTCAGGGGGTACGTTCTTGGCATCGCGATTTTTCATGAGATTCGCACCAATGTTCGTCCTGGTTGCACGTCTCGGAGGGTCGTGAGGAAGGAAAGCGTAGCGGATGAGACGTTCGTTGGAATTGTTGTCAGCCGGGATGGTCTGGAAGCTCCGGGAAGCCTCAAGTTGATCAGCGACCAACCAGGAGGTTCTTTTGGACGTTGAAGGGTCTTCGGTACTGAAAGGTTGTGGAACCGGCTGCCAGCTGTCGAAGCCACGATTCAGGGGAATCCAGTTACGTGGTTCCTGGGACGTGTCGATCTCCTGGGAGGTTTTAGTGATGCCGTTCTTATCCGAGACGCTGCTCCAGGTTTGAAGGCGACTCCATGGGTCGACCTCTACGTTCCTGTAGCCGATGGTCGTAGACGTGGTCGTTGGTGCTAAGGTCGAGGTTGACGGTTCTGGTTGATCGGCTGGTGTGGAGACGTCGGTAGTCAAGGAGTTGGAGACCGATTTTTCGCGGCGCTTGACGATCAGGGTGGCGAGATTGCCTTCGCTGGTACGGACCTTCAACTCCTCGGTCTCACCAGGCAGACTTCTGGACACTTTGAGCATCGTGCGCGCATAACTTGGTTTTGGAATCTCGCTTGGGGATGATGATGATGATGATGATGATACCGATGAGGTTGTAGGGGTCGGGGTTGATGCAGCTGCGGCCAGCAGCGCGAAGGCTAGTAGGATCTAAAGAAAATGTTTTTTGTTGTAATTAAATGATTCATTCTTATAAAACCAAGTATAACAATAATTTTCTTTAGTGCGCGTTATCATTATTTATTTATTTATTTTGTTTATCAAAATCTAAATTTAACCTAATAAACTGGTATCGGATCCTAGTATTGTCTCATGGTTTCACTTTCTCGCGTGTTCTTTTTCGTCAGACACGAAAAATCGAGTCTCGAAAAGCATTGGTAAAAAGTCGGATCTCTTTTTATCCGCTTACTGTCGGCACGATGCCATAGTCGAGAATAAAAAAACTTACTGCTTTTAGAAATTCCATACCCCCCATGATTATCTTAAAACTTTAACCTCAACTTCCAATGAACAAATACACTGTTAACTTTTACAACCTTCTGCATGCGTAAGTACTCAATCAAAGAGCCATCATTCAACCGTAAAAAAAGGAACATCCACGCATAAACCCCAACCATAAAATCCCCCCGCGAAACCCGGCGTTCCACACTTTCCGCTCCAGAAAGTCTCTCTCTCTCGCACGCATTAATTGTCCGCGCCCAGGCGTAATTAAGCCGATCTACTTCTATTCCGGCTGCCCCTTCTCCCCGCATTATATACACAAGCTAGTGTCCGTCGTCCGAAACCTGCGCGTTTCGCTTTCCCCGCCGCGGACGCGGAAGAAAAGCAAATCGCTCTTCCTTTTGGATAAACCGGTCGGCGGGCCGTTAAACGTCAGTAGCCTACTCGCGGATTATTACACTATAGCGGGAAACGATGTTAAGTGTCGGAGTGCAGCTGTCTTGCGGGCCTTTCTTTCTTTTTTTTCTGGCGCTTTATGGAGATTTCCACGCGTCTCTTACCTGGAAGCTCGCCATCATCGCGGTCGTCCTGAGATCCTCTCTGTCAGGTCCAACCGATCTTCTTCGTCCGGTAGCTGTACACGTGTCTATATATACTATACAGCGAAAAGCTCTGCTATCCTCCGAATGTGTAAAATTAAAAAAAAAATCTCCAAAAATAAAAAGAAAATCAAAATCTTCGATACACCATTTCTCGCGAAAAAAGATCGGACACCACGACGACGAAGACGAATTATATACTATATACTACTGTCGGCGCGCTGCGCTCACGTGCGTGTGCACCTGTTGACTGCCGGAATAGCCTGGCGAGACTGACTGCGCTGCTGCGAGACCGCGACACGACTTCTCACCGACCTACTTCCGCGCGCCGACGAGCGCCGCCGGCAGCCTTCAGGCGATGTGCCATACACACGAGGCTTGAAAAAGAGCGGGGTCGGGATGGGATGTGTGTGCCTTACCGTGAGAGGGACGCGATTTTCGGCGAGAGATGCGCGAGTAAGAGGGGTGGGATTTAATGCGATGCCTCGGGGAGAGACAGACGATGCGATGATGGCCGGTCTTTCGTGGGACCGGTGTCAATGAATCGGTAATCGTTGCGGTACGTACAATGGTTTCCTTTCGTGATTTTTTTGTAAGTGTCGAGAGAACGCTTTCGTTTTATTGTATACCAACGTAATTCCATAATAACTTTGACGGTTATTTTACCATTATACATAATACATATATAAAAATTAATCAAAGTTGTTTTTATTTAAATTATTATACGTAGTTCGTTCAAACAGAATTCAATATCATCATAACGAATGAATGACAATGATTCGATTTCTAAAACTAATATCCCGCGAGCATTGTTATATTTTTTCCGTGCTACTTTCCTGGGCTTTTGTTTAACTACATATGTTTTTTTCCTATTGTCGCGCTCGACGAGATCGGTATGAACCTTTGACGGGTTCGTCGCGCGCGCGCGTATAATATGTGAATAGATGAATGGAGGCTGGAAGTCGTTTCGTTGGGTATATATATATATATACAAGCGCTTTGTGGTGCATGACCGCCGGTCAGAGTCTAAAGCTTGGACTCCGTATAATGTATAGCATCATCAGGAAATGCATTTTTCAACGGCGTTCTGTCATTAGTGTACATAATTGTGTTTATTCAGACGCTAATGAACATAGCTTTTTTCCGTTTCGAGAGTATGAAATGTATAACTCATGATTTATTTATAGTCGTAAATTGTGTGTGTCGTCGGAGCATCAGTAACAAATAAAGTCAAATATATATTAAGTAAGTATATATAATCCAACGCGCGGGAATACTAGTGTTTCACTTCCACTTTCTCAGCTGTCCCGTTTATATATTCTCTCTTCGCAGCGCGCATTTGCTTCCCAATTTTTTCTCTCTGCCGGCGGCCGCACCTGAATTCGATTCGTGGAAGCCAGCGCCGCTCGGTCTGATCTCACCGGCCGCGGCCACACGCGATCGCGTCGCACGCTGAAAAAATTGCTTCTTTTATGCGTATATATACGACTTGATAGAAAATTTGGTTATGGAGAATCGTTCGAGAGATTTTCATCTGATGTATACTGTGCGGAGTATCGGTTTCAGGCGTTCTTGGAAAAGAAATCGTTTTCAAGTGCTGGGTCGAGAGATTGCTGAATTTTTTCACACATATATGAGTAGCATCTGTAATTAATTACGAGTATATAAAAAATGCATTTAGAAATCCATAACGACGTACAGATGCAGCTCGTAATTATATTTACTCGACGCTTCGCAAAAGTGCTTTCTCGAGTTTTCTTATATTGGCCGACGGGGCTTATCTATATAGGTTCTCACGGCTGCCGGTATCGTTTAAAAGGGATCGAGTCGCGTATATGTATAAAAAATGCTTGGTGACGTCTTTCCTGTAAATAAAAATCTGCATTTTGCACGGATAAGATTTATCCGTACACCGGCATCATCAACGTGTGGAACATGCTGTTAATTGCTGTATATACTCGAGTCGCCCTATCGATTTTTAATGAGGCGTGATTTGATACAAAGTCGTTTTTACCGTACGGAATATAATGAACGGCTGCATTTCGATGCGGATTCCTTTTTTAATCAGGTGATTGAAAAATTTAGTGCGTAATTGAGAAAGTACCTAATATATACTAAAACATGCCGTAGTGGATATAGAAAAAAATCCATAAATTTTCGAAATTTTAAAATAAAACCCGCAGAGGAAACCGACATCCGGCCATCGTCATTCAGCACAATCTCGCAAAAACCTCGGCAATCCAGTTCCCCCAAAACTCGTCTTCTCTGCCAATACCGCAAATCACACAAAACGCACGCTCTCCGGTGAATGAAAAAGAAAGACCGAATCCCCGCGCAAAAACGAGAAAATAAAAAAAAGTAACAGCCGAGCAAGTCATAAAGGTAAAGGCAACCACGTATACGCGATAAGCGCTTAGAGGTGAAACCGTCAGCTCGGACGCGGAAAGCATCGAACTCTCGCAAAAGAGACGGACTGAAGCGATCTGGTTCAGAATGGAAAGTGCAGCGGCGATCCTAATTCGGCGCGTCGTCCCTCGTCGTTGTGTATATATATTCCTATACGTATGTCGCGTGTATTATTTGCCGCAGCTCGTCGCGCATGACTTACGGATTTCGTACACCTGGAAGCAGCGGCGCAATGGGATCAAGGCCAGCTGATATCTCTCCGCGAGAGAGTCTTATATCGTTTTTTTTTTTATTGTCCAAGAGCGTGCATAGAGGCTTCTTCTTTTTCGGGGTCGCGCGACGATGGTTTTTGTCATAAGTGCGAGAGGGGGTTTGTAGAGCGAGGGAATGAGAGAAGGTTTTCCGGTGTTTATTATGGTTGTTCATCCTTCTTGGTGCGATGTGTGTAAGAAATTACGAAGAAGTATTAGTTGTCTTGGGTCGTCATGGCTTGAAATAGCGTTTGCGGACTTTTGTTTTATTGTAGATGAAACTATTTTAGAACCCGTAGACGAAAGATAAGAAATGAAAAATATTGATACGACTTGCGTCATGAATGACGAGAGTTATAAAAAAATGTCTATGCGCTTTAGCTCGAATGCTATAAATTGGAATAGAAAACGACGAGTATATATTTATGAGCATATATATTAGTCATATACATAATATAGCGCTGATAAAACTGTGTGTAAAATTTAAATTTTACTCTCAGCTATTTAAAGTTTTTCTGTCCGTTTGGTAAAGTGATTTACTCTCCCCCTTTTATCGGCTTCGATCCGAATAAAACTGACTTTTCACTTGAACTTTATTCGAGAAGTCGCTTGCTCGCAGCGAAGATAGCTATATAACTGTCATTTATCAGTCTAAACAAATTATTAAATTATAAAAATTTTAAAAGTATTAAAAATTAAGTATATATTTAATTTACAAACATTCTTAATTGTTTATAAACAGTTAAGGTGTCTAAGGTCTTTATTATACGCAACATAGGCGTAAAGTTCAAACAGACACGCGTGTCCCTCGGCATCAGCGCGATGAGATGCGCCTCTGAAAACTCGCATTCTCACATTATAATCGACAATTTTCCTTTTCTTCGAGGAACTCACTTTCGAATGACCCCCCTGAAACAGGAGGACAAATTCCCATGGCCAGGCCATAAACTAATCTTGTCATATAAACTGATCATTCGACGCCGCCGTGTAACAGTGTCGAGGAGATGCGCGTATATGAAAGTAAAATGAGAGATGAGAAGAGGTGATAACGATTCAATTTTCATTAATCGTTCTGCGAGTTAAAAATACGTTTATATAATTTGAAATAACATTTTACGACTATTGCAGACCGATCCTATAAAAAAATTAATTATTCGCAAAGATTTTCAAACATTCACACCCGCACTACAACGGAATCCAGTCCCCCTTCAGTGCAAATATATACCTCGAGACTTTCCCCTCAGCATCGCAGAGAGCCGCCAAAATCCCGAAAAGGCAAAAAGCGCAGTCTCTGTCGACCTAAGCGAATTCCTCCAGAGGCTGCAACACATACTCGGACTTTCACTCGTACCGGAAGGTCCCCGAACTCGCGCCCGTGAACCCGAGCTCGAAAAATTTCACTCGTAATTATGTCGTGGGCGCAGCAGCCGTGGGAGACTGTCGCAGTGCGATTGAGATACGTATATATAGGGAGGGATTAAGATGATCGGGGTTGGCACTTTGGATTGGAGATTTCGACTGCGATTATTATTATTGCGCTTGAAGTGTGAACGATGTTTTAATAAAGATCGTGTGTTTGATTGCGTGCGAGGAGTAATTTTCAGGCTGTATAGTCGTGTTTATAGCGGTCTGATTGATGTTTGTGTATAACGACGTGCGAAATTCATACCGCAGAAAATTAACGCGACATGTAAACTTTTCTTCGTATGTTTACAGCGAGTTATTTTTTTGACGGAAAAGTAAATCAGTAGTAACGTGTAAGGAACTAGTCAGACACGGAGTTATATTCTTGTTTAGTCAACAGACAGTGTAGGTATGAGGCAATGTTTTTCATTCTCTCTCACACTACTGATACATCACGAATTCCTTTTCCACTTGACCAAAAAACCTCTTTTCTCTCCGTCAACACACCATAAATACACATCTTCCAACTTTCAACAAAGTGCGAAACATGTTTCACCATTAGGCTAATTCGTCGAACGTGAATCTAACACTCGCCTAATATACCGATCCGCCCGCGAACCTCACCCGCTAATTTCGTATTCATCGAACGCCGTGTTGAACACTCGTCGCACCTTTGCATAGGAATAGAGGAGCATATACGTAGACGACGACAGGTGTCACGGAGAAACTCACGCGACGTTTCTAAAACACTTTTTCCCCGGCCGCCTGAAACTGGATTTTTATATCACTTGTGGGTATTTCATAATCGGATACCGAGCGGCACGTGACTTGTTTTTCTTGATTTTCTGGGTCGAAGGGCACGCTCGTAACGGCAAAGATTTTTTTTCGTAGGCTTTTGTTTTGGACGCGAGAGTTATAACGGACTGTTATGACAAAACGCGTTTGATGAATTTTAATCGCGTTTTATCGCGATGCATTATTAGCGTCGCTTTTTGGAAAAACTGCGTTGGCTCGACAGGTATGCGTTTCGACAGCAGAGTTACGAGATTTTTTTTACTGAATGCATCGCATTTTGATGGATTCTAAAAATTTCGTCAGATGTATATTACGTTAAACTTTTGTATATAGTATACTATAAAACGTAATAGCTGTGCAATGAAAATTTCTATCATTCTTAGAATCATCACACTGTCAATATACGCAGTATAAGAAAGCGCGCATCCTCCATACACTATTATGTAGATCACTTTCCTCTTTCCTTCTCTCAACAAACAAACAAAAAAAACAAAAGAAAATAAAATGCCTCTCGCTACTTTCGTTATCTCTGCCTCGCTGTGCCAATTCCTCTCGAGAGAAATTCCACGGATCTCGCGCATACCTCTCCCTCTCTTAAAAGCGTTCCTCTCGTCACTTTTTTTTCTTTTCCTAATCTCTGACCCTTTTTTTCCTCTATGGACGCATAGCTTATAATTATACGCACGCATAGGCGCCAGCAGCGACTGACATCTTAATTGGAAGAAAGTGCGACATTGTCATGCGAACGCGAGTGAAAAAGCGAAAAGCCTAATTGTTATTGTTACGCGAGCGCGCTTATATTTTTTTCGCGTCGCATATAAATACACACAGGATGGGCTCGACAATTCGCGCGCTATATAATTGCGGATTGGGAGAAAACGAGGGAACAATTATAAAACGCTTAGCGCGGGGAGAGCGTGACATTGGCTTTTTGAGGGAAATTATGTAAAAGCTATATACTGCACGGATCTTGGCCTTGTTTTGACAATGACTGCGAGCGGCTTTAATGTGATTTTGAACGCGAGGTGATTTAGCTGAGTATTTATACGTCGGGCGTTGATCGGTTTAATCCGAAGTGAAACAAGAGATTGTTCCATGAGGCTGTTTGTTTTATCAGTCATCAGCGGTTATTTCCTGTATATGTATACTTTGTTTGCCGCTGTTAACATTGAAAGTTATTAGCTTGAAGTGACGAATTTCTCCGCTAATTATTTTTTCCATTACAATTAGCGACGCATTGACCCAATTTCATAAATACAACGTTTCTCTTACATCGTCAAAGTTTTTCTGCACATAATTATTGAATAAGCTTGCAGATATATATAATTGAATAATGTACTGCACATGCGTACAATGGTGAAAGTAATATGATGAGTTTCTGCGATTCTCATATCAATCTCTCGCAATTACGTAAGATTTCTTCCTTTACGATCTGAAAAGGTGCATACGTTTTGTATTGCAAAGGATTTCTAACTTACATAAAGCGTAATAATGCAGGAAGTTTGCGCGGTGAGTTTAAGTGTAATACACTTCATACTACTGTATATATAGATTCTTATTTCACATAATAGTGATTGCATGGCGTTCATTTAAGTGTTGCAATATATGTAAATACTGCCGTTGAATAAAACTAGAAAAATAAAATCTCAAAGACCGCTTTGAACTATAAATAATCGACAAGTTTTCTCTTCTCAAAACCAAGCAAGAATGCTATCCGTTTTTGTTCGCTGACAAGCGTCTTCTTTCCCCGCACGTCTCTCGAGTAGATATTGCAAAAACGAAACAACGCAACACAATAAAGCTCCTGGAAAGGTCGATGAAGCTCGTAGGCTGATGCAAGTATCCATAGTTTTTCCTTGACACTCCCTCGACGTATAATATAGCTATATACCCGAAAGACCCACGCGCGTCTCCATTCCAACGTTTCCAGCCTCGTGTTGGTGTACATCTCTGTAGAAAATCGGACAGCGAATTTACAGTTGCGGAGAATAATGCTTTTTTTTTGCTGCGTTAACGAATTCCTAGTTGGAAAAGAGATTCTTTGGAAAGATAGATGCGCTGTGCAATCTAGTTTTAACATCACGTGTGCACTCGAGATCAAATTCAAATTACAAGATCACACGGTGCAGTGACTGTAAAATTCTAGTCTAAATAGGAGAGGTTTATTTTTAGCTGGAAAGCATTATTGAATATATGTTTGGCAGTGAGGCTTTAAAAAAATGCGATTTCGACGTTCGGATAACCCACAAAGTTAATAAATTACACAAATCCTCCAACTAAAGAAGTTATAAATCTCACTCGACTATTTATAAGTAAATCGCACCTGGGGCCGAATCCGCTAACCACAAGTCAAACAGCTTTAAAAGCCAAAATGCTATACTCAGTTTCACAAATGCCACCTTTCTCTCCGCTAAACCCAAAAATTCCTGTCGCATTCCAAACGAAATTCCAAAACTCACGCATCCCATATTCCATACAATATAACAGCAATATTGTAAACCTATACAAAAAAAACATACACAGCTGGAACAATGTTCTGTTTTTCTCTCTCTCTCAGAATTCCGCGATAGTTCCGCAAGCGATGCGAGAAATCGCCGGTGAATCGGAAATGGCACTTTGCGAGAACATCCATCAGTAGCGGGGCCCACTTTTGCGGAATATAAGAGCTATATACTCACTTTCCAATGCATCGCAGAGCAGCGGGGTCGCGTCGGGAGATGAGGCGTCGAGCCGATAAAGAGCCGTTGTTGCTGCTGCTGCTTCTGGCCCCCCGCGATTTATGTTAATGAGAACAAGCGGTATGTAAGTGGAATTAGAAGTTTGCGCGCGAGCGTGTGTGGAGTGAACTGGTTCTCTTTGTTTGCTCGAGGATGAACGAGCTGATGTGTATAACTGAATTTTTAGATGAAAATTAAAATGTGAAAATTTCTTCTATTGTCACAATCGCATCTTCTCTATCAGTCGTGATTACAATGTGATTCAAAGTAATAACGATGCAGCATATTCAACACACACGACACATATATTCGTATAAAGTCAAGGTCTAGCGTCATCCGAGAGATAAGATTAGAAAACACCTTTCCATATACGCGTTTCTAAACGTCCTATAGTGTCTAGCCTCTTCAGCTTGTCCCATATTACCGGCTGTTACTTCAATCATAATCGACGCCGCAACACACAAAAGTAGGATACTCGATGTCACTCGTCAAATCAATCCTCCAATCATAATAATAACCATCGAGCATCGTAGTCATCAATGGCACAGTATACCACTCCCACGCCGAATTTCTATTTCCATCATCATCTTCCGATCGGTATTAGTATAGCAATAACCCTAGATACCTACTTATGCTGCAGCAGAGATCTTTCCAGTAATCTCTTCGACGAAATTAAATCGAACCTGCGCCGAGAAATCAATCAGAATTCGACGGCGTGTATGAATGAAAGAGAATAACATATAGTAACACTTATAAATCTCAATTACGAAACCTGAGAGGCGCTCGATGAATGGGCGAGATTATAAACGAAAAGAGGAGGAGGAAAAAATTGTCATTCCCGCGCGCCGAGAGGTGAAAGAGCTGTTGCGTAAAGTCGAGAGATGAGCGCCGCGATTATTGCTGCTTGTGATGATCGTGCCGAGAGACATCAGAAGCGCGTAATATGGCACAGAGAGCTATACACGGAAAGTTCAAATCGCGTTCCCGATTCGTCGTCAGGCCATGACGAGCGCACGAATTATGTTGCTTTTCTCGGCGGCCGTTCTTGTTTTCTATACAGCTGCGAGTATGAGAATTGTGTTTTTCTTTTCTTATTCGAGGGTCATATCGAGAGCTTTTTAAAGCTGACCTTACGCTTTGGAATTCCAGCGTTTTTTCGAAAGCTTCTATTTGAATCGGATAATAAAGTAATCCTCTCCCTAATTACCATCTAGTGTCTTCACAACAAAGTATCATCATAAAACTCTCGTTTCCCATGCACAGCGCTGCACCCACGCAATAAACCCATCAGTCAATAGGCCCATATATATCGATGGGCCTATGTTCTTCGTTTCTAACCACACTCAGCAACGCGCACACTTCCATCCATCCGCGGCCCAACTGACCCACATAGAAGCCTCGGCGTGCTCTCCTTCTCAAGAGAGAGATAGAGAGAGAAAGAAGAAAAAGCCGCGCAGCGCCGCGAGACTACTTTCACTCGTGTCAATGAACACGCGCGCGAATACACGCGTATATATATATATGTATGTATACATCTACTTCGTATAATCCGATTCCGACGCGTGTGTCCAAGAGAAAAATGCGTCTCTTCCATTCTTGAAACGAGTTCCGATGCAGGGAATTATATTCTGCATAACTTTCGCGTTTTCGGTGGTGTATATATTGCGGCTTATCTTCTGCTGGTTCTTCTTCTTCTTCGTGGTGCTTCTTTTTTTTCGGATGGATTTTAACGAAGGGGAATCGATCGCTTTCGTGAAAGTGTTTTCTAATGAATCATCGCGCTTGAGGAGTAAGTTTTTTTTCGGATACAGGGAGGCTCGTTAGGTTTGATAGATTTGTTGTAGCTTCTTTTTTTTGACGGCGACATCAATCAGTGCGGGGCATTAATTTGTGAAATACATCGTTATGGATTCTTCCGTTAGAAAATTGTAGCCATCAGAAGCGTGTTAGGTTTATTAGCTTATTTGTAATACATGTGTATGGTTTGACGAGCGGAAATGAAGAGAACACACGAGGTTCTTGATTTGCATGTTATAGGAAAGTTTGTCGGGTTACAGCGGATAAGTATATTATATCTATCATAAGCAAGGTGCTTTACACTTCTACGTTTCATCGCAGAATAGTAACAGGATTCTTTATTTTTAAATCTCGTATACATATGTTTGATTATTTATTCGATTACAATACTTTAAATAATTTATATAAATACAGTTTATTTTTATCAGTGATGTGCAAGTACACAATAAATAAAATTTCTCTCGGCGACACGTACAGCACCACGCACTTATACTCGATAATTCATTGCCAAACTATCAATTACGAAAGCAAAACTTTTCAGCGAGATTTCGCTACAATCGCTTGATTTATGATTTAATTAATAAGAAAACGCGTGTACAAAATGAAAATCGTCTTTAATGAGATTTTTCGAGCGCGCGCGAATCTTGCAATTATATACGCTTTGCATTAAATCAATTATAGCGGCGAGCGCGCGCGCGCGCGACAATTTACAAACGAGAAAAGTGCTCTACTTCTTCGCGGAGACTAAGTGCCGTCATAAAAGCCGCACGTCAATATGTCACAATTTCCCAGTTTTGCCGCTTCGAAAATCCTGTCCAGCTCTTTCTTTCTCACGGCCGATTCCGGTGTCCTGAAAACAAAAAGCACCGGCGAATCATTGGCTTTAACGACCCTGACAAATTAGCAATGCGCAGCTGCGATTAGAAAATTATTGAATTCCCTCGATTTGCTGCTCGATCGGAAATGTATTTTGATGCAGTAAATTTTATTTTTGTTTGTCGAAGAGTCTATGCTGTTGATTGTAGATCTGAATTATGTCTGACGTTTAAAGGAATCTATTTATAAACAGAATATCAAACCGCACTCTATTATACCGTCAGTATCTATTGTGCGGGTATACAAAAACTTTAACATTTGCATTTGAATAAGCTCGTGTGTTGACTCAATAAAGAAACTGGAATTCAATTTTTTTTTTCTTTGTCGTTAAGAGAATGAAAATGCATCAATATAGTTGTTTCTAAATCATTATACCATCATTCCACGCGTTATACACAACAACACATAAAAATAATGAGTTTAATGAAGACTCGCACAAATTCCACTTAATGAAGTGCATCATATTTGTATACAAGCATATAAGTAAATTAATGCCAAGTAGCTATATAAACGTAGTGTCTTACTAAACTCGACATAGATCTACATATCCATATCCGCAGGTTCATTACCCGCCGGCACATCAAAACTCATGAACTCTAACGACCACAAGTACTCATGTTTTAACAATTTCAAATAAAACCTCACCTCTCAGCAACGTGAGACAACAGATGCCTGAGAAAATTGGCGCTGGTAGGGTCAGCAGCGTTGACAAGCCTACAGATGGACCTCTCCTCGCACTCGTCCATCTGCGACGACACGAGGCGGTTGTTCTTGTGCTCAGCCGGTAGGTCGTTCACCCGCAATTTCGAAAGGACGATGTTTGGGTCGCTGCGAAATTACAAAACGTTCGCTTTCTTTCATTGTCGCGCATGCCGCTTTTATTTTTAGGACGTAGCGTTTCAAACGCGTGAGAGAATTCTCGCACTTTCGATCTCTTTTTATATTTCGGATAAGGTCGAGGCTGTATAGTGGGATTTTGTGTTTAGGATACTGTAGTGATATTGATATATGAAAGTAAACAATTATAAGTACTAAAGTGTTCTTTTGTTAAAAGAAATTATGGATTATCTTGAAAAAGCACATCAAGAGAGTCTCGAATAATGTATTTCGACAATTAACCTTTCTTTCTCTCAATTAATCAAGATAAAAACGACAAATGTTTAGATAAAGAGCAAACACTCAGCGCGCGTATCGCGCCCCGCTTGGCATCGTCCGGCTAGCACTTTCACATCCTCTACGGAGGATATGAAAGTACTGGGAACCTATTTTACCAACCGGCAGTAAATTTAATCTGCATAGAAAAATTCACACTCAAATATAATAATAAACATAAATTTTTATGATTCGTTTATAGATTATAAGCGAATGACTATATAATGTCTCACGATACTCGACAGAATTTTTAAAAAAGAAGAAGAAAAATCATAGTAGCGATACGTACGCGTTCGAATCGGCATTGACGACCCGTGGTGATAGAAGAGCAAGTAGCAGACCCAGGGGCAGAAAAGCGCCGATTATGTGAAGAATCTTCTTCCACGGTGAAACACTGCAATTACGTCAAATAGATAATTCAAAAATTTCACTCATAGGTAGTATATTAGAAATTTTCATCTAATACCTTTTCTGTTGATGCTCGTAAAACATAGGGTATGGATAGGGCTCAGTGTGTTCGGGTATAACAACGGGAGCAGCTTCGGTGTGTTCGAAAACCTGCGGCTGATAATACGTAAATGGAAATTTCCTGGTGCGCGTTGGCTCGTGGCTGGTGACATAAACTACAGTCTTAGGATTGGTGAGAGCATCGTAAGATGTGGTTTGGTAGGACACTGGGTGCACGTTTATCACCGTTTCGGGCTTCTGGTGGTCGTCCGTGTGGTAGGCGTCGTGCTGTGATTGTTGATATTGATGGGCGTAAGCATGTTCACCCTAAAACGTGAGAGTAGAAAATTCCGAGTATGGCAAGGCATGATCGTAATACATTTAAAATCAATCTTCTTGTGTACAAATACATTAATAACTAAAAAAATAAAAAATACTGGACAAAAAAATTCTTACCGGCACTAGCGCCTGCTGGTATGGTAGTCCATACGCAGGCGCCTCGTGGAACTTGGTCGGCTTGGCCTCGTAAGTCGAGTACTGTTGCTGATATTCCAGCGGCTGTCTGCTGTCATAATTTTCATCCACATAGGCCACCACTTGATGCTCGTGTGGTCCACCGTGTCGTGTATCAGCCACTTTCTTGTGAACTCCACCCTTGGCTTGTGTATCGCTGCTCAGAGACTGATGACGGTGCGGGTGTTCTTCGTCGCCCTTTTCGTCTACGAATTTGACGTAGCTCGTGTCTTCTTCAGAAGGTCGAAATGGTGGACGATTTGACTGTTGATTCTTACGGTGGGGCTGAGGGTCGTCGTCTGGCTGACCGTTGTCGAACTTGGAATAATAAAAGGCATTAATTCTTTTATTCGAGGATAAATTCTTGTTATACACGATAGGAATTTCCTTCATTTATAAAAGAAAAAGACACAGTATCATTATTAATAAACCACATAAATTCTCATCACTACCCGCGAAGAAAGGTCTAAAACAAAAAAATTAAGTACGGTTACAAACAATATTCAGTCCTCATCCTCCTCTCTCGAAACTTCAAAGCCGGCTTTGATCATCACGATTCCCTCAAATTTATGGACCACACGCTTCTGCGCGCTCACAATCTCTCAGGCGATTTTACAGCCGTCGCTTGGCAAACGTCGTGAACTCCCTACGGGTTATTACATTCCGCTGAAAAGGGAACGAACTTTCGCTGAAACTGCACTTGTATATACATACAGAGCAACGTTTCGGTATATAGTGATCGTGTGCCCGGAGGAATGAAATGACAGAACTAAACGATCCCTATAACACAAAAGCCACACAGTCGAGCGAAAGTCGCCGCGCGTTCCCTTTTTAATTCACACACGACGAGAGAACGCCGATCGTGAGAATGGCCGAGGATTGTAAATTTCAAAGAGGAGAGTTGTAATTCACGATTTATTTGCGGCATGTCACCGGTTTATGAAGGTTTGAACGGTGTGTATTATTAAAACTTTTCTTTTTTTCTCATTGATGGCTTTTACAAAAATAACTGAGGAGAGGTATAACTAATACACTTTCTTCTGCATAGAGAATGCAAATTAGGAGGTGACGTACTCGGAATTTTGATTAAGCTCGTCTGCTTCCTTTTCGTGTATGCAAATATACGCCGACGGCTGCATATTAACGAGCTCTAGTTATATAGTCAATGACTTTAAGCGACAAAAATTCATCAGCTGAAAAGTCACGTAGTTCATTAATACCGCAAGCATGCGGATGCAACACTCAAATACCTTGATAGCTCGAACACTGTTGAACAGCGAATTTCCCGGTTTGTCGGGCTCGACGTTGTTGAAAGGTGACCTGGTCGGGTGTTTATCGTTGACGAAGAGCGGGGGATCAGCAATAATCGGTCCCAGATGCACACTTGGCATAAAACCTGTCTCTGTGTGATTGGTCGAGGTCACGTTTGGTTTGACCTGCGTTTCTTGAGCCTCTTGAGCTTCCCTATCGACGAGAAGTTAGATAATGATTGATTTTAATATTGTGTTCTAAAAATGAATTGGTTTTTTCTTATTGTTCTAGAACCACTCCTGAATGTATTAAAAATTAACGACGCATTGTTGACTTCCTAGTTCTTACTTCACTGACAATATTTACCAACTACATTGCTCAATCACATAATGCACTTTTAAACTGGACAATGCAGTAGTACATATACATCGGCAATACATGGAATATAGAATAAAGCTACCACATCTAGTTTTATAATCCTCAATGAATCGCGATAGTTCTAAATTACATCATGCTCTATTATCGAACAAAACCCGAACGATCGACAAAAACTCCAGGCATCCAATATCTCAATCACAAAGCCTCATCACCCGAGCAAGAAATCCTCAATCAACAATCCTCCCTACCAAAAGAAAAACCTCTCAATAAATTCCTCACATTGTACTGATCTCCACGGGCTCCTCGGTTTCCTCGCTCACATCCAGCACGTCCCGATCGAGCTCCACAGCAACATCTTCGTCCTTCGCAAGCTCCGTCTCGTTCTTCCTCGCCATAGCCGATACTGTCCCAAGTAGAAGAAGAAGAAGAGGCAACAGCATCACGGATCCGGAAGCCATGTCTCGCGTGCCCGCGCGCGCCACGATTCGACACCGTCTGCATCAGGAATCCTCTCAGCAGGAGTTTTTCCGAAGCTGCAGGATAACAACCGCGCCGTGAGGAGGGAGAAAAAAAGGAAGCACTGGCCGCGCTTAAAAAGCGTGAAAAGCACGCGCGAGAGAGAGAGAGCCCGTCCTCTTTTTTTCGGGCGGGGCGTTAGAAGCGTATTGTCACGCTCGTTAGATGGGCTACAGCCGCGCCTTTTCAGCGAGCGCGCTTTTTTTTCTAAGGAGGATGCCTGTGTGTAGCTTGACAGGTACGGGATTCGATTTGCGAAGTTATTGGGTGTATAATGTGCGTTCGATCGGGGGAGTACTGTTAGAGGGTATGAAGCTTTTTGCCTGTGCGATTGAGTTGTTGATTGAGTTGTTATGCTTGACGTAATCGAGGGGAGAATTTTTGCGCTTCTGGAAGATGATGCTATTATTGGATTTTGTTTCCTGTTTAGAACGCGATCAGTATTGTAGTGAATTTTATCATTTTAATGTGTACCAGTTTTAGCGTACAATAAGACGAGGCTTTCGAGCTTTTTAAGGTCGGCAATATTGCGATAATTTTTGTCAAACTATATTAGTAGTAATAGAAACTTCTTTAAAATCTTGGCTATAAGTACAAGTACAAAAAAAATCTTCATTAATTGATATTTAAAGACTTGCAGGAATAATTAATCGCCGTTTTTTCGAGCAATTCCTTTACTAAACAGCCATCAAAGTAAGTAGCATCATTCAAAAGAATCCACATAAGCGCATATCATTAGCCTAGGTAGTATACGCATATAAATCATTCCTAGAAAAAACTGAAAGTGAAGGATCAGCGAACCGCGTCGTCGCGGTAGGCAAAGAAAGACGTGACACGGGAGATGCGGGTTGGTTGACTTTTGACAAGATTGCCTTACCGACAAATTGCGATAATAGCAGGAAAAATTTTACTTTTCACAGGCCTTGACAAAGCTCAAAGAATTTCTACGTTTGTTCTCCTCTACCGAAATCCCCTTGCGAAAGAAGATGCAAATGGCGCAACTAAACGCTCCGTTATTATGATGACATGTTTTCTTTTTTTTCATCGAAAACAATTTATTGAGTGTTTGTTTTCACTTTCTAACTCGGTAAAAGCCATCGTTATATGATAAACTCTATAATAAGATAATGAAAATAAATGAAGCATTGTTATGTTATTACGAAGGAAACCGCCTTCGCGTATACCCATTCAAGAGATTATATTCTGTAGATATCTAGAATTTTTTATTTCACAGACCCAAAATTTATGATGATATACATTTAAGAACTGCAAAGTATTGGAATTTATCAACTCTAATTCCATTCCCATAGCATCGAAACGATCCTGACCTTTGCTTATCCATACCCCGTCCGTTCCTACTTATCCCTCATCCGTATATATATACCTTCTCCGGTACTTTCTCAAAACGATATTCGTCACGTTTGCGCGCAGTGTATAATATACCGCTAGGATCTCTTGCGCGCGCCGCAATTTCGAGTGAGAGAGAGAGAGAGAGAAGGACAGAGCGAGACCTCGAAAACCCAATTCCCCATCACGATTCAGAACGGCCTAACCTCGAGAGAACCCATGGGGTCGCTCGCGATCGGCTCGAATTATCGTCCGACGAAATTGGAGCGGAAAATCGAGCAGAAACGCGAGTTAACGAGCTCGATAAGCCACGGTTCCGTTTTGCAAGATCTGTGGTATAGGTTGTTACACGCTGCGGATAGGCAACAAGGCGCGCTTGTATAGTATTAGTTGCGACCTTTGTAGACCGAATTTATTGGCCTATAGGCGATGCGAAACGAGAGATTCTCTATAGCGGGCTGACCGCGAAATTTTTAGCTCTTATGTTTTATGGGGGGACCGATCGGGAAATGACTGTTTTGATTCTTGCTCTGACCTTGTTTGAATATCGCGCGCGGAATGTTACGATCGATGTATAAAGTTGAAATTTTTTTTACCGGATTGCGGGTATAGGTTGGGTTTGACGAATGCGTGAGAATGAAAACTGGATATGATGAGTGTTGGCGAAATCTTTGTTTTTTTTTTTTGTGGAATAACATACATTCATACGATCGTTTAGTGAATCGTATTTCATCGTGAGAAAGGATGAGGGTACATGTTGCAAAAACTGTAATGTATGCGTATTTCTTTTAAAAACTTGCATAATAAAAGATAATATACCGTATGCAAGAATACAGATTATTACACAAATGCTGAAACACTGAATTATGCATATTACGGAACTATGCACATTAAAAATACAATGTTAAATCCCTTGCCCGCAAAGTCGTGTCGATGCTTATCATCAGAAAGCCCACAAGGACCAAACCACAAACTCAAATTTCAAACTCCCCCGCCCAAAAAGCGCATCGTGAAAAAGCGAAAGCCAAGTGACACACAAACTGCCAAGCCCATATCCAAATCGAAAACCGCCTTCAAGCTCATCTCGCAAACGTCATCCGACATCATCTCAACGGATATATCAGCTATCCGATATCCGCTGTAACGAAGTATCATACATATAGAACAGCAGCAGCAGTAGCTCGCGAAGAGCAAGTAGACTACCGTCGTTGGGCCGACAATGAAAGTCGCACACTTTAGCCGCGGCTGACCCGATTTCCGGTCGCCGCAGTTTCCAGTAGGCCAAGTGCAGTGAAAGAGAGAAGTGCAGCCGCGCGCGGGAGGTCGTTTGCATGATCCACGACGACGCTAACGATCGCTATATGCCCGGGCTTTATAAGGGAATCGCGAATCGGCTGATTTCTCGGAGGAGATGCGGAATGAGAGATCGTAGATAGGGACACTTTTTTGCGTGGGTGATTATGTTGATACGAAAGATACTTGCTTTACAGTTGGATATTAAAAGCGAAATTGAGGAAGAAAAATAAAATTGTGTAAAGACAGTGCATTCATCGCTTATTTCCTTATCGGATAGTCTTCATAACCCCGCACACTTTCACCGCGGCTCGTATAAAAGCGATATTCTTCAATAAGCGCAAAGCTTGTATACCTCTGTATACAATCTTAATTTATATTATTTTTATATATTTGCCGATAATTAAAATTTATAGTATTTATATTATTTGCCGAGAGGTATACTAAATAAGTATAGTTCAAGTTAGCGCTGAGAGAATTTCTCTTTTCGTTTCGCGCCGTCGAGATTTTATCTCGATTATAAACTCGTACTTAGAACATTTCACGCTGTATTGGTCGTAAAGTCTTCTTTGTGGCTAATGATGGGTTTCTCGATCGGTCACTGATTGAAATCGAGTCTTTCTTCGGGCTGTACGCGCAGACTGACACATATTTTTATTGCGAAAAACAAAAATCTCTTTGGAGAAAATTGACTTCGTTCTAGTTGTTCTCGAAATTATTAAATTACACGTTGGTAATTATAATACACAGGACACACACTGCGTGAAATTATATGGGCGGTATATAAGTAAGAATATCTTGATTAAATTTTCAACTGCTGATGGTCAAGTGACATGCTGCATATTTAAATTAATTGATGGCTTCGAAAAATCTTGTTCGGGTTCGAAATATCGTCCTGAAATTAAATTAGCGAAAACAATTATTTTATTACTACGAATTCTGTGTCCACATTATTTAAACAGACATAACAGTACAGGTAGGAAATAAAAGACAAAGATTAGACGCTCATTATCTTAACCAAACAAGCAACTCGCGCATAACGATCCTTTGGTATATCCGTCAAAATCGTCACAACTAGCGAAGCACCTAAAATTAAGCGATTCCTCCTTCGTCTCAACAATCGAGCCTCTCTATGACTCCTCTGCTCATACGAGCATAAATAATCGTCGAAAGAACAGTAATCTCCCTCCACGCGATCGATGCTTGTTTTTTCCTCAAAGCACCTTTCCCTTCGTTTTTCACATGATGCAAAAATCAGCGAAATTACGGCTCACGGTAATTTACATTTAACCCCGTCGGCCCCGATATAATCGGCTGTCTTTCTCTCTTTCTATCTCGGCTTGTATCTATAAGGACGAGAGCCATGTAATCGACTATGTGAGCGCGTGCCGCGCACCGTAATCGCCGCGCGCGAGTCGTCGACCGAGTCGTTGATGGCAACCTGTGTGAATCGTTTTGTTGCTGATGCCAGTATTTGTTTGCTGTGTGCGTAAATTATAATACGAGGAGTAGATGCGATAATTTACGCGGCATTAAAAAGTAATAATAATAAAAGGAAATTATATGTATGAGGTGTTTCAACTGATTTCTAATGCAGGCATGGTATATAACCTATTGTTATAATGTAACCGTTAATGATGAGTGTTTGATAATATATACAATAGCAAATAAAGAACGATCGCGATAACCTTGCCAACTCTCTGTCTCTCGCTCGAAAAGAGCAGTGGAAAAATAGGCCTAGCTTTGGTTTACATATTATCGGGTAAACGAGATCTTAAGTGGGAAATAACAATAAGGAGTCCAGAGGCGAGTGAAGACTGAAAAGAGAAAAGACGAAATTTCCTACTTTGGCGGCTTTCACCCGACCTAGGTCCTTATTTTTCAAGAGCGACAATCTCGGAATCGCTCTTCCAGCTAATTACCATGTGTTTAATACGTGCATAGTTTCTCGATTTTTCTTCCTTATTAGCGTAAGAAGCATCGAGTGTGTGTTTTTTTTCGAAAAGCGATATATGTTTGGTAGCTGGCAATTTAGTCGCATGTAAAATAGGCTGTTTCGACAAGATGTTTCACGAGATATATTCTGCTAATTATAACACCGCGTGGAGTTTCTCTCGTTAATAATTCGGTCCTTTTCAATTAAATTCATAATTTTGACAAGATTAATAAATACTATATAAAGGAACCAGTCTTTTTTAAATTATGCCGATCATTTGTACGAGATTTTAATATATAATTGGTTCAAAATATGATCTCTGTGATTCAATATTTTTGGAGTCCGTGTGTCAATTAATTACTACAAATACACGCAAAAGAAAGTTAACTACGACACTTTTCGCTTCGATCCTACATCACGAGTGATAAATTATAATAAGCGTCAAACTTGATTCTACTTAAAATCTTTTTCAATATAACACAAAAAATACAATTTTTTCCTGGCACTGATTGCAACCGGTCAACTGCTTCATATTTTACGACATTTAAGACGACGACAATGACTATCGACAATTAGAGCATACAGCAATCATCTCTCTATTTGGGTCAAAATCGAAAAAATTAAAACTAATCTCCCGAATCCTTGCTACCTCGAAAAGGAAAAAATTTTACGACGATCCAACAGAAAACAAAGTCAAGCCCTAAACTAATTATCGAGCACCGTAAGCGCCGCATCGACACCATCAGCGACGAAAAGACTTTGAAATTTAGCGCAGGGAAACGGAAAGGAAGAAAAGAGAGACGCCGCCGGGCCGAATCTAGTCCTCGACAATTACCGCGACTCTCGAGAACGTCAGCAGCAGCTTCCGCGAATATCGACGCGCGGCGTGACTCTGTTTTGTCCACGCGGGAAATGAGGCGAAACAATGGTATAGCGATAAGTAAAAAAAACTGCTGCGAAGGAGAAGAGGAGGAAAATTACCGGAGGCTATAGGAAACAGATGCTTTCGCTAGTCGTGAAGCTGTGCTGTGAGGATCAGCTGCTGTCGTGACGAAGACCTATTTTTTTTTAGAGACGTTGTGGTTTGCGACTGTTGCGTGCCTATTGTTTGCCATTTTTGTGCGATAATCGAAGAATCGTTCCTGTTTAAAACTTACAAGGCAATGAGAACTTGTTTTTTTTTAACTAATTTTAATTAAAATATCACGTAATCCACGTCATAACTTTTAGAAAAAGCTGTCTCACTGCACGGTAAGGAATGAAACGAATCATGTTTTGAAAATCGCATTACCGTTAAATGCATACTGTACATAATGATGGTGATTCTCAGCAATTTCAGTTAGCGGATTTTAGTCACGGCGATTCGAGAATTAATTTGCTCTCCTCCTGATCCCGCCTACATATACATATCCAATCATACACTTTATACCACTTAGTATAGTACGTTAATCAAACATTTTTCTCCTATTTACATATTATTCCCTCGTACAAACAATTCTACACGTCAAAAGATCAAAAACGCCATTCAATCTTCCGGTGACATAATTGTTCATTACTCACTGATCCCATTAACCCGGAATATCTAATTAACCTCATTCGACGCCTGCGATGTAACCCCCAATCACCGCAAACCTCCTCATACCGTATATATAATACAATCAAGTACTCGCGCTACTGTACAACAACAAAAAAAGGACTCCTTTCGTCCAGCCAAAAATCCTTGGCGACACTTTCATGCGCTTACCCTGGTTTCCTCTCTAAGTACCGAAAGTTCCTTTCATCGAGCGCACACCTATACTGGAAGAAAAGCCGTCGGCAAAAAGCCTCCCATAGCAGAGAGCAGAGAGAGAAGGAGAAAAAGCAAAAAGAGAGTAAAAGGTGTGCGGAGCGTAGAACACAAGAGGAGAGTATAGTGTGCGGGGAATATTATACGCGGAGTGAAAGAGAGAAGGCGCGAGATCGGTTTACGATGCACTGCAGCGCGAGGCAGTTAAACGGTGAAAGTAGGATTTTGACAAAAGGTATACGCGAGAAGCGCGAGGATGACGAAGATGATGATGATGATGATGCCACGACGAGCGCGTGATAATTAGCGCGTGACGCGACATCGGTCTTAGGAATGAGTGTAACCGATTTGAGAGAGACGCTGTGTGCCGCAGTGATAGTGATATACTATTTCGCTACTTATTGTGTACGCAATTATTTTGTGTTTTTATTTTAATGGAATGTTGAAATCAATTTTGTTCTGCAACTCACTGCATAACGATCCGAAATTGCAAATAATAGTTGTGGAGGGATCTCGGGACTGCATCTTCGTACCGCAAAGTTACTGTAGTTTTATGAAATGCGTCAGTCAGTAATTGACTTTACGCGGACGTACATATAATTACCATTTGGAAATCGTCCGTAAATTTTGCGCCGCTAATTTTTACGTTGCCCCTTCGTTCGTTCCCGTAATTTTAGGGTAAGGATTTGATTTTTCGAATGGCCACCTGTTTCGTCTTCTAATAACAGTGATTACTCATATTAGAAGCAATGAAATGCTGTATTTTACGTAACTCCTATTCGGCAAATCGCAAAGGTGCTCTAAGATTACCGTCAAAATAAAATTGACGATCCGATTTGATTTATGCTCTCTTATATACAGAGTATTTGTAATTTTACGCGAGATCAAATTTAAAGGACCTAAAAACGTTCGCCTAAAACGTCGGTACTTCATAAACGCGCCGCTCAACGCTGGAAAATTGGGCGAAGCTTATCGCGGCAGCGAGTTTACACGTAATTGCGATTTAAATAGTGCGCCGAAGAAAGTGGGACGAGAAAATGCCGTCGCGCGCAGCCGAAAGAGAAACAGAGACGGAGATGATTTACGATTGCAGCGCTACTGGCCATTGTTCGCCTACCGGAGAAATTCGTACTTTTTCGTCGTTCCCGAGCTCTATTTTTTTTCTCAATGCCGCTCGAATGAGACTCGCGGTGTATAGTTCGAGCTTCGGAATATATATATATATTTTTTTTTAGAATGGATGCATGCGAGATTCTGTTTACTCACGACGAGGTGAGGAAGAGATGCGCGCGAGGCTTTTGATTTTTATCTGGTTCCTGGAAAGTTTTGACGTTACACTCTGTTAATGCCGAGGAATCGAGAAGAAAGACATTTCTCTCTCTATTCGTCTTCCTTGATGCTGTTGAAAAAAAGGAGAGGATTCGAAACTTTATTAGACTCGTAAAACTGCGTGACACTTTTCTCGCTGCTATTGTTTTCTTTTCTTCACTGATGCGTTTTCAAAGACGTATATATTTATCGCTTATCGAAGCGAAATCCTTTCGATGACCTTTTTACATAGAGATATATCCTTAGAATATCTATGTTGTATACAAAATCAATTAACCCAATCTCTGCATATAAATTTGGTTGAAAAATAAAACGTTATGCTGCTCCAGGTGTATATAAAGCGTACAAGTTATCCTTAATCGAATTCAAATGGGATAAAAGTAAACGAGACCAGCAATCGACTCCTCCTCACCCTCAGAGAAAAATGCAAATCCCACATCATCAGCCATGACGAGCAGGATGCACATATTCGAAGCGACAGCCGGAGATTTCACTCGACTTAGAATTTCATTGGCTTGAAATCGGACGCTTTTGGAAAGCACAGCGATGCAAAGAGGAGACAACAAAAAAAAGAACGAACTAGAGGAGGAGAAACTCATATTATGAATATACGCGCGATTTGAAGTCGCGAGCACGCGGATGAGAGGCGAGAAACTCTCTGGTCAGCCGATGACGAGCCGCAGTGAAACCGTTTTTAATGGACCGCAGTCGGCGACTCATTACACACTCGCATACATATATATAGTCGGAGATTTATAGTTCGGATAATATGCTTTTGAGAAACTGCGAGTGCGAAGCGACGAATCTCGAGAATCGAGGTGTGCGCGAGAAGGAAATTTACGGGTGTTTTGATAAAAATCTGGCGCCGCGGAATCGAGGATGCGAAATCCGAGAGTGATTAATTGTCATATTAGACTTATATGCCGCTTGTCTGGCTGTCCGTAATGTCGATTTATCGAGCTAGTGATTGAATTTTTTTCAATCGCCGGGCTTTGAAAATTTTGCTTGACAGGCTTTCACTGCGAAATATTGTGATTTCTACGTATAGAAAATTACGCGCTGACATTATAATAAAAAACATAACTTTCCTACATAGTATATAAAAAATGGATAATAATTCTCACGCTAGCCGATAGAATCCCGCGTGTTAATTAAGAAATATCGAATCGCGATCATATCATCCCAGACCGCACTTCCATAATTAACCATATATACTATATACATTCAACCTCGCACGTGTGTATTATAACGATCTATTAAAACTTTTCATCGAAACCCTGTCATCGCTTAATTATCCCCCGCAATCTCGACTCTTCATCTCTTCGTTAGACGATAATATAATAGTCTCACCGATCGCCAATTAAAGTCCCTCCCTCGTGTGATATTCCGCGTGAAAACGAAAACGCGCTCGATCGAGTTCACTATCTCTTGTGTGAGAACAAAAAAATCGACGGCGGGGGGAATCGAAAACGCGTTCGATTTCCCGGGTAAAAGTATATGCAGTCGTTCGCCTCAGATGAAGAATCGCGATAATCGACGCGAGCGAGAGCGAATTAGAAAAAGGGAAAAGAAGTAGAAGGATCTCTGCTCTCTCGTATATTATATTTATATGCTAGTGCGTCCGGTCGCAGAGAATCGCGCTGGTGATTCTGCTAAATATAGTATAGATCGTTTTACTTACTATGCGTAATCGGTTTTGCTGTTGTATGTGTCAAATGTTATTGAAAAATATTACTTTCTATTTCTCGCGGGAAAAAATAACTATAGCCTACTTATCGATTCGCTAAATTACAGATCGTTTGCAGTATAAAAAAAGCGCAAAATCAAATACAAGTCCATTTCTCTGCCAGTAAAATTCCTCAAAAAAAAAACAACGATCAGCACCGCCCATCCTGAAACAAAAGCCAATAATAGAAACCTTGCAAAAAGATAGAGATACTACAGACTCTCCTCAAAACAAAAACACACACACATACACGCATTGTAGAGTAACCGGAGCCATGCAGATATTCGCGAGATGTAAAATGGACCGAGTCTCGTATATACTAGTGTTGGTATAGCAGTATATACATAGCCGTAGAAACAGCAGCAGGAGTAGCAGCAGCGGCAATCCGCGAACGCGAGCGAGCGCCGCTCTCTCAAAGGTGGGGATCTAGATTAAAAGCAAACGGGGCCAACGTCTCCGGCGCCAGAGCCATCTCGGACCTTGAACAGTCGAGGTCAAGTAAGTCAAGTTCTCCGTCTCTCCAAGTGCCGCTCTGTCGTCTCGCGATTTCCTCTCCACCCTCGCGCGCACGGTTCTGTTGTTTCGCGCGCGCGAACCGTGAGGAGCTGCGAGAGAGAAGAGGAAGCTGCTGCTGTTGCTACTGCTCTTTGCGTTTATGTAACGACTGCAAGCGCGCGAGACAAGCTTTGGATTCACGGTCAGGAGCCAGTTGACGGTCAGTGTTCTGAGATTGATTTTGAGGGGGTCAAGTGTGAATAACGACGATTTTGGGATGGGCTCTGCACGTAGACTTACATTTTTGCACGTATTCTTAAGCTTGAGATAGATATTTTCTTGAGATCGTTCTTTATAGATTAAAAATCGGTTGTGCATATAAAATAAATTTGCGCCCCGTGCGTTGGTGATTGAATTTGCCGGGACTTAATGGAGCGGAAAGATACAATTTATATATAGTGAGTGCAAAAGAGCGCAAGTGAAACAGTCTTGAACTTAATTAATAGCTCCGCTTCTGTATGCGCATTACTTTCCATCACTTTCTTATGAGATAAATATAAAGCACAACCAGTTTTACCGTCGGTGAACTAGAACGCATTTGTAAAATAAAACAAAAGACCGCCTTTCTTTGAACTTAAATATATGTCAAATTTCTACTTAAGCTATATACATCTCTTATAAGACTGTATACGGCAGCTTCGCGTTTAGCATAAAATATCACATATTCAAAATACAACTTATAATTTATATGAATTATCGTACAAATTGCAGACCATGCTGCCAAAGGGAGCAGTGTGCTTGCTGCTGCTGGTCCTGTCGATCCTCGCCGTCGCCTCGGCCCAGATCAACACCGGCTCAGCCTCGTCGCGCTTTTATCTGCGCAAGGACCGACCACCCGGCGAAAATCGTCGCTCTTTCGACATCGGCGGTGCCGCCTCAGCTCTAAGACGCGAAGCTAGCTTCGATCCCGACGTCCTCAACCGTTTCCTCGAGGAATACGCCAGCAAAATCAAGAGAACGACCGAGAGACCGCCACCTTACGATGGAGAGGATGACGAGGTCAAAACTCAGAGTCAGGAAGTTGATACGCCGCAGACTGGCGATACGCACGAGAGGAATGCTACTAGACAGGATGGATTCCGCGACGACTCGGTGAGGAATTCAGTAGTAAAGCATTTGTTTTTAGGATTATTCGAGAAACGTAAATTTATTTTTCCATGCGCCTACTGTAGTTTAAAGTTGGATTATATTAATACACCTGCGCGGCGAGCGTTTAAAATGCCAAGTGAAACGAAGCGGAAAAGGCGCGTTAAAAGTTTGAGAAAAGGATGAAGCATTAGCTGTTTAATTTCAGCCTAATGCCTGTGTAAAACAGGTACTTTAATAGCCCTTTAAGTCAAATCGATGAATCGTCTTGATAAGCTTCTCCGCTCGTCTAATTTATTGCGGTTATAACTCACCCGCTGGAAATTGCAATGTATGCTCTTTCGCTCGTGACTATTTATTTTCATGTATCAGCGATTCTCAGATAAGTGTACAATCGATGCATGCTGCGGTATTATATACAAAGGCAGTAATTTTCTCGTCAGATTGATTCTGATTAAGCTCCTTAAAAAATCTGTCGTGAGTTATACATTAAAAAAAAACTTTTCACCGTTACGCTGCAGGGTTGTATTTTTACCCTCTATAAGCCTTTGGTATTATACGAATTTTTTTTTTACATTATGAAAGCATCTAATTTGATCCGTCATTGCATTTCATTGCCATTACACTTTGATATCGAGTAATTAGTTGAAGCGACGAACCTGTTGATGCGAAAGAGATAATCTAAAAGTTAATAAGTAGTAGCGCGATTGCAATATTTATCTTATGTAATTTTTTTTACATTTGAATTTAATCATACGACAGGCGATGTTAAACGACACGGTAAAACGGCACAAGTTTTACAATGCTAACTCACACGAAGACCGGAACAGCGGCTGGGTGACTCTGGAAGCAATACCTTGGTCCAAGAGCAAAATTTCCAAATGGCAAGCTAATCCAACGACTCAGGGACCTTGGCCGGATTCCAAACCTTGGGATAAGCCCAGCTTTAATAAGCCACCCTGGAACTCTGACTTCCCGAGACCATCATCGTCTTATGAAAGTAGCAGTAAGCCATGGTAAGCTTTTCGCTTGTTTCGTTAAAAAATGACAATACATTGTTGTTAATGAGAAAAAAAGTAAACGATCTTTTTTTTATTATATTTAGGCAAAACAAGAAGCCGCACTGGTCAGACAACTCGCCTGCATCATCAAACAAGCCTTGGTACTCGCAGGACCGACCGCGTCCAGGTCAGCAGCAATCGGATCGTCCCTCGTACCCATCAGCGATCGACAAATACGAGGAAAACCCAAGCCAGGCTCAGAAATGGCCCCCAGAGCGTCCTTCCTGGGACCGTTATGGAGACTCCTCTCGCCCGTCTTCCGATATTATCACCGACGATGCACCACCCAATTTCCCCAGCAGCTCCTGGGAAAGACCTGGACAGCGGTAAACTATTATTTTAGAACAATTATAATAATTTCTGCATAAATTTCATTCCAAAAATATCTCTGCAATTTATTCGCAGACCGAGTTACACTCACCACACTGAAAGCTACGTAAGCGAGCCATCTGGCTGGCACGACCGCAACGACTTCCCGAGTCACAGCAACAAATTCAGCAGCAGCAGCAACAACAACAGACCCTCCAATGACTTTTACGACAGACCTCACTTCTCACAGTACCAGTATCCCTCAAGCAACGAACATCCGTCGAACCATCCATCAAGCGGCGATGGGCAGTGGGTCCTTCTTTCAACTAATCGTGGTTACTCCAAATCTAGACAAAGGTCCATCAAATTAGATGCTCTTGTCAGCACCAACACTGCCAATGGAGCGAAGAGCAAGAAACAGTCGACACTGGGTAATACAGGGGAGGAAGAAGAACATGTGCCAGCCGTGACCTCGAAAAGGCAGGTGAGAATGGGGTGTCGAGAATTTTAATTGGAAGGACTCTTGAATTAATTGTCGATGAGGTTTCTTAGGTGTAAGAAATACGCAGTCGGTTAGAGTAAAATGATTTAAAAAAATATATAAATATAAAGCAATTAGAATTATTTTAGGCCCAATGAATTATTTTATATAAAATAAAATATGCAGTTTTTTTAGATGATAATCAGTTATTCAATCGAATTTTAAATGATTATTAATTCCATGTTGCTGGCGAGCTGTATTCTATAATCATTGATTATATCTTCAATTTTTTCCAGTTTCTTATGAATATTCTCGTTTGAGAGTCTTTTCAAAAATACTAACATTTATTGTAAGTTTTTACGTAAAAATAACATTTAGATTGAATATTCGTGCATGGAAGTATTCAATAACTTTAGAAACTAAAAATTAATTTTTAGCAGTAACATATTACTTACTTGAGAAATTGTAAATCTAACTATTGTAGAGATTATAACAACAGTTTGAGTAGTTGACGTAGGGGTACAAATGATCTATTAAATATTAAACTAAAATACTTATTTCAAGTTTGACATAATAAAACTTGTCAATACCAAATGTAAAGGCTGCAAGAAAATTATGCCTGTATATAATATTAACTATCTAATAGCATGCTAGTATGCTTAGTACAATATAACTATTGTCCATTATAAATCACATCAGTTTGGGCTATACAAACCGTATCAAAATGAAAATATTTAAATATTTTTTTGAAAAAATTCGCCTGTGCTTATAAAAGAAATATTTTCTGATTCTCATTGTACAGCCCAAATATGCATCGGATTTAACAATCAGTAATCTCCATACTCAATAATATTCCATTCACCCTCAACAGGTCCGACTAACAGTGCTTCCCTCAATAAACGGCACGAACACCACGACATCCCACGGAGGCTTGCTCGAGGTCGAGCGCACCTTCAAGACAGTCGATCAGAGCCAGAAAGAATACGAGATGGAAAAATCCAACAGTAATAAAGCCACTTCGAACACTTCACCCCTGAGCTCCGGTGTCATGATTAACCGACGGCCTATTCGAAACACCATCACGGGAAGTGGTGGTGCCTCGAATTCAGCGGTGCTGGCAGCCGTTGGTGCCGGTATGTTGCCAGCTACCATGGCTATGATGATACCGATGATGCTGGGGAGAAAAAAGAGAAATGTGGCAGAACAGAGGGACGAGGCTGACGTGTCGTTTCTCAGGTTACCTAAGGAAGTCTTTGAAAAAGAAAAAAGGCGGAGAATTTGAAGGGCTGAAAGGATTTGAATGATCTGAGAAATTCGATGAATCTAGGAGGAGGTAATGAGATGGTTAAGTCTTGCGTAAAGAATTGAAAATTAAATATTCTTCCTATGGTTTTCAAATACATAAAGTATTACACGTAGATTTATTTATACAAACTGCATGAAAGCTCTAGAAAGATTATTATTTCTTTAGAATTCTTTAAAAACAGTCATCGCTGCTTTTATCCGTATAAGGTACAAAATCTTGAATGCCGATAGAACAGCTATCTGCTTGGGTAAAGAAATTTACGGTGATAAAGCAGGTATCTAGCCGACAAATTAGTTTGATGATCTGTTATTCTTAATTGTAACAGCAAAAAGGCTGTTTTAATTTTTGGCATAAAAGTGACTCAAGCCAATTTATAGGAAGGAAAGTCGGACAAAACTTGATTAGGAGAACATTTGTCATACCTGGTTTTATTCTGTAGAAAAGATCTTGAATTCTCTTTACGATTTCAAAACTGCGAAAATGATTGTAAATGTGAACAAAAATTGTGATCGAAAGTATTTAATTTTACACCATGACAATATTGAGACTCTCTAAAAAAAATAACTAACAGGAGAGATGCAGTTACTTTATAGAACTCATGTATTGCTAGGTAATAGACTATTATTTTACGAATAATATTTAAGCTGGAGTGATATGATATTATTAATTGATTTGTCGACGCGCCATACATGGTATTGTGTTCAAATTAAAATAATTTTGTCCAATTTTTTTGATTCGCTATATCTGTATACGAAACTTAGAAATTAATCGGTAATCAAACACATTTCAATTAAAGTTTAATTTATCATCGTTTGATTTACTCAGCTTATATTTAAAAAAAATTAACTGCTAAAAGTAATTATATCTTGCGTTCAACTATATAAAAATCTTAATGTTTGCTTATGTTCTTTGAAATCGTAATTTAATTGTCAACTTGTAAATAGTACAAAAAGGCGAAATTGTCCAGCAGCGTCCAAAGCTTAAGTGTTAATATTTTAATCAATTATGCTCTCATTGTTTTGTACAATTTTTTTTACTTGTTCTTTTTATACTCTTTATTGATACATTTAATTATCAAGTTCACAACACATATTGTTTTATTTATCACTTATTTATAATATATATATTATATTATTTATTAACAATGTAGTGAACAATATAGCGACTATAAAAAAAACATTTTATGTGTGAAAAAGAATAAAACAAGTTTCCAGAAAGTTTCATCGTTTTTATATTTACACCATAAATGTTATAATTAATTTTAAAATACGAAAGTATTTATTTTAAAAAAGAAATGGGAGAATTCGTAATTCATTATTTTTTGAAAATTACGGCTATACATTGATAAGTTTTATAATACTTATTATGTAGATTAATATATCATTGTCACGTGTTAATACAAAATTTTATAATTTTTATTCTGACTATTTATCGACAACGATGTATTGTGCGATTGCTTAAACTTATTTAGATATTATACATCAGTTAACCGTAGTATTCAGAGTTGTGCGAAGATTTAACTCGGATATATAAAAAGATATCTATTACCCACGCTATCCCAATGATTTTTGAGTTTGTCTTGGTGCAACCCTAAATTTCTTGAGTCTTATAATCGTTTAAAATATAATTCCAGAACATTCAGTCTGGAATAAGTAATCCAATTATATATCTTTTGATCGGTTTCATAATACTTTTATAATAACATAATCATTATTTTGTAACGATCTTACAATAATCTCTTTGATAACTTATATTAGAACATAATTATTAGCTTACGTTATTCTTAGAGAAATAAAATGCTTACATTTGAAATCATCAATTAATTAATTATTTACGATTCATAATTAATTAATCAATTATTTAAGTACTGGTTTATGTTCAATAGAGCTTTGTGCTTAAGAAACTTTTAACAATTTATATTTTTTACTGCTTCATTTTTCATACGAATAATTCATGCGTGAAGAGTCAATTCAATTCACAAGTCTATGAAATTCATTATTTTCTTTTTAAACCAATGAGTATAATCAACGAAGCATTTATATGACTACGATCATAATCACAAAGCCCTATTAAATTAATTCATCAATCGATCGATCGATCGATCAATCGATCCATCAATAAATTATTCAATCGCTCATCGACCAACAAAACGCTAACGAAAATCATACGGCGCCAAATTCATATCTCATGTTTTACTGCTCCCCATTGAATCTCTTCTGAATGTGTCCAATGTACCTAGCAAAACCTTCGCTTGCATGCTTCAGGATGGTCAGTCCTAGTCTCAACTTGACCTCTGCTATCCTTTTAGCTATACCAAAAATGTCAATTCCGTTCGATTGGGGTTTAGGTTTAGCTGTTGTTTTGACTTCATCACGCCAGTCAAGTGTCGTTTCACCCTGGTCTACGAAATCAGGCTCTGTGGGTGTCTGCGCCGTAGTTGTCGAGGTTGTCGTTGTGGTTGTTGTTGAAGGAGCTCGTTTTTCGTTCTTCTGAGTTGTCGTAGTACTAGTTGTTGTCGTGCTACTGCATTAAAAACAGAATATTATTAGTTAAAATATACAGAAACTAAACAGTTTTAAAATAAATTAAGTTACCTAGAAGTGCTTGCAGTCTTAGACGTCGTAGATGTAGTGGTGCTCGTTGTTCCCTTTAATGGAAGCTTCGTCGGATCAGCACCCTTGATGTGCTGTTTGTTCATCATTTGATCTTTCATGTCATGTCTCTTCTTGTGCTGTTCCTTTCCAGGTAAAGCTTCGTCAATAATGTCCAAAATTTCATTGCTCAGATCCTCTTCCTGCTCCTCCTGTTTGCGTTCCTTCTCAATCTCGCTCTTCGACGGTATCACCTGGATGACCGAGCTTCTCTCACTTCTCGAGGACTTGAACCTCGGAATGGGCAATGGAATAAACGATCCAGCAATGTCTGGCAGAATGCTTCTTCTCCTTCGGTGAACAGACGTCAAACCCGGAGACTTAACTTCAGACTCATCCTCGAGCGACCTTAATGACCTTGGACCATGTTCCACTGCCAATGCAGTCGGGGTTATCTCTACCTCTTCGTAGACCTCGGCGGGATGATCTTCGCCGACTTTCGAGATCAAAGCCGCGGGATTCCCCAGAGGCTCTACAGTCGGTGAAGCCATAGGAGCTGGTGGCAAGCTTTCGTTAACATAGCCGTTCTCATCTGGTTGGTATTGTAGGTTGACGTCTACTTTATCCTGCATCGGTACTATGTCTGGCATTTTATCTACCTCTCCGCTGGAGTATTCCTTCGGTATGTTACCGACAACGAACTGCCGATTGTTACCGATTCCCACTTTACCCATCGCCGGTACGAAGTCGGTTGGTTTTCGCTGACGTTCGTAATAGTTTGGTGTGGTTGGTGCTTCGGTGTACTTGTATGCTACATCGTTATTTCTGTAGATTTGCTCGTAGGATGTCGTCTCCACCGGTCTATAAATTACCCGATTTCCTTGGTTCTTAGCAGCGACAGTTGGATACCGAGTAGATGGCTGTGGTTTGGGTTTTTGTTGTGGTTGATCTACTCCTGTATACCTGTAGTAGTTGGGATTTTTCTCATTGGTGACAGTCGGGTTATACTTGGTTTCGTGGTGCTGACCACCGGTCATACCAGAATAAACTTTGGAGAGCACTTCTTCCTCGCTCTGACCATAGTTTCCACCATATTCGTCAAGATTGTACTTGTAATTAGGTTCAACTTCATAGTTTCTGCGTGCTATTACTCCACCGAAGGGATACAGGAAGTACGAAGCTAAACCGAGACCCAAACCTACGAGAGACATGACTCCCACGCTGGGCATGACTTCACGACTCAAGAAATTGTAAATCTGCGTGCCGATCGGCTTTTGAACCTGAGTATTCTGGTTCTGTTTCTTTTTCTTGGACGGAGGTGCTTTGGACTCAGGCTCAATCTTTGATTCCTGAATTCCGGTAAGGGAGAGATCCAAGCTATCTACATCAGTCGAGGTCTCAGTTTCGTCATCAGATGGAATGGATGCTAATGTTGTAGTTGTAGTGGAAGTTGGTCTTCGACGACGATTCTTATTCTTCTTGCGTTTGTTTGATGGCCGAGGTTTCTTCGTCGTTGTTGATGGTGATATCAGTTCGCTCGACGTTGATAATACTTCTACATTCGGATCGAAATCAAATTTAAGGTCAATTTTAGAGTTCTCCAAATTCTCTGGATCCTGGATATCAAGTTTTTGGTCAGTATTCGTGTCACCGATCTTTTCGATGGTCAATACCGGAGGATTCACACGAATTGGTTGTATCTCAATCTTAGTAGTGTCATCGGCAGGCTTCTTTGTATGAACTTTGAGGATGTTATTTACATGAGTAGGAGTAGGAACTTTGGTATTTGACGACTCCGCATTCGAAAAGTTAGTTTTCGACAGTATAGTCTGCATCGGTTTCATAGTAGGACTGGCAGCTGAGGGTTTCTGAGCATCTGTCAGAATCGATGTCTTAATCTTAGTAACAAACAACGGTTTGTCTGTGTTCTCGGTACGATTCGGAGTAGAAGACGTAGCTGGTTTAAGAGTTACTTTTTCAATTTTAGACGTGCTTGTAACAGTTTCATTTTTATTAACTGGAGGCCTTCTGGTTGAAAAAGGTTTGAGCCTATTAGAATTATTGTTACCTTTTTGAGGTTTATTTGCGGGATTCTTCAGAGTAGTAACTTTTGGTTTTGGTGTAGTGCTACTCTTGGTAGGGGGTCTCTTTGTGGGAGATTTCGAAGTTGTCGATGATGTTGTGCGCTGATTCTGTGGTTTCTTTTCAATTGATTCCGTTACCTCAACATCATTTTCGATTGAAGTTGGTGATGAAGTTGTACTTACTTTGACAAAATTCGTGCTACCAGTTGTACTTGCGTTTTTGACAATTTTTGTGGTTAAAATTGATGGTTCAGTAGTCTTTTCAATAGGTGCCGTGCTAGGCTTGGGATCAGTCTTTCGGTTAGGTTTTGTATTCGCTGATGTTTGTTTAAAATTAGTAGATGGTAGTTTTGTACTTGTCGTGGAGTGTATCTGATTACTCTGGACATCAACTGTGCCTTCAGGTTCGTTATTACCTTCAGTCGTAGTCGCGGGTGGATACAACTGTATCCAAGTAGACAGCATGCTAGCTGTAGTAGGTTGTTGCTTTTTTGGCGCAGAAGTTGTCGCTGTGGCCATTTCTCTCTCGATCTCCTCCTCAGTCAGTGCCATAGCATGTCCAGGATTTGACAGCTCAAAGTGGCCAAATTTCGAGTTTACAGGAATACCAAATTTCATATGACTGGAATCGTCCTCTTCGTTTTGGTTGTTTTCAACGTCTGTGTCTTCAATACGAGTGGAAATATGGACAACTTGCATAGGAGTTTCGATCGTAACAATTTTTTCTTCAGGTATTCTGACCATGTCGTCACGTTTTGCTGTAGCATTCAGTAACTGAGTCGCAACGGTGCGTAGTGATTGATCCATATTCTGGATGTTCTTCAACTCGCGAGGCCGTTCTTGCCTGCAAAATAAAAAATTATTTCATGTTAGCGAGTGATTTACATTACTTCTGCGATACGTAATTCACATGATATTCTTAACCAACAAAGTACATTTTTCTCAAAAACACGTTTATGAATCAAATATACGATAACATTAATTTACTTCTCTAAAGAAAAATAATAAATTTGAAATATAAATATTTTATTCAAATCGTGTATTGCATTCGAAATTGAAACACTTATAGTATTAAGAACTATTTTAAACTCAAATTAAAATATAAGGGCCTCCTTATAATTCGTGTAATAATGCCGTTTGTGGTGAGAATGGCAATTTCTGAATGCTTATAATGGTACGCTAATAATGATGAGATTGATTTACTAATTTAGTACTCACAATTCTTTTTTTCTACATATATACATAAACACCAAACAAAGCAAATGTAGTGTATATTTAAAATAAGAGCATTTACGCGAATATTAACTATTACATTTTTGTGAATTTTTTAAATTTTATTTTAAAAAGTCAAACCCATCTAATCTAAGGAAAAACCGACCTACGAATCGTTGAATAATCAATGTCAACAACTCTAACAAACAACTGAAAGTTTCTTGGCTTCAAATTAGAATGGAAACTGTTTATTGTTTCGCAAAATTTTGTATCACTAAATCCTTAAAACATTCAATTATAATATTAGGTCTTTCATCAGTTTTTTACTCACCAAGAATCATCGATAGAGGCAAGGATACTGTATTTTAGTTGCATTTTATATCGAACTCATGTAGGTTAGTGATCATTCGTTACAAGAAAACGTTCTTTTTATTTCTTAAATTCGCGGTAATTTGAGAGGATTTATGAAGGAAGCAGAATGACAAACAATTGTTTTGCAATGAATATAATCGCAGTCGCAATGCAATTATATACTTACAATATAACATATTTTGGTAACGAGGAAATAAATGTAGTGGTAATGTTTTTTTAACTTTTATTCAAAATACAAAAGTTTTTTTAATTATAAAAAAATGATGTTAGTAGATTCTTGATACGATGAATGAAATGTAGGATCTTCTTATAGAATTTGTAGAATTGGTCGAATTTTTAAAAAGTATCATAATTCATTGTACAAATACCATAAATTAAGCTAGGTATATTAATCTAAAGTTGTTTTCTCATGACATTATCGCACTATACGGATTTCTTTTCAAACTTTTATTGCACGCTAAATTTTCCCTGCCCTTGCTAAAGTTGATTAGCTTACTTATGTTTACAGTAATTACAATAATTATGTTTATTTAAGATTTTTTCTTTTTAAAATTCTATTCATGTGTAACATTCTGCTATAGCTATATAAATACAGATTAATCGAATTAAGTAAATAATAAATAAATAAGTTATTAAAATAATAAATGCATTTAACATCTTAACTTGTCTAATATTGTAAATGTCATAAATACTACACTAGTCAAATGATGATATAATAATTTATAGTCTAAACGTTAGTAAAAGTTGACTTTATTTAAAAAGTACAGCTATATAAACACTTAGCCCTCTGCTACTCGCTATTATAACATGACGTATAATTGAAATACTAACTGCCTTGTCACACTAAATTTTTACAATTATTCAAGTTCTATGAATATTTTAATAACATGCATAAAAATTCGTATAAAAGAACATTTTCCATCACTACACAAATATTTTATTTTAAATCTACATTCAAAGAGATGATGAATGTTTAACAAACTTTTTTACGATAATGGACTAACCATAAAATCATGAACAAGCATAAAAATTTAGTGCGCTAAAGTAAGAATCTACTGACAGCAACAAGCGTCGCCCCGTGACCTCCACTACATTGGCTGATTGAAGACGCGAAATCGTGAGAAGCCTGTCCCAGAATCCCTCTTCGATCCTCATCGCTAACTCATCTCTTTCTCTTCCTCTTCCTTCTTCTACCCTTCCACTCATTCAGATGTCTGTACTTATGAATGGAGCTGTGCACAACGTCCCTCAGGCTTGGATTGAATCTTATCCTGACCTTGCTGGAGTCATCCCAACCCCGAGCGAAATTCAAACTTCCTGGAAATGCCCAAGGGAAAAGAAATGCAGCAACACCCACGACTCCAGCAGCGAAGGCGACAAATGGTGCCACTGCCATTCCGAAAATTCCGTAGTTGATGGGATTTAATGGATTGAAGTAGTTGAATACTGAGGATATGGAGTCCAATAGATTAACGGGGGACAAAGCCTCGATCAAGTCGTCCTCGTCGTCATCATCAGCTGCACCACCGGTTGATCCAGGTAGATTTGTCAACTGACTTGCACCTGGTAGATTAGGAGCGCTAGGAAGACTGGGTAGGTTTACCGGTGAAGCTCCATTTGCTTGGCCAGTGCCAATGTCCGATGATATTGGATTTGAGGCCTGTCCAACTTCGGTACTTGCTTCAGCTGCTGCAGCCTGCGGAGTTACGTCTTCTCCAGTTGCACTAGCACCGCCCTCTGACACGACATCATCGCTAGGGTTATTCGTTTCCGGAGCTGTGCCAGTTATATCATTAGCGCCCTCTTCAGGATCGATCAGAGCCGAGCCATCGGCATCGTTACCCATAGAATCATCAGAACCCGGGGAGTCTTCATCAGCTGGTACATCTTGAGCAGTTTGACTGCTGCCTCCTACATTGATGTGTGTGCCTTGGAAAACTTCAAAAGTAGAAATTTGAGGTTCATTTAATCCTGGACTTCCGGTATCATCAGATTGGACCTGACCCGCGGGATCCTTACCGTCACCATAATAATTGTTATTGTTCTGATAGTAATTATTCGGTGGCGAGTAACTCGGAGAATTACTTGGTAGAGTTCCCGGGCTACTGCCATAAGGATCTTTTACCCCTGGAGTACCAGTACCTGCTGGAATCGTTTGCCCAGTTGGTTTGAATATGTTAGTATTAAGGACATGTGAGTTGATAACGATGTTCAAATCTGTGCAGCCCTCCTTACTCTCGATCGTGTTATTAATCTGCGTTATGGAATTGATCATGATGGTAGGACAATCTGAATCGTTACCCAGAATTTCCGCAGGTGGTAGCTGTTCAGCTGCAGTCTGGTTTCCAGTCTGCGACTCATCCTTGTCAACCATGAACATAATGTGAACATTCTGGGGTGGTCTTGTACTCGCTGTCTTCGTCTTGTTAATTTTACTGGCAATGACACTCATTGGTTGTTCCACCACTGTCACGTTGGGTTTTTTCGATCCAGCGTTGAGTATGTGAACAACCGTATTCTGAGACACCTTGGACGAAGTCTGCGGTATCGGTACTATTCTGTCTTTTTCCAAATCATCTAAGAGACTATCGATCTCCATCGTCGAGTCCACATCGATGCGATCGTTAGGGTTTGACAACGGCTCCGCTTCTACAATCGGGATCTTGGACCAGCGGACTGGTGGCTGAATCTGCGGACTCTTATTCGATGGCTCGCGACTATTTATCGGTATCTTAGACTTCTCGATCAATGTTACCTTATTTTTGTCCTCTATCTCTTCGTCCATGAAGGACGTGTACTTTTCGTAGTTCAACAGGTCCTGAACATTCTGCAAGGCCTCGTTTGGCCAGTTTTTCAACTGGACGCCTGAGATCTGTGGTCTACGCTTATAGAAAGTCGAGTTCCTACGAAAGTTGTATCCCGGCTTGAGCTTCTGCGGCAAGATCTTTACCAGAGTCCTAGACGCTATCTTTCGCTCACCACGAGCTTCCGAGTCGAAACTCCGGGACATGGACACAGGAATAGGCTTAGGTGTGGCGAGTTGGTTAGCAACGATCTTTCGTCCGACTTTATTATCATCATTTCTCTTTGTAGCCGAAACGGGAATAGGGATAGGTGTAGAAATCTGTGGAGAAGGGATGAAGGGAATCGCCATAGGATTCTGATAGCTGGTCACACTCCTACCGATCGACTGGCGATCACCTCTAACCCTCGGCTTCGACTCGGCAGCTGGTGATAGAGCACCAAGAGGCAAATAATTCTTCCTAACCGGGTCGAAGCTCAAGCCGGGATATACAGCGGCAGCAGCTCGAGGCTGCCAGCCGACACTACTGCCTAACTTAACGCTAGTAATACTGATATCGCGTCTGCGACTGGAGGACGTGGGCGAGCTCGAAGCTGCCGTTCGCCGTTGCCTCGACGTCATCGTCATATACCTGCTATCGGGGCTGCTTCCGCTTCTGCTGGCCAAGGTCGCCGCTCCTGGTAGCTGTGCTTCCTGCGAGCTGTCCAACGGGTCTGCAAAACCATAAACGAGAGAGTGAGATTTTTTAATGACGTAACGGCACCAACCAGCATTGGCTTCTCTGGAGTAATGTGTCGTGTATGTATATAACATATAGTATATTGAAGAGGCACGCACGGCGGGTTTATAAGTTTGCTATAACGGGACTGAGAAGAGCTATACTATTCGACTCGATGGGTTATTAAGTGCTTCTTTGCTATCGAGCTGCGTTTTCTAATTGTAGAGGAACGAAAATTCGTGTTTGTTCGCTTCGGTAGAAGTGGATTTACGGCACAGGCGAGGGTTAATTGAAGGTTGGAGTTTCGCGGTGGTCTTAATGCTACTGGGAGTTCTGCCGAGTGCGTGGTCTGATTTTTTAAGCGTGCATTAGGAGGTGTTGTTTATGACTGGAGAAATGGGTTTATCAACGGAAGAGGATGTAAGCCAAACTATAAACACACCGTGCTTAGAAGTGTTGTAATGACAGTATTATAAAGAGTTTTAATGATAGTGTATGATTTGTTGCAAAAAGAGTGCGAAATTAAGTTCTTAAGGCTTTTTATTATCTCGAGAGTGTAAAAACAAAATTAATCGAAAGATGGTCTACTTTTGTGAGTAATAAACTGCAAAGTACGTGTAATTTGTGGTGGTGTAGTATCGTATTGCTGTTAGAATAAATAGAAGGATATATTTACCTGGATCCCTGGGCCTTCCATATCCCCTGCTCGCCACGGCGAGCAGAATCGCCACTGTCGCAAGCCTGAACCGCATTTTCACACTGTAACAAAAAGAAATAAAACGTTATAGTTAAAACTATAAATATAGATTTTATGCGATAGTATATAAGAACCTTTATTCATATCAATTAAATGTTTCGTGGGAATATGCACTACATAAAAGCCGTTTTGTTTTTTGTCATACTAAACAATCCACCAACGAGATTCTTCCACGTCTCCTTACATAAAAGGTCTACAAAAAGCAACCACTGACATAATGCCATTCAACAGAGACGCTATTTCGCGTCATTTAGGAAAGCGTTCGAGCACATAATCCCGGCACGTGCATCGCTTTTCATTACTTCCCCTCGTTACGTGAATCTCGGTCGCACGCAAGTACATCCATCAGCTATTGTAAACAAACGCCTCGACGTAATCCCAATGGACACGCGAAAGCGCGTAATATAACGAAAAATGTTTATAGAGTTGCGCAATTGTACCATAAGAACTCCGCGGCACGTATGCGCGGTAAAGACTCTTTTCCACGTGAATTTTAAGTGGTAGAACTAGAGCCTCGGATGTGTATGTGACGAAATGTATTTTTTCCATTTTTTTCGGCGTCGCGACCCGATTCTAGTCGACTCTGACGAGATATTACTTTTTTTTCGTATGCGTTCGACGTGCCGCTGCTCATCATAGTTTGGGAGACTAGTTTTGTGTATATACGAACGAAAACGAATCTTGCGAAGCGGATTTGCATGATTTTTACGAGCCAAGCGAAATGAGAGCGAGTGTATATTGGGTAAGAATGCGAACGCGACTGGAATTCGGTAGTATTAAAGGAGATGTAGTTATTGCGATTGAAATTATCATAATTGTCCTGTGCGTAGCTAATGAGACGTGCAAAAAACTGAAATTTCGTTACGCGAGTGCGTACTTAACTGAAATTCAGTGAATGGAAGTAGAAAGCATGAGGTTCCGCTTGGGAATAAACAAAGACTAATTAAGCAATTTGTCAGAGACATTATCTAATTTTGTTGGAATTTTGTAATGTGGCTGATTAAGTTTTGAATAATTGAGGAAGTCTTATACTTCAATAATTTATAGAGGATCGTGCCGTACTTTTTGTTTTGAAGGGAACAATTTTACTTATATAATTTTATTATGTTTATACAAAACTTGATTGTACTCGATACTCATATTATCATATTGTTTTGAGGCTTGAATTACTGAATGGAAAAGTTTATGCATAAACAATTCGTGTGATGCGTTTTGAATATTTGACTCACGTATCCTGGTCAATAATTATTATGTTTATTTCGATATGAATATTGATGGTTTGACAGGTATAACAAACATGGTTTGATTATAATCGTATTCTCAGATGTACTCAATTTAAAATAAGTACAATAACTCATAATAACAATAACCAAATTACTAAAAAACCTTCCAAAAACTGTATAATATTAAACCAGGAAAAGTAAAAAAAAACAACAAACAATCGCTGACATGAATCACCCGTAGTTATAAAACCTTTCCCAAGCAAAAGCAGTTCCTCAAACTGTCATTCCGAATGCCGCATATCGCGCAACAGTACAGCACACCTGATGCAGAGTCAACCTCCAATCATTTGTCTCTCTCCTCCATATAAATATATACCGCCTCGGCATTATCGGATCAAGGACCTATATACAAAAATGCGCGCGACTCCGATCTTTGCACTCTTGGCACGCGCGCGTTTGGCAGCTCTATCGATGCCCGGCGAATGCGAATGCCGCGATTTTCGAAGGCAAGGCTGATGTGTTGCGCACAAAAGACGATTTGCGGCTGATCGGACGCACGATGAGAGGAATTTTTACGACCGTCTGCGAACGTTGGCTGGATTATTGGTTCCGGTATGAATATATAACGTTGGTTAATCTTCTTGGATCTTAATTAGGGAGTTTTTCCGTCTAACAGTAGGAAAGCCTAAAAAAAAATTCCATAACACCATGGCTGAGAACGAAAGCCAATCTCTCACAGCACTTATAATCCATTGTGCGACAAGTTGTCACTCGGCTTCCCGTCCCTAATCGCAACGTTTCCTCGGAGCATTCCCGCACATCCACGAACGAGCGCCTCTTTACCGTTGCGTTTTTTCGTTCCACACGCGGAGCCGTGTGCCTCGACACTCTCCTCTCCTCGTGTATAAGTCGCTCCTGCGTATATAACGGTACCTGTTATACCTCTCTTTCTGGCTTATACGCGAGTTCTAGTTTTGCATGCGTGCATATAGCGTGTGCGCGCTATGTTTCGACGCGCACGATAAACGCGTGGGTGCAAGCGAGGATGAGTGCGTGGATGAGGATTAATGATCCGTGAAGGTTTGCTAGATTGGATTGGAAATGATGATTATCAGAGGGTTAAATTGAATATGAAGAATTGGATTTATTTTATTGAGGAACGAAAGCGAGGTGTATATAATTATAATGACAACAATTTAGTATGAGTAGTGCGAGTGGGTAATGGTATCTATTATAAAGGTCGAATTTTGAAATCATGCTTCCTCGAAATACGGATCGTTACAGAAAGCCGCTCTTATTTCATTTTTTTTTATTTGGTAACGTCAATTTAGTTTACTCGAATAATAGATATTCATCTTGGAAACAGGATACATTAAGACTGACCGGTCGATTTCACTTTTTTGTATGCATAATACCTCCTGAGATCTGCTCAAAATATATTCATAGCCCAAAAATGTAAGATACTCTCTTTCTTACGTAAGACTTTCTTCAAATGTTTGCATTAAATTAATATTTGTGTAAGACATTTAACCAGATACGTTTGATACTATAAAGCTAATGAAGAAATGGCTCTTCTATTGTGTTCCTTGCTTGACAAACGTGTAGCAACAAACAAGCATTAATTAGGGCGCGCAATTCCTCTGGGAGTTAATTTACTGAAACGAAAAGCACAGCTGAACGGATTTATATCGTTTGCGAAAGTAACCTTCGTATACATACTTAGGTCTTATTTAGAACGGTAGCATACTACTTGGATTTCAGTGATATGTTTCACATCTTTTTCTGTAGAATCATACCTTTTTACTGAAAATATTTGTGCGTATAAATAAAGATTGATCATATAATGAAAATCTAATATTTTCAAAGATTACAGTTATAAAAAAAGCGTATTTCAATCTTATAAGGCATCTAATTAACATAAACGCAAGTTATTTACGATAGACGCCATTAACGACGTCCAGAAGATTAATCGGATACCATCACTAAAAATATATTATGGGACACAACGCTATGATAAGATAAGTCCATAATTAAAGAGCGCTGCTTGCATGAAAAAATGCAGCTCCTATTACGTATTAATTTACGAGCAGAGGCAAGTTCAGGATCAGGGATTCGATAATCGAGAAATCGAGAGGACTTAGCACCTTTTTACGGCGATGACAGGCAATTACCATTAAGAAATCGTTTATTCTGCTTACCGGCGCTTGTACAGCTATAGCGTTGTTATAACGGAACCATCCGAATGACTCCGAAGAATTTCGTGCAAAATAACATCTTTTCTTTACTGAGAGCAAAGTAGTTGGCTTTACGATATTTCCTTCGCCGATTTTCAAGCTATATTTATGTATGCAAATGTAGGTCACCAATATACGTGGAAGTGTCATCGAAGAATTTGATAATAACAGTTATGCAGAGGACAATAATTATAAAAACTCGGGCCTCAGAAAAAAATCATTATAATAACCATAGATTTAGTCTCTTGAAAATGCAAACCCATCAAGACGCAGCTAACTCGAGCTAAGTTTGCGCATAATTGCATCTGACAGCTCAACGCGTAGATAACATCTGAATTTCAAACTACCAACCGGCCGCACGAGAAGAAACGGCATCGAGCACTAACCGCTGCAGCAGCTGTAACAGTAGCGACGATCGACATCGTGTATACAGGTATCGTCAGTGAAAAATCGCGGGCAGAATTTCCATATTAATTATGCGCTGCCGATAGGCATCTGCCGCTTCTCAGGATGATCCGCGTGTACATATATGTATGTATATGGTAGTCGAGGTGTATTCTTTTTCCGGAAGCGCGAACCGCAGGCGGAACAAATTCACCTCGGCAGCCCGTGACCGCGCGCGGGATCGAGACTGGAATATGTATAAATTGCGCATGATGGGGATCGAGAATGCGCAGGAGCTACGCAAGCTTTGGCTTTTAAATTGAGAAGGAAGAAGGATTTTTTATTTTATTTTTTTTATTTACTTGATGGAGGAAGGTTTTTTCGACTTTTCAAAGGTCGTTTCGAGTTTTGTTGGGATGAATACAGGATGAGAGGGTGTATTAACAATTGAGATTTTATTTGAAGTTTTTATTCTTGAAAAGAATGAAGCATTTTCGTTTATATCTAGCTAGGCGTATTCATAATGCTTTTTTACATTTTAAAAATGCAATCTAAAACTTGATAAGCGTATACAGAATTGCATAAAACTGAACATCTAAAAACGGTATCGTAATTTTTCTTCAAATAAAATCTCCCAAAAAAAGTTCTCTTTGCCCAATAAATCTAGGCTGGATCACTATTCTCAACGGTTTGTTTTACTCGTGTAGTCTAATTTTTTTACTGTTGATCTAACGAAAAGCGCAACAACAATCGGAGAAGCGCATGTTTTATGCACAGGGTGGAAGATCGGTATCGAGGTCGCCGGACTCGCGATCCGAAACCACGATCGTTCCAGATCGTTCGAGATACACTGTGTGCACGCGACGTTGGTGAATTTTTATTTAGGTATGCTCCATTGAGTCAACGAGATGGTCTATTTCTTATTCTAATGTCTGCACTATTTAAGTAGAATGTTTGATGCACAAAATATTACGTCATTTAATTTGCATGTTTACTGCGAATTTGTATAATCAAACCCATATAATTTAGTAATAATATCGTTGTGCATACAACATTGATTTATTTATTAATAAAGTTATTTTAGATACGTTTAAGAACAAACTGAGAGATTATGGTATGCAAGTTCCGTTACGCGAACATATTTGTGTCATCGAAATTCGAGGTGTATCGAAGTTCAATTGCTATAATTTTAACCGCGAGATACACATAATGTACTGTTAACTTGAGACTATTAAATATTTCACGTGTCATACCCCAAAAACAATAACTTATCTAAAAAAAACTCACCTAAAAAAACCTGTACATTCGCCTGGCAAGGCACTCCCGAAAAAACGCGCACTCCCGAACGCACCAAACTCCCGAAACAAGACTCTATATATTATACTTTATATCAAAACTCAAACTCGAATGAACGACAAACTATAGAAACCTATATCCCGATCACTATAAAACTCACAACGAGACACCCTACAGCAACAAAAAAAGAAAGAAAATTACTACTGGTTCGTCGCTTTCGAAAAGAAATCGTGTACACACACACGCGCGCGGGGGTTAAAAGCGCAGCTCTCGAGTATACGCGGTGTTCGCTCGAAGCGCACGGCTCACTGAGTAAGCGCTTATGGTCTCGGCAAGTCGCGTGTCTCAGACGTCGTCGCGGAGGGGCCCGTTACTCGGCGGCGGCTCGAGAGAGCTCTCCTCACCGGAGTTGAATAACCTATACAGGAGAGAAAGAGAGAGAGAGAAACCATCAGCCAGCTCTCGTTCGGTATTCCTACGTATGCTAAGTATTATCGGTATGATTCTTCGTGAGTTTTCATTTTTTTGGAGACTTCTTCGTGGAGGGGAATCGGGTTAATTGGAGTGGGTGGGACATGATGAGATGATTATAGACGTTGCGGTGCGTGTGTGTGTTGGAGCGAATGTGGGAGAAGGTCGCGGGATATGTACCGGTACTCTCTTTAGGGTATTTGTATTATACATATGCGCTTCCTGAGGACTGGTAGCGTGGGTACTTTGAGTTGTTCTAAGTGACGCGTGTTGTGTGTACCGGAATTCTGAAAAGCCTTGACACATATTTTTGTTCTTTTTGGGACTATAAATACCGGCTTTGTTATATTATACGAGTGGCAATGGGACTGGTTTGTCGCTGTGAGAAACTTGTTGTCATATGGTAGTATTTCATTTACTTGCATTAAAATAATATCTTATAATATGTACGAACTTTGAGCCTCATAATATAGAAATATTTTCATAGTGTCATGGATGTGTTACGTAACCAGTTGCTTGCATTACATTATTATTACATACGCTTCATTAACATATTCATATATTTTTCACGCCACTACCACCGAAATTCCAATTCGACTCCACGCAAAGCAAACAAAATCTCAACGCCGGAAATCCATCGCGCGCTTCTTTGATCGGTACCGAAGCCCATAAAGCATCGATTTGTTTCGCTCCCAACACGGAAAAATCTCCTAATACTCTCGCGTACTAATCTCCCGCAGCGTAAGTAAGTATATACCATACGCGTTGGCCAATATATACATCGGTATACGCCGCGGATTTTTGCAAAGGTGAATGATGCTGCAGTAAAAAGTAACTGTTCCGGGATTGTCCGGCATTCCCGGCGATCGGCTTTTCGCGGCTGCAACGATGTTGTTTTGCTTTTTCGCGCCGTATATCATCTCGCGGTAGATGCAGCGCCGAGTATATAGTATGGAGTTTACCGTAAATCTGCGGGCCGAGTGCAGTGTATATAGCTTTTATGAGTATTTCGTGCGGAATGCCGCGTGAAAATCAAATTTGGATGAAGGATCGCACCGGCTTTTTTGTTTTGCGAGCGAGTTATAAATTACGCTTTATTTTTTTATACGATTTAATAAACTGGATTTAATAAAATTTCTATTTATATATACATTCTTCACAGTCGCGTTGAAATCGGATGCAGCAATCATCCCGTCACAGAAAACATGTATACAAGTATCCCCAACCGTTTAAAACCTGCTTTTACGCGTATACACTGTATATACCTAATAATATATACACAGCGATAAAATCCTTTCCTCCTCCTTATCACCAATCAGCATCCCGCCTCATAGTATAATTCTCCCTCCTTGAATTCCTCGAAAACGAGCTTCCTCCTTCGTGTATATATAGATAGACACAGCGTACGACTTTCCGCTGTAAATCAAAGAGATCAGCCGCTGCAATTACCTTCGAGCCCTAATCCCTCGAATGACTCGGCGATTACACGTGAAACTTCCTAGTCACGCGTGCGGCAACAAGTGTACGCGTGGGGATAATTAAAGATGAGTTTGCGGTGCGGATGAGGGTCTATGTATATATACAGTGTGTATGCGAGGACGTCGGGGGATAAAAAACGGGATGGTTATAGCGTGTGCCGTTGTAACTGTTTGATAGAAGACACTCGTTGCGATTCGTATATGTATGGGAGATGTTTGTGATTTTATCGATGTATGCAGACGATGACAGAATTAGTTTTGGTGCAGCAGACAACGCGACTTTGTGTACAGTAATAATGGTCTTTTGATTGCTGTACACAGTGTTTTCTGTATAATGAATGGCCTGAGATATAGAGATGACGGGAAAACTGATTATTATTATAGTAAAAAAAAAAATTGAGTATAAGTCATCTTTCTATATTTTGTAAATTTGTAAAGGGCTCTTTAGCCCGTAAAACATATAATAAATAAATAAATAAATAAATAAGTCAGTATAGCTCGTTGACTGATTGTAGTCTTATTGTCAGTATAATAAATAATCATTAAAGTCAATTTACATAATGAAATTTGTTTAATGAGAACTACTGTCAATCTTCTTGGCTTCTCCGCGAACGTGTTAAAAAGACTGATTGGTTCATCACGAAAGCAGCGACGTAGACGCGGATGTATAGTAGATCATGTCCGAGTACGGCAAGGCGCAATAAATTTGAAAGTCTAAGTACCTCGTCTGTTTCTTATGACAGCAGAGCTAATTCAAAGCAAGATCAATGACGGGATTTCAACTTGAAATATATTTGCAGCGTGGTAAAAAACTTTACGTATTTGTTTTCATTTATGTGATGTCAATTTATATTGAATCAGAAAATATTCTGGTATACCTATATTTTTGCAAATCTCACGATTATTTTCTACATAACATGGAATCACTTCATATTTCTCGAAAAAAAAACCAATAACTGTGTAATCACAACTTCAACCCCGTTTCGTCGATCAATCAATAAAAAAAGACACGCGACGAGCAACAATTACACAGAGATTTCTAGAATCGATACAGCAATAATAACACATTCTCCAAAAAAGAAACAAAGTCCAACATTTCTCAACCCACAAATCCCAAAGAAAGAAAGGCAAGAAGAACGGAACCGTCCGTGCGTCATATCAGCTTGATACACGCGGCTTCGTATATATGTGGGACGTAGCGGAACACGTTGTGGTCGCGTACTTGGCCATCGCCACAGCCGCGAGATGAATAACACGCGCTCAGCCGGATAAATAACACCGGGGAGTATGTCCTATCGCCTGTCCGCAGTAGTTCGTCTCCGTCGGGAGAACTGATGTTTTTTTCGAAGCATTTGCCGCGTCGAAAGTGTAGTGTTTCTCTTTCTGCGCGTCGGTAGTGTATTACCGACGTTGATGGAACGTAGCGAACGAGGGAATTAATTTAGAACGGCGAAGGTGACTAATTGAGACGAGGTTGATGCACCTTGCGTCGTCGTTAGAAGTTATAGCGGAGGCATGTGAAAGTTGCGCGATTGTGTTGAATCGGAAATTTGCATCGTCGACGTGATTAATTATTATGATACGTGATTTTTTCCGCGTTTATTATAATTATTAGGAATCGTAGTATACGCAAATCCTCATATTACATTTAGTCTACGCTTTTAACCGAAACTCATAAACATTTACTGTTCGTCAAGGGATTATGATAAAAGCTCGTCATCGAAAGCTTGCTCGCGGACCCGCTAATCCGGTTCGCTCGAAAAAAAAACTTTAAAACCAGATCGTCCAGCTGCATCGTTCCGTAAATAGTCTCTAACGACACGCACTTAAACGCACACTTCGCTGCGTCGCCGCGTATGCGATAAAATCGATCTGAAAAACGACGACGTGTGCATCATATTAGCGCGCGCAATCTCGCAGCTTATCAAGCGTAACGGCGGCACCTTTTGACGATCATCACTGCGTTGCGCGTCTGTGTGGAAGAGTAACAATTTTTTTAGAAAAGGTGGGTTGCTGCGGAATGTTTCCAATAAAGAGATGATAGAGTCTGCAGATTTATCGAGGCGTTAATATTGTGTAGGCTCATAACGGAGGTTAGCTATTTTATAGAGAGTTATACATCTGAATTAATACTAATACGTATATCATAAGTTTTAAATCTTTATTCAAAAGCGGCTTTGTACCAGAGAATTGCCATATATATAATTCCCCATCATTCCGCAAAAAAGAACATAATAACTCGCCCATTATCATTCTAATTACGCATAACTCAAAATTCAGCCCACTCGGTTGCATTCACAAGCGCACGCGACCCGCAACGAAACAAAGATGCACTGCACACAGCGTAATAATAGGTGTACTATATGCGAGTCTTACGCGCATTCAAGTCTCCTCGGCAATTATTAATACTTGCAATTCTACTTCTCGCGGATGCGCCTACATTCATCTCCTAATGTTCACAGGAAGAAAAAAGATCTGCCACGCTAGCGGTGTGCGAGCATGCGAAATTAGTTGTAGTATCACCAAGCCATGGTAGCCATATACAACCAAACAGTTTTGGACTGGCCTTTCCCCCACCGTTTGAACTTTCCGGCTCTCTAGTCTCTGGCTAGAGACGATAGATGGCGAACAGGCGCATTCATGTTTCCCTCATCACTTTAAGGCGCGCACAGTGCATATATAGCGGTGTCCCACACCTATGTCAAAATTGCTTTGTTGCGCCTGCTGCTTGGGCTGCTCATGCTATAACTGCGTACACTAACGCGTAGCCACAATTTGTATACGTCTAGTGGGTGTTTCATCATCTGCACTTCGTGTATCTACACTTTTTCTTGGCGCGCGTTTTAATCCGGCAACTAATAAATTCTCCGTCGAGATTTCGTTTGACTGCGTCGCAGCGCCCAGCGGCTGGACGTGCTGTTGTTTTTGGTTGTCTTCGTGGTGGTACTGTTGCAGATGCAGGTGCCGGCGCAGTAGCTTGTGCCTACGCCCCGGGAGGATCATGGTTCCTGGGCTGCAAATCCGTCACAGGAGCGAGGGTATCGGATGTAAGATGTATACTGTATAGGCTATATGCAATTGCAAGCGAGTCGATGATTTAGCAATATGATGCGGTATAGTAGCGGTCGATTGAGATTAGGATCGAAGAAGTTGGTCTGTTGGACACGGATGAGAGGTGGAGTATTAAATACTTAATGAGTAGCTTGTATCGGATGTAGTAGATATATAGATTGAGTGTAGGTGATTTCGAAGACTGAATGAGACGATGATTCTGTTGAATTGGCGTAAAAATTAGGATTCTTATGTTGTAGAAATTAATGGATTTGTCGGTAGCTTTTTTGTCAATGTTTTGAGCGCAGTATGTAGTATGTCGTTATTGACTGATTCGGTGATTTGCAAAATGTATAGGAATCGATTAGTTCGGTGTTATTTATAAATAACTAGGCAGCGTAGTCTACTTTTAGAACTTGTTCGTCGACAAAAACCGAAACTACTCTCGTGCATCTTCAAATATTTCTTTTAATAGATAATAACTGATAGGCGAAATTCCAAAACCCTCATAAATTATGCATTTATGAAAATGACTTAATTAACAGCCTTCATATAATAGTTTTTGCTGAAAATACGCAAGAATCCTCCGAGGAGCAGTCACAAAAAAACCGCTTATTAACGCGAAAAAGGATAATGCGATCCTCTTTTTGTTAACGATCTGAAAGTGGCATAATTAGAGCTCACGGGGATGGTCGACGCGTGGCCTGCGTGATTTTATGAACTGGCACGTAAATACCGAAACCTCGCGCTGGCAAAACCTGAATGCAAAGCATAAAACGTAATCGGCGGACCGTTATATGCGCACGGGTAAAAACGCATTGGTATACGGATTGTTTTTTAACCGTTTAAAAATATATCAAAATACTCTATTTTTTGTGTATCAATATAACTAACTGGAATTTAAAATAATGGTTATACTATATAATACGAAAATAATTCAGATATTTTGATAATTTATTTTAATTTAAAATATTTAAATTTATAACCCACAATGTGATAAACGTGAACATTGACAAAATATTTTTTTCCTACTAAAAAAAGCTAGCTTCACTAAATAATTTAATAACCATTAGCAAATCCATTTTTCCCCTGTGACTCTAGCGCCAGGTACTAATATTACGTATACTGCACTACTCAAACTAATTTATTATGCAAGCAGTGTAGAGAGCGACTATCGATCGACAGAGTACAAAACAGGACTTATGTTCAGTTATACGTCCGAAAAAGGCCCCTTGATACACTCTATGCAAATAGTATTCTCTCACATTCAATTTACACTGAAAGATTGAATTAAAATTGCTTTATATACATTATACGTAATAATCCCCATCAAAATCCTACTCCTAATAACCCACCAAAAAAAATCGAAACGTATTTTATAAAATAAATGAAACTCGACCGCAAATCAACAAATCTCAAATCTCCACAATCAGCTTGCAACGCAAACAAAACCGCAATCCCATCACCTAATAAACAAAGCCAAGCAAAACAAAGCAGAGCAGAGCAAAGGCGCGCGCGCGCGAATCTAATCCACCTACTCGCGCTTGCGCATAAATTTTCCGCGCAATTTCGCGCTCAACGCCCGTGCGTATCCTCCTCCTTCTGTCCAACTTCCTCGCGTTGTACACGACGATTGCTTAGAGACTCTAGTTGGGCTATTCAAGAAGTGAAGAAGTGGATCACGGAGTTGCCTTCCATTGTGTGTATAGTTCCACCTCGCGTGCTATATCCCTCCCGAGAAGTTCGCAAATTATATCGTCGTGTCTCCCAAGAAGAAAAAAGCCCGAAGCAACAGGTTATTTCTCTGTGCACTGGCGGTTGTCTATTGTACAGGGGATTCTTTTTGGTATCGTGGGCTGCGCAGCAGACTTGTTACAATAAATGTGTGCTGGATTTTGTTCTTTTATCTGAGATGTACTGTGGTTTTGATTTTTTGGGGATGGAGCTTGTAATGTATGCTTTTGATGTTATCTTGATTTCAGCATTTTTTTAAGACTTGTGGGAATATGTTCTATCCTTTAGATGACTTGCTATACCGGTCGTGTGTACTACTGGCAACCATCACGTACAGTTTTTACTCTTAATGCGGTTTAAGTTCAAATAAAAGTCGTAAGTTTATCAATTACGCCTCGAGAATTACTCGGAAAATGATGAAGGGTGTGAATAAGATTTAAAATGTACCTGTCATAGCCTCACTCTATTTTTACTGCAGTGTATACTTATTAAGTGATAGACATAACCGTATTAACCTTTTTACTCATCTCGCAATATTAAATCAGATATTTTGTATACCTTATTTTCCACACAAACGTCACTCGCTTCAAGATAATTACCGGTTATAAGCATCATTTTAGACTTGGTTTTCTTGACCTTTTATGACAGCAGATATAAGGTTGCATGTTTTAGGTCGGTGGCATCCGATGGTCCATGCACTCTAATCTGTCAGTCTATAATTTTCATCCTGTATACTACCGCGTAATTAGACTCAATGCTTTACTAACGAGTATTTTTGTCGTTTTCTGATCCATTTCATCGTGAGATTCATTCCTGACAATTTAAACAATTTTCAATTATAGGGACCCAAAGTTTTATTAACAGTAGAGTATAACATTAAAATAAAATCTAATAGTATTAGGAAATAACACGTTTTATGTGGTTTCCATATCCATTAATTTAATTTACTGTACAGTAATAATCGCCTCGCAATTTCCTAGTATAATTTCAATTCGACCACAGGATCGCCAAAAATGCGATTCTCGATTTAGATAAGAAGCCCGTAATTGCTAGATGATGTCAATTTTGTAACGGAACAGCCTACAATGGAGACATTGATAGCGGGAGCCTTTTACTTTCTTCGCGAGCGAAGATATGCGCAATAAAAGAAGGTCGAACAACAGCCCCGAGCTATTAGGATATCTCAATTTTTTGCTCCACTATAGTATAATGGAGAACCATAATTTGCGTCTTCGTTTTATTTCGCAAGTATATGTTCGGGTTTATATGAGTAGGTCTATTACTTTCAGTCCTCATTATACTAAACTTTCGCATATTGTTACGGTTATATCGTATATTCTGTGTGTAATTATTTTATGCATAATCGTATTGATATAGAAAAGTAATAATAAATGTTATTGATAGTATCTTGGGCGAGGCAAAACAAAAGGTTTAATTAAAATGTCTTTTTATATCCATTCTTAATAGTAATTGAATATAGATTGTCTATTATAGTTATTTAATTAAGGGTAATTTTTATATATGATTTTGCAAATATAAAATTTATTCCTAGTAACCATTTAAATTTTACTTTCAGCAGAGACATCTTGAGTCGAAATCCGAGGCTCGAAAGAAACTCCTCATCTCATGTCGATAATAAACCGTTATAACCTGTTTCGATGAACTTGAAAGGCCGCTCAACACACGTTAGCCTTGCACTTGAGCTTTCGCACATCATTTTTTAAAATATTATTAATCCAGTAATTAAAAGCTTTGTATTAAAATATAAATGTTGATCTTGATTACTGCTTGAATTAATTTTTAAGTGACAAAGATTAATTTATCAACTCCTGCTGATGTTTTACTGATTAGCAGCTGACACCAGATAATCACAGTTACATACACATCACACGTACTTTCTTTTTTTTTATATTTTCAACAGCACCCAATTAAACATTCAAATATAGCAGAAACCTTACGAGAAAAGCTGTAAAAGTTACCTCAAATTAAACCGAGCCGGTAAAGTAGTTCCCTCTCAACGCGCCACCAGACACCTTTTCGTTCTCTCTCCCATATGCATAAAGATTTTTCGGTGCGTACAATGCCTCTGGTAATTACTCGCACGTTCCTCCTCTTTCCGCGTCCCAAAATGGTTCCGCACTTTTTCACTTTTAACCAGCTGGAAGCGAGAAGAAGAAGAAGAAGGGAAGATCGCTTCCGCCGCGATACCGCAAGTCGCACACGTGCGAGACTCGCTCCTTATAACGAGAACAAATTACAAGAATGCGCGGAATTGTGTGCAGGGATTTAAATTGTGTGCGCGACTCGCCGAATTTTTCTCATGCTCGCTTTTTATCGCTGCAGACATTGCAGAGATTTGTGGAAGGAACGAGTGGTTAGCGAGCGAATTATTTATGAATGTGTGTATCAAAAGATTATTTGCTTCTTTTTATTTATTATTTAATATAAATTAATTAGTTTGGAGTTTGAGAACTATTTAAAAAAAGAACCATGCAAATTTAGACGTAAGATAGTGTTAATTAAATTTAATTATATCGCGTGAGATTTAATTATAACAAAAAAACTTGAAATAAAGCAATAAAAAGCATTGTTTTAATGTCTGCAACTGCATTACGTGGAACTGTATACAGATAAGAATATATTAATTTCCTCGAAAGGAACAGCATTTTCTTAATTTAATGCGTTTTTTATGATTTTTCATACTTGAGAATTCCTTTATATCTTGCGTAACATTTCCTGGATTTTACTTTAAAAAATGTTATTGTTGAAAGGTCAAGCATGAGTTAAAGGATGGAAAAATAAATTTTCTATATCATATAGCTGTAATGATTATAAAACTTTTTTCACGGCGTTTAAGTGAACGAAACTTTGTCTATCGGTGCTTATTTTGTTTCTTTTGACCTGTACTAAAAACTTAGGTTGAAACTTAACTTGTACTAAACATAGGTGACATAGCACTATATATGGATCAGTATGCACAGTATGCAAATGGTGATGAAGGGAAATAGGAAAGCGCCTGTGCACCATCTAGCTACGTTATCCGCAAACTAGAGAACCGAAAAGCTCAAACGGTGGGGGAAAGGCCAATCCAAAACTGTTTTTTATTACGGCTACTCGTAGTTGGCGCTGCTACTACTACTGATTCAATTTGCTCGCACACCGCGTGTATCATCAGCTATACTAAAAGTCATTCAACAATTACGTCGTACACGTCAATCTTGCACAACAATCTACTAACTCTTTCAAATCACTCGTACGTACACGTGCACAACATAAACCCATCTATACCCCAAGCCGTCTAATTTCAATTCTGAATTGAATTACCATCTCCTTAAAAATTCATAACAATCACATCCCAGAACTCGCATACAATTACAGCTATTGCAGCTGCAACTAGGACATCGAGTAAAAACGTCGAAATTAAGACAATCCGCATTGTCACATAATGGGTTCGCTTGTGGCGCGCGTACATAGACTGGCAATCAAGACTGCGATCACACAGTACGAATTAAATTTCAAATCTTTCTTAACGGTGCATCGGTTGCTGCTGCGAACTGTATAAACAATAGTTTTCTCCGAGGATTCGTCCGGCGATTCTCTAATGCCAATGCGCTGCGCATTGTCGGTACAGTCGTTTTCGAAAGCCTAATAGAGAATCGGGATTTTCTATATAATTTTCTAATCATATAAACAATGGCCGTAAATTTGCTTCGAAAATTAACGTTTGTATTTGGATAAATTGGGGTACAATGATTTATCGAAGTGACAATCACAGTTCGCAGACAATATAATGGAACTGACTATAAATAGAAAAGAAACCATTCGCCTCTAACAAGGCTAAATTATCTTATTCGCTCATTATTTTCTCACTAGTGAGACAACCGTAGAATCATCGAACTCCAATTAAACGGAGGATGTTTGCTTTTATTGACACAGTTCTAATAATAATCACAGAAAAGACGACTCTCCATACAAATAAATCAACGGTCTCCATTCCTATTCATTATACGACGACAGACCATAAGCCATTAAAGTTAATTTTTAAATTTCTAAAATTTAATACTTAACCAATCACCAATCCAATCTCCAATCCACCTTTTTACGAGTGCCCCTAATCCAAACAAACCGAGAAAAGATTAACGGCTCGTGCAATACAGCCGAGGTCAAAGTTTCACCCACACAAGTTCCTCGGGCCATAATATAGACGGACCACATAATGCACCCGCTCGCTCGAAGCGAGAAACTATGGCGTGCGCGATAAAAATGCGTGCAGCTCCTCTCGGCCTTATGAATAACTCACGGCCCGCGATTATACCGCTATCGACATGAACGCGGTACGTATATACATATACTGCACTGGACAAGATACATATAAGGTGTGTGTGTGTGATCTGGCAATGTATAGGTGATCGTGCTGTTTATGTATAGGGAAAGCGAGGAGGCGTGTTGTCGTCGTGAAATATGAGTGTCTTGTCGTCTGGGAAGTTTTCGCGAGATTGCTGATATATTAGGATTGGCATTTACATTGAGGATGTTATTTATACACGTATTTACTGCTTTATTATGGAAGAGCTTGTAATTCATCGCACGTCATTAAATATATTGGTATAATAAATTTCAACACGCAGTTATAAATATTTTCAATAGAGGCGAAGAAGAGTTATTAAAGAAAAATACTATCTCACCTCGGAAACAAAACAAACTCTTGATCCGGATTGTATCCTATAACCTCACATATACGATGCTCACAGAATCGCGTGACCGTGACTTCGTGCTCGCGCTTCTTCTTCTTCTTCTTCTTTATACGTCCTATCCTCACGCTTCTCGTTACGTTCTATTATACTTACGGGCTTTTTGCACGTTCGGCAGGTGCAACGCGCAATATATATAATAATAAAAAGGACGCCCCCACAATAGACGAAGTAGAAAGAGAAATGGAAATTTGAGTTACACATCGAGAGTTTACTCATCATGACGATGATTGAGAGACACTTTTGCTGGCGTGTCTGGGAAAGGCTGTAACTGTTTTCCGACTCGTTTGAGAAAAAGTACTTATCTTCCGGGAAAACGGGTTTGATATGATTGTTTTTGTTGGCGTATAACGGTCGACGCGCCGCTGTATGTGAAAATCAATTATTATATAACGATATAAGGCGTCGGCGGTGAAAAGCACAACATGTATTAATTTTACACGCAGCACGAATTCACCTGTGAACCAAAGCTGCCCGATAACAATCGAGACTAATAAAAGCCGCGAATTCCTATATTGTAGCCAATAAACTTCGTAAATTACATTAAACTCGCAATAAAAAAAGAAATACTCTCTCCTCGTGCTCACGATTCTTCTAACAATGACCCACAAAAAGCCTCAAAACACGCAATCTTCATTGTATCTGTTAAAACTCAGGTGTAGATAGTTGTTGTACGTGTGTGTATATGAAAGAAGAACCGCAAAACTCACCTAATTTCCGCGTTTTCCCGCAGTCTCGCGACGCCAACTGGAGGAACAAAGGCAAGAGAGAGAGAAGGAGAAAAGCGCGGGCAGAAAGAAAAAATAAAAGCCGACAATGGATATACACAGAAACCACTGAGAAAATGAGATAGACGCGAGGAAAGGAAGAGAGATGATCGTAGTGTGTTTTGTTTGGATATTTCGCAGGTGCGGAAAGTGTGCAATGTAATGCCGTTTTTGTTCAGTCTGTCAAGCACAGCTGCTGTTTTCCATGCTTTCGCTGATTTGCCACTTGTTGGAATGAATGAATGTGACAATTACTTTGAAGTGTTTTAAAAGGCTGTACAGATGCAGCGTTCGAGAACATTGTGTTATATTTGCATATGCGATGCGCAGAAAGTTTAGAGAGTCAAGTGTGTTAAGTCCTTATTGGAGATTTTTCGTTTTACCAGAAAGAGGCTGGGGTTTTCTAAACAAAGTTTCTCTTGTTAATAAGTATACTAGTTTTTAGACTGACACCTCTGTTCATTGAATATGTAAAATTAACGCCTCGTCCCAGAATCGAGGTGAGAACTCGATTACATCAAGTAAAAGTAAATAAATCCAGTTTTTTTTCATCATCGTTTGTAACGCGATGCATAACAAAACCTCAACATGATTACACCTAACTCAACAGGTGTTTTTATAGTACAAACCGAAAGATGAAGATCTCATCATCAAAGATGCACCGCTAGCAGTTCCCCCTTACAAAAAAAAAATAAAATCAATAAGTACAAGTCTTGTGCGGCCGATGCAACAGGTCCGTAACCCAGTTTCAATTACTCGCCGAATGACACGCACGGCTCTTTTTAATTTAGCGCCGTTGCCGCCGACTCATTGGACTCTATTGTACCTCCCTCCTATAAATACTCTTATTTTTTTATCGGTCGATTAGAATGAGATTCTCTGAAAGCCGCAGTTTAGGCTACCTATAATTGAATGGAAATTATCCGTGGCTGAGCATGAATCATGAGAAAATTTACTTTCATTAGATACAAAAAATTTATCTGGTTATCGATGCGACTATACGATCGCGTCACTTGCAAAGGCGACGAAAAAGACGGCTTAATCGATGTCGTATATTTTATCCCTGAAAGTAAACCGGAAATGTCTACAAAACACGTTAACGTAGGAATCTGCAGAGCTCACGATCGGTAGACCTAGTTTAATAATTAAATCTTATCCGGCATCTGCGAATTCCGAGTAAAAACGAAATTCTTATAATGTTTTTATCCAAATCAAAGTATGAAAATGATTGCACAGTATTATACCAAACATTGTTCGAGTTGTAAAACATCGTAGCAGCCTTATAAGAATATGACCCAGAGAATTAAGTTGGCAGTAAAAAGTGAAATTTTCCGGGAAAGCGCTGTAAAATTTACGCATCAACACGAGCTCAGTATACATAAGTGTACGAAAACAACGCGTATACGCCACATGCTCGCCTTCCGAGAAAACATTCTCTCTTAATTCCACGAACGAAGAAGAAGAAAGAACAAAAACTTTAAAAAAGAGGTGTAATATAACTCCGCGGCACTATACATATCATTAAAAGCCTATTTGTCCGTCATTAAACGCACCCGCGAGTGGCGCATCATCGATTATATATACTAGGCTCTCTCGGTGCCATCTTCTCTCGAGACGGCCGCTCCAGGATAATTACAGAGTTTCCCCGCGTGTCATTACCGTCGCGTCTCGTCATTAGAAAGCAGCCACGTAGCTGCACACGAAATTGAAAATTGGCCCGCGGGGTAAGATTCTCTATGCAGGCTGTGTGTGTGTAATTTTCGAGTCCAGGTGACCCCCTGTGTGATGTTGTCGTGTACATATGGTTATTAAAGCGTCTTCAGTTAGTGGAAATTGCGACGTAATATTGATCGCGTGACACGCGTCGTTTTGTCTTTTGACGGATGCACGCGTCTCAGTGAAATTGTATTATAATGAAGCGTGTCAGGTGTATACTGACGGCCCATCATCAGTTGATTGTTCAATGAAACTTACATATACAGCAATTTGAATTTGTTATTCTTATATGCTAATATTGAAATATATTCGACGAAAATATTATGTATGGAGAACGAGACGATTTTCTTCCCGGGAGATCATTAGCCAATTTTGAAAATCTATATAGCAATTTAAGAAGTACTGAGAATTTTTGAATAATCGAAGTAAATGAACGTTTTCACCGATTCCGGTACACATTCTAAATTGAACAAAGCGCCATCATCATTTTCTCAAATTACATGTGCTATTATTATACAGTAGAAAAAGACAGGACCGGTAAGCCGAGCTTGTACATACAAGTGTAACCACTTATATCCATCCTCGCAAAAATAAATATGCAGCATTGTAAAGTAAGTAACACATCTATAATTGAATCAATAAAGCTCCTTTTACGTGCGCATAAATATATAGAAAAGAACAGTCCGCGCTTCTGTCGTAAACTGCAGCAAACGTTAGAGTGCAAGCGATGATCGGCCATAAAAACCGATAGATAAGCATCGCTTCTCTGAAAACCTATTCGGCGGCTATACGGAAGACCATATTTTTCACGGGATAAAAGACAGCTCTCAGTAGCGAGAAAGTGCGTAAACGCGTGATTCCCGCCCTCTTCTATTAACGACAAAGAGAAAATCTGCATCAGCGTAACGATCATCATCCTCTCGCGCACAGCTGTCGGTCTCATCTCTCTTTCTCTTGCAGTGCACACGAGAGACATTGACCCTGATTCCGCGCGGCTGATATTGCGCTCCGTATTATATATATCCCACATAACTTTTGTTGTTGCCGCTGTAGCCTAGCCTATACTATATACTAATGAACGCGTGCGAGCGTCGTTATACTCGTTAGAGAAAGAGAGTCGCCGTCGGCAGATGCAGATTTGGTCGTATAGGCGATCTCGTGTCGATTGTTCTGTGTGTATGTGTACGTGTATTATAAGTATTCAAAAATCTTTTTCTATCGAAGCTTCTTTTTGGGTTAAAGCTGCAGCTGTGACCTGAATCTCGTGGGTGTTGCGATGGTATTTTTTGAACGTAGGCGCGGGTAGTTTTAGTTTAGATGGGAAAGGAAAGTTTTGCGCGAGTCTAAAGTACCCTCTCGCGCCTATACTAATTCCTTGGCGAAGCCTTAATAACAGTAGTAGAGACCGAATGCTAATGCGTCGGGATGAAATTTCACGCCGTATAACGGCACCGAGCCGCGAATTTGTCATTACACTCGGTCAATTGTTATCTTCCTATGAATTCTTACAACTCAGCCCTGCGATGATCTCTCTCCGTTTGATGCGTCCGGCCTAGTTCGAATATGAAGTCTCTCGTGCACTGATGATGGATGCTGCGCGAGTTTTCCATTTTTCATTTATGACTGAGCCAGACGAAATTGGATTCTTCCGCGCGCGCGAGGCAAATATACTATTAGGCTTAGGAAAAGTAGAATGGTTTTAATTGAGCTTTTTGTATGCGAAAAACGGTGACACGAATTCCCGATTTTTCTATTCCGAGAGTTTGAAAAATTGTTTCGCACGATGATGGATGCAGCGCTGCGAGAAAGTTTTTCGACGCGTGTAATACTTCGTTTGTGCATTGTACGCGAATAGTAGTTTCTGCGAGATTGATGGGTCGCGTTAAGATTGAATTGGGTTTTTAGAATGTTTAGTTCGTTATTGAATGCATGAAGATTTTAGATAGGGAGAAAAATGTTCTGCGTGAATGGTTCGAGAGAATTTTTATGCGCGACGTATAAAATTTGATTTATTTCGCGAGTAACTCTACTTAATCACCGCACAGTCGATTGCTGAATGTATAATGGATATGAGACTTTTTGCGCATGGAAAGAAAAATGCTTACCCATTGCAGTGGCTCCCATCGCTTCAAATGTCAAATGGTCGTTCTTGGCTTTTTTGCTAAAAGTTCTTCTGGACTCATTTTCGTTTCTTACAGAAACGGCTTGGACTCGCGGTGTTTTGCTCCTTTTATGACCTGAAATTAAATGCAAAGTCTGCTTTTCAGATTAAAAAATGTATATCAGTAACATATATTTTCTAAACATAGAAAAAAAAATTGCTTATCGTGACACGGTGTGGAAGAATAAATCAATCAAAACGCGGCATCCTACCAATTAAATCATTGATACAGAGAAAAAAAACATATATTTTTATGTCTCTATTGTACTCCAGGCGTTAGGTATATAATACTATGCAGCAGTTTCCCAAGAGTACATAACTCAAGCATAATTCGCCATTAAATTCAATTTACCGCAGAATTCAAATCACCAATGCATCAACAATGATTAATTTCCCCCTGGCGCCTACAATTTGTTCGAAGTTAATGTCCATTCGGTAGGAAAAAAATGCCACCGTAAAATATATATAAGTATAATGAAGCTGTACAGTTTCCAACGATTACGAGCATCGCTGCAGCATGTTGTGAACGTTTTATAATGAATTATTGTATTCCTCTCTCAAACGAAAATTTGCTTACTCAGCGCATCTGCACTACAATTAAAGCTGATGCTTTGTCATAATATGAAATATGTTGTTTGTCTAATTATTCTGTGGCAGTATGATAATTTATTGCGGATGATAAAATAGTCCGTGTAATACTTGTTAACTGCGTGGCATTTCAAAGTCCGTTTTTTTTTAAATTTATTTTTCCGCTAAATACACTCACATCGCGCTAAATCAGAAGCGACGCAGGTGCAAATTCCAATAATCGAAACGAGCAAAACAAGATTTCAGATTTCTCGCAACCGCGTATCTTTCGCGGCAAGTATGTAAAAAGTATCAGGGGGACACGCGACACGGATTTCGCTTATCTGGCGGTACGCCACCGAGATCTGAGTAAATAAGTAGTCGCGAGCAAGTGCATCTCGAATTAATAGCCTGTATTTTTGTACCGCCGGCAGCGAGTAATCGCACAGTACTTAACACGCGCGCGCGTAAGCACTGCACAGTATTTTGCTTGTATATACGAGGTTTTTCAAGATTTCATGAATTATACTCGAGATGAGTACTTATAACGATTATCCGTTTAAGAAACACTTTTGTACTCCAAGAGAAGTCAAATAATACATACATCCTCTGGCCCCATACATTTTCCGCGTAAATCCCTGATGTTCCACAGAGCAAATCGTCCCTCGTCTATTTTCACACAAAGCGCGCTCGGCCATATTCATCCCAATTGCATACAATAACAGAATACCTCTACAATTCAAAGCGCGCATTTCGATCTCTCGTACATATACATATAGCTCCCATAAACATACATACATACATCCCGCTCAATCCCGTATAATGTCCGCACGTATTACACACAGCTCGGGCTTAACTCACCTGGACTGTCAGCGTCGCGCGTCTCCTCGACTTCGTCACGCGGTGCCGATAAAGCACAGCATACACTGCAGAGGCTCTATTTCTCCTGGACGGGACCGGGAGATCCGAGCTGCCGATCCGATCTCGTTCTCGCCCAACGGTTTATCCTCATTCCTGCTGCTCGGTTGTGCGACGCGTGTATAACACACCGATTCCCACAGGATGTCCTTTTTTTGCGCCGCTTTTGTTCGTTGATTAGACGGCGCCTGATGGGACTTTTTTTTGAGCGACCGTTTTTCGGCGGTTTGTGGCTACCGTTTGATGCTTTAACGATTTCTCGAGCGCCAGCACGTCCTTGTTCGAATTAAGCCTCCTCGGAGACTTCCGGTATACCTCGATCTTCGGTAAATTACAGCGTTAGCCGTTCCCCTTTAATCCAAGCTTGTTGCTGTTGATCTTCGTTCGATCGTCGACTTTCCCCCTTTATCTCGACGTAATCGAGAGATCTCTCTTCAATTACATTTTTGTTCCTCTGCTGCCACCGCGTGATACTTGTAGCAAATTTTCATCTATATAACAACGATCTTTATTGCCGATTTCTTCACAAAAAAATCTTCTTTTTCTTCGAAAACTTGGTGACTCTTCGGCAAAGTCCTCGGACCCAGAGCAGTAGGCCCCTCGTGTGTCCTATCAACGTTGAGCTTAGATCTGAACTGAGGCTGCGCCGGTGTGCACGCCCCCGAGGTAGTCTGTTGCTTCTGCTGCTGGTTGCCGCTCTCGAGCGCGAGCTCGGCTTTCCCGCGCGGCCGTTTAATATAGTGGGGGTTACACGCGCGCCGCGAAAGAAGGGATCACTGTGTATATACCTTCGCACTATATACTGCCACGCTCCACTCGGTTTGACTATCCGCTTCTGGACTGTATGTGCGCGATGCTTATATATATCCTTCCCACGCGTAGCTGATGCTAAGACTACTGCCCAAAGTGCAAAGTTGTGTCCCTGTTTGGGAGAGTATATATCGCCACCTCCTCTGTGTATGGCCATAACGATTGTCTTGAGCTCGCTTTTGAGAAGAAGATCGTGGGGAGGGGGGATTGAGGGTGGGAATGTCGCGACGGGCATTGTTTGATGGATGTGGGCGGAGATGTCACCTGGAAATGGAGCTTAATGGGTTTTCGTGTTTGAGAAGCCGAGGACAGACAGTGTTATATTATATCTCGGCGTTTTCAGCTGTCCGCGAGGAGATTGAGGATATGTCGGTGACACCGACAGATGCTCCAGATGGATGTAAAGTAGCTCGGGGTGTATAATGACACAAGACCAAGAAAGCTGGGAGGCGAGGTTTTGAAGCATCCGGATATGGGCACTGCGAAATGGGATTAGGAGGATTCGTCGACTCTTTTATATTACTTGTGCGTTTCACCAAAATTTCGGTCGCAAAGGAAACCTTTTATTTTAGCAATAAGGATATTATACACAATTAGTTTCTTGACACAGTATTCATGACGTATTATCGTATATCTTATATCTTATAGAGTGCAGTGATTTATTTACTTTGTACGTCGATTAAAAGCGTTTATCCTTTAAAAAAGGACGATCGCTTACCATACGCTGATGCCGAAGAGACACAGTCTGTGTATACCTATATGCAAACGATTGACACTTGCCTATTATTGTTTTGATAAGCAGCGCACTTTCCAGTAGTGATCCATGATATGCAAACGGTAAATGATTTTTCATACCAAATGAGGTTAGTGCATCGATCGATCGATCGATCTTCGACTCGTTAGACCACATTAAACTAGTAACGTTCTTCCTATGAGCGGCAACCGCAAAATGTCCCTCGCATCAGAAACTTTTATCCTCTCGGCGGTCATCTCTTGTACTTTAGTAGATCGATGCGCAAATTGAATACTGTATCAACGCTAGTGCAAAAAAATCGATGGTATAATGTAGCTCGATCAATAATCGATGTATAGCTATTTGTATAATTATCCTCGAGATAAGATTGAATCAAGCACAACCATCAAAATTTTCCATTTCGATAACCACATGAACTATATAAGCCAAATGAAAGCAGTTACGCAAAATGAAATTCCAGCCAAGCGCGAATCCTCCGTCCATCAAAAAAAAAAATTTGAATTTCAACTTCAAGCCGAACAATAGTAGTCCGAAACAGGAAGTCGAAACTCCGATCTCCAAAATTCAAATCCATCCAACGCGTAAAACAAAAGCCATCAAACAACAGCAGCATAGCTTCCTCCGTCGAAAATTCGCGCAGCGAAACAATGCGCGTCGAGAGTAATTAGAAAAAACAGCAGCAGCAGCGGAGGGCAATTACAATTACGGTACACATCGCGTTAAACGCCCGATGCGCTCGACTCTCGACAAAAGAGGAGATTCTCCGAGATTCTCCAGAGCGACATAACTGTGCGTGCGAGAAAAAAAATCATTTTCGGCGGCCGTCAGTCGCATTGTAGTCACCCGCTCCGCTCAGCCTATTATTGCTCGCTCGTGAGATACTTCGACGTTTAATTAATAGGAGATGGAGAGAGGGAGAAGATTCGTTATATATATATATATACATGCCGATAACGAGATGCATTGTTGTGGGAAACTCCGGCGAGAGGAGGCTCGTTCTCTCCCTGGTAGCGGGCTTTTTTTTTGCTGTGGCGGACGCCTATTGTGCTTGTTTAAATTGCTGTTTGTGGGGTCCCAGGATCGATCGATCGGAAGAGATGCCGAACGATTACGGTCGAGAGTTTCTGGTTAATCGCATACTGCGAATTGGGATAAATGACTGGAATTTAACTGGGTATAATGGATACATTACAGTCGCTCGTATATGGCTACACTTAATTTATGATAATCGCGCGGATCTCTGAATAACGTGTGATTTGCGTTTGATAACTCATTAGATAAAATTAGTAGTATATAAACGTAAAAACACCAGCGATAAGTGTATAATATAAGGAAAACCACACGTCTTACAGTACTCGGAGTTTAACTACTTATCGCATAACCTCTGGTGAACTTCGTCTTAAAGCCAAAAGTAGTTACAACAAACCCGCGAAATTAACTCGAATACGCCAAAAAAGGTGCAGCAGGAGTAATTGCACGCGTGCGACACAAATGAAATGGCACAATCAACGTCTGGCAATTACACGGCCAGTTGAGGGCTCGGACCGCGGCCCAAATGAGATTACATCAAGGTAGTCATAAAGCAAGATTACATCAAGCCGGTGCAGTCGTAAACGAAAATTGCATCAATGAAGTCATAACCGACGCCCTGCGTCTGATGTCTATAACGAATTCTACGTTTTACGAACCGGCGATTCCTCTTTATACTGAGTGTAATTCAGCGAATCGAAGGAACTGTTCTTTTATATATACTAGCTCGTAGATAGGTTTATACATATACTGCACGTGTGAAGTTTTTTTTGAGTGACAATGTGTTAAAAGTAACGGAACGGCAAAAGATAAGCTTTAATAAGCTTATATTCGAGATTTAATAAATAAATTAAGTAGTTTTTATAAATAATTAATCATTGCTTATTCGAACTCGTCATTATCTTACGGCAGTCATCAACAAACACTAGTATAGTTAAGACAGCTACGGTATATTAACTTTTTACGCATGCTTTGATTTCAAGGATACGAATAGCAATTTATACATCGACTTTTTCACAACGCACATGGTATATGAATAAGAGTGACGAACTGACGAACAATTTATTGTTTATAAGTAAGTTATAAGTTCATATAAAAGCATTGGTTTAAATGATGCTGATGCTAGTAGAGCATGTTGGTTATCAATTGTCGGACCGAGTTTAAGTTTCGCATATACACAGCATATACTTATAAATAAAAGAGTATAGACTCATTGTCAATTGCAGTAATCGCAATTTTCACTCATAAATCCAATTAGACCATCGCTCAAGAATAAATCTCAAAAATTTAACAGCCACAAAAAAAGCAATCTCGCTAAATCACGCCGACTTCAACGCAGACATCACCGCTAATCTCCATCGCCATAAACTTACCCTCCAAAAAAATCTCAAACCCCCATGAAATAACTCTCGCTCTTAAAGCGCAATAAACAATGTCTGCGCAGCATGTACATACTCCATTTAACCACACAGTCCGAGGCAATGCANAAATCCGTAGTCACCTCTGACGGTCGACGCGACGCCTCGTCTCAGCTACCGCACCGTTAAGGGGTAGATAGCGTCCGGTGCCCGTAATTGGGCCATTATCGTTTCGTGTTGGCGGACCATCACGTCTCGCCGCGGCGGCGTGTGTGTGTAGGTAATAAGTGGGACGCGTCGGACGTATATACAGCGCAGATATGAGCGGTTATACGCGGCGGTTCTCGAGGTAGGTACCTATATGAGCTACTCCCGTATCGGAAGGCGATCGAGAACGGCGTGGGTTCATGTACAGAGACGCAGAGATGCTATAGTTGTGAATGGATGACTGGCGTTGGGTGTTGAGAGCTGGGTGTCGTTTTTTTATTTTTATGTCCTCATCTGGCTCGCGAGGAATTTCTAGGTGGGATTTTATCGACTGCATTTTGCAGATAGCGAGCTTTGGAGGATGCTTTATTGGATTTTATACGATACTATTCAGCCGAGTATACGTCTTAGTTGTCATGTTGCTAGCAGGAGTATCTGGTATAATTTTAACTGCGGAATTTCGTTGTCGGTAATAAAATTTCACTCCCGTGAAAGAAAAAACAGCTCGGAAAATCGTCACGCGGCCTTATAAACGAAAAACCATAATTATACAACGTGCAGGACTATGCGAACCAAGCCGACTATAACACCTACTTCTCTACTCTTAATTGTTCTCCAAATTCCAAGAAAATAATACCACCGGATCGCAATATACAACGAGCATTTAGCGCAACATCATCTGCTCTCGTGCTTTTTTCGCGTTCGCGGAAACAGTGTTCGCGTTTTAAGGAGGTGGGCCCAACGTTCCGTTTCCGGCCTCGGAAACAATGCTTCTAGAAGTCGTTCGCGCGCGCACACCCGTCATTTTCCTTCTGCGTAGGCTTTTTCGATTTGTGGCTTACGAGGTCTCCGGCACTTTTTGTTTTGCGCGTTTCTTCCGTTCCTTTTTGGGGCCATTGACGGCGGGCCACACGTCAATTGGCGAAAGTACGTGCGTTACCATTGTGGTAAGTTGAAACGGATAAAATAAATGACTAGCTTTTCCGAACCCAGAAGTTCAGTTGTGTTTCTTATAGATGAATTTTACACCCACGTCTTTCTCAAATCCGGTGTCGTAAGCAAGACTCCATTGGATTCGAAAAAATCGTATCACAATGATGGGATTCGAACCCACGACCCCTCGAGCATGAGGCATGTGGCACGGAACGATTGCCGTTTTAGTTGAAACGGATATAGAAAAATGAAAAATAACTTCACTATGATTTGGTGTATAATTGTTTCTTATATTAAAAGGTAGTGGTAAGATGGGATGTGGAGAATGAATAGATATGAAAGGTAATCAATAAATTTAAACGCAACACTACAATCATCTGTTTGTGCCTTAACTCGCTTTATTTACACGTAAATATATTATATCAATATCACTGTTATCGCTGCATAATCCTCAAAGATGTACACGTAATAACAACTACAAATAATGTCCTCCTCTTATTACATGATAAAATATAAAGTCGTCCAAGCTTTTCGTCCACAATCATAATATCATCTCATCTTGTTCTTAATTTTCTTGCGACGAGCGAAACGTAAAAATTACAAATAGGATAGATCATAAATTCGTTTATGTATATTATAAACGCGTACGCCATACGCGCCTTCATTGTATTATTATATTTATTATAATATATATATTTTTTTAGTTTACACAACAATATTGGCATTTTTTCTATCCTTTCGAACTTCCCGCGAAAATGCAGAAAATTTAGAAGGAAGTTGCATGGTTTTCCTAGTCAACGAAAACGAGTAGAATCATGAAACGAAACGTTCATTTTCTTTCAAATTCTGTATTGGAACATTGTACACTTGCGTACCTTGAATGACTGAAACTGCTGAGACATATTATATGAATACGTAATAGCAAAAATATAAACATGGAATAATAAAAAAAACAGTCAGCAAATTAAAATAAAATATAACATAATTTATTTACAAACATAAAATTATGCTTATCTCATTTGATTGGCAATCGAGAATTCTGCAAACAATATACAGTATAATAAAGAGTAACTTATAACAAACACGTGTTTGAAATGTAAATACACATGTCTCATGACTAAAGTATATATTCAGTAAATGAAAATAAAATATCTTAGGCTCTATACGTATTTCTAACTCGTATTCGTTTACAAGGCATTACTTACTTTCTCGTCTCCAAATATCCCCTGTCAATCATACATGTATCTTTCATTCTTGCTCCTTAATCTACTTCTTTCGCTCTCTCTTTCTCGTCCCTTTTCTCAATCTCCGAGCTTCATACTTCTTTTTCTTTAGGTACTGTTTAATGGAATAATAATATATGGTTCCCCGAAGACCCAACCTTCGGCGATATTGCAAATTCGCAAAAAATTTCATAAATTCGCCCTCTTCCGTATAATGAATATATTTTTATATTGAAAAACTGAGCTCGAATTCTAAGATTGAAAAAATGCACCACGATGGCGCTTTTTTGCAATCCAATGTATTTGCTTTGATACTAGAGGAATGTGATTTTCCCTTTAATTTACAATTCAATTTGCAAACAACAGTTTTGTATAATATATCATTTGTAGAAAATACAAAGGCATGACGTTCTTCTAATGGACAGCAAAATTTCAAAGCTCGTTTAGCTCAGTTTTGATGTTAATTTTACACTTTTAGATTATTATTTACTTTTTAACGTTATTTCTTTTATTTATATAATAATAATATCGTATAATTTTTGTTATTAATTTTATCATCTCGAGCCTCGTGTTTTCCAGTCACGTTTCATTTCAACAGTCGCGAATTAAAAATTTATTATCAGTCTTTCTGATCACCAGGACGATTAGTCTTGCGACATGAAAATATTGAATCGCCTTTCGTTAATTTGCTTCTCATCTCGCTTTATTTTTGTCGTCTCTTTAATTGCAAGAATTATAACTTTAAAAAAGACTCGAAAATTGCGTAGAAAAACATTAAGTTGCATGGCAGCATTCAATGCAAAATGGGGCAAAGAAGGAACATTTTTTATTTTTTTCTATTCCAATAATAATTTGTTTTTTATCTTGAATAAAATTCAAAACTATTGAACCACGTACATTTAATAATGAAAAATCCTATATGTTTATCAAATTAATTTTTTGAACATATTAAGGTTTGTATTTTTAAAATATTGATTGTCTATTATTGTTTCAACAAACTGCAGCATTTTGTTTAAAAAATCCATTTTCCCTTATTTATTGAATGAGATAAACTGATTTAACAGGAGGCGATGTTGGTGCTTCCATTGGAGAGAGAGAGCAAAAAACAAATAAAAGATTAAGAATAAAATAGGCAATATTGCTAGGTGCAAGTTTTGGGCACTATAAATGTGTTGAAAATTATATTCTTGTAGTCATAAGTTTTTATTAGAAAAATATGAGATCAAGTTATTCAGTATTTAAATACAAAATCATCTTCATTTCAATTCAATATTTTACACGTACAAATGTTACCATTTAAATAAAAATTGAACTGAGTAAACATAAATATTTTTATCTATTCAATGCATTTTGAACAAATTGATCACCAGTAAATTTTGGTAAGTGCCCATTACTTTGAAACATGCTTTGAAACATTACTTTGATCATGCGTCTAAAAGTAAAAATTGTAAACAGAAAATGACGGAAAAAATAGAAATCTACGATAAAATAATTCACGAAGTTACAACATTCGCTCGACGCGCATTGCACGTATATTTAGGAACAGGTACGTATATTTTACTAAATAAAAAATAAAAAAAAAACACATTTGTACAACGAAAAGAAAACATCATTGCAATCTTAATGCTTACATAGAGTGACAAATAATATAATGTTGAAAGTAAAAAAAATTTGAATTGAGTCAATGTACTTTTTAGAACTTTTCCTAATAATATACGAAGCACAGCGTGGTGAAAAGCTCGAAGAAAGAAAAAATTATGTAAATCAAAATACTTTCTCAGTTTGTAAAAAGAAAAGAGGAAAAATAAATCTTAAAAATTAAAAAAAGCTAAAAATTATCAACATATACGCCTTTACATATACAATAATTATGGCATCCTGAATGTCTCCTACCGAGAAGCACCAAAGAGGGCTCCGCCACTCGATTATATAGGATCAAAATTCATTTGTCGCAAAGATCGGCAACCTTTTGTTTAAAAAAAGTATGTATAAATTTATGGCATTCTGAATTTTTTTTCATCTAGAAGCACCAGATGGCTTGGTCGCTTAGTCATAGAATCATAATTAGTTCGCTTCGAAGACCACCAACTTCTTCAGTACAAACTATTATTCTACAATATAAAAAAATTTTAATTTCTTATCAAAATACTACTTATTTATAAAATCAAACGACCTCTTCACGCATTACTCGATTATCCATCGAATCCAGTATAAGGATTAATAATCTTGATAAAAAAAGTTGTCGATCTCTGGTTGTAATTTAAACATTATTATCATTTTTAATGGCAATAATCATTCTTTATCATCGCGATTTGGGCGGATCGCACTATAGTGCGATTCTCGCAAAATTCTATTTTCACCTCCTAGTTACTCTTTTCGTCTTTTGACGCAAGTGACGAATCTTCATTCCATATATGAATTAACCGACATACACTCATTAGGCATCGGGCGAGTCATCGACGCACTACGACTAGAAATTACGCGTGTAATCGTCCTCGCGCCTCGAGCGACTTACATAAAATCTTCCGTTGTTAATAGTTATTGTTGCTGTCTTTTTTTTCGTTCTTTGTATTTCGGTAAGATAATATCCTACTTATAATGAAAAAAACTATTATTCAATAATCTTTTTCATTTTCTCGTACCTCTATTAGAAAGTGAACAGCGTATTGTAAGGGATGTCCACCCTTACGCTATGACCAGTGGCTCGTCGTCGGAGAATCCTCGAATCACAGGACTATCTTCTTCCTCTGCTAAAAAATATACCATTTTTAAGGTAAAATTATAATTCCCAAAATATAATTAATTAATTAATATTATAATATTTACCTAAACCGGCATCAACAGTTCCAGGGAACGTGGCTTGTCCTCGCCTCGTATCATAGTGACTGTTAGCAAATTGCGTGAAACTGTTGGACAATCTTCTATGTCTTATAACGAAGTATGCTAGAGCTGCACCTAGAGCAATTACAAGAAGGCAGATCGGTATGGCAAGAGAGAGAATGCTGGAAGCATTCATTGGTGGTGTCCAAGATAAATCTGAAAAATAAAGTTTCATTAGATATTACTTTGTAATTACTCTAAAAAAACTATTATTATAAGAGAAAACTAACGTCGAGCCTGTAGTATCGGGTATGTCTCGCTCATTATACTTCTGTAACCTTCCTCTGTGACCAATCTCACAGCAAATGCATAGATTTTGTCAAGCTTGGCATTTTGATAGATGTAGGGTGGTTGATTTGTCTTGAAGATGGCTGCAGTAGATTCGTTTATAGCACGCTCACCCTCATTTACTAGGATTTCGTAGTGATATTTGGTAGTCTTGGCGATGCTGTCGGGCAACTCTCGTTCCTGCCAGTAGATTTCATAGTTGCCTTCCGCAAACCTTACGGTGAGTTGATGAGGCGGTAGGATGGGAGGAGCGTTATAGATTACCCAGGGACTTGGAATCGCTCCCTCAACATCGGTGCAAATACTGATGTTATAGCGACCTCCGTATTTTATGTCGCGGAAAGGATGTTTCAAAACCGTCTCGTTTGTCGCTGCCAGGGTAAAGATCTTAGTTTTGTTGAGAGTCATCTCGGTAACAGTAATCTATAAAAGATAATTATAATTTTAAAAATTAATTAAATTTCAATAAATTTAACATATTTATATCTTGAATCATTTAAGTAAATATCTTTTACCGTGTATGCAATTGGTTCATCGATCGTTGGACAACTCGAACTCCATGAAACAATCATCGTATCAGCTTTGTCTGCTCGACTAACTCTAAGCCTTTTTGGTGGTGCCTTGGCATTGAAATGAGTAGCTACAGTCACAGGTTGACTCAAAGATCCGGCACCATAGTCTCCTCTGACACCTACAGCGAAAATGTAGTACTCGCAAGCCTCGAGATCACGTATCGTAGCAGTCAAGTTGGTAGTTATCAATTTAGGAGCTTTGTAAACATCTTGCATGTTGAGTGCATAATGTACTGCATACTGCCACTTGATCTTTCTCGTTCCCTTAGGTGGATCCCAACTTAACTTAACAGTGGTGCCGTGTGATTTGAGTAAATGCGGTTCCAGAATCGTAACCGTTGGTAGCGGCTGATCTTTTGTCATTCCATTGATAGAGCTTGCTTTGCCCACGTAATTCTTCTTCGTAGCGGTAACTTCAAAAGTATATCTAGTTCCGGGCGCCAAACCATCCACAACGTACGTATTCGACTTTGTTGAAAAGGTGTCGAGAAGTGGATAGGAAGGCGGGCCTCGCGGTGTGATGTTGTAACCATCGGCGCTGTCAATTTTCTTCCAGTTGAGAGTAATAGAATGGTTTGTCTTGTCGATTACTTTCAGATCTTCAATGTGATCGATGTTTGCAGAACCATCGAAAGTAATGGTTGCAACATTGGACGATTCAGATTCGTGCTCCTTGTTCTTGGCAACCACCCAGAATGAATAGTTTTTACCTGCTTCAAAGGCATCGTCGATTATTACAGTCGTCTTTTGCTGTGGATACACAGGTGCCGGTGGTATAGGTGGTGTCATGTACACATGGTAGCCAGTTATTTGGCCATTAGGATGTATCGGTGGTTGCCAAGTAACTTCAATACGTGTTCCATTCCTCTGAACAGCAGTAACGTTCCATGGTGGACTTGGGACACCTTCACCGGTCGTGACAATCAAATATCTAAAGGAATACAATGAATAATTAAGTAAGCTATTCTTGTTCTAATTATCAAATTATTTAAGAATAGTAAATTTGCAATAAATACCTAGCTGGAGGGAATATAGTAGGTAGACCCTTTAGCTTAACGTAAACTGTCATGTTATAACGCGTAAACGGCTCAAGATTATTAAATTGATACTCGGTATCTTCGACCCATCTGCTGGCATTGGTCCATTTTGCGCCAGTTTCCGCTAAGGCGATCGATGGCATAAACTCAAAGGTAATGTTACTCGGAATAGGCATCCACCAGTACAAGAAGAGAGTTGTAGAATTAGTAGACCTCTCGTCTACGCCGATGTTAAGAACCTGATAAACTCTCGTGTTGTTCTTCTCGCAATTGCTTTCATCGAATCCATCGTAACAATCTTGTTTGCCATTGCAATAAGCTGAGAGGGGGAAACATCTCGTTTCATCACAAGGGAAGAAGCCAGTATGACACGAAGTAGTTGGTGGGGGACTCGGACGATGATGATCACATCCTCTTTCATCGCTGCCATCCGGACACTCTGCGATTCCATTGCAAATGTTTATCAGAGGTACGCAAGATCCATCGACGAAACATTTGAACTGGTCTTCTTTACATCTGTAATTATTAATAAAGATTTATTATTAATACTCTCTCGAGTACTTATATGTAGTGTATTTAATTTTTTAAATGACACATACCCAATCGGTCCATTACTACAGTACAATTCGTCTTCTCCACTTGAACAATCTTTGGATCCATCGCACATCCAGGAAGTTTCAATGCACTCTCCATTAAAGCACTGGAATTGGAACTCCCGGCAGACATGAGGATGGTCGTCAGTCGTAGCCATTGTCGTGCCAGAATTGCTAGTATCGGGGAAGCCACAACCCATCTCGTCGGAATCATCACCACAGTCATCAACACTGTCGCACTTCCACCAGTATGGCACGCACTTCTTATTCTGGCACATAAACATCCACTCACTGCATGAGTTGGTTGGTAGTAGAGATGGTGTGGGCATTGGGTTGTGCGATTCAGACGAAGTACAGTTGGCCTCGTCGGATCCGTTTTGACAGTCCGTATCGCCATCGCAAACCCAAGACTTGTAAATACAACGGTGTGATTTATCGGAAGCGTTACAGTCGAACTGCCAGACCTTTTAAAGCAAATAATTTAGATTAGCACATGAAATATGCAAGAATTGAAAAATATTAAATATTCATTGACAGAGTATTGACGTACCTCACACTCTACACTTGTGCAATCGTCCTCATCGCTACCATCTTCACAATCAGTTTCCCCATCGCATTTCCAGGTTTTAGGTACGCAGTTGTTATCCGACTTACAGGAAATTTCATCTGATTTACATGTACTCGGTGGAATGGACGTAGAACAGTTCTTTTCATCAGAACCATCGCGACAATCGTCTTCACTGTCGCACAACCAACGATGAGATATGCAGCGGCCGTTATCACATCTATAATAAATTATAAATTAAATCTAAAGTTCAAAAGAAATCAAATCATCAATTTTTGGTTGAAACCAACCTGAATTGCGAATCTGTGCAATTGCTATATGTACAGTTCATCTCATCCTTTCCGTCTTTGCAATCCCTGTCCAAATCGCAGACCCAGTACCTCGGTATGCACTTTTCGCCATCGCATGTGAAGGTGTTCGGCTGACACTTAACTTTGTTACAATAGTTTTCATCAGAATGGTCGCCACAATCATTGTCACCATCGCACTTCCAGAATTCTGGAATGCAAATGCCACTATCGCAGGCGAATTGATTAGCAGCGCAACTGTTAGCGACGCGTGGACAAGTGGAATTGGCGTAAGGCGTGACACCGCCTGGACACATGCACTTGCCGTCTTGCATAACCATTCCATCAGGGCAAAGACAGACGTAGCCGTCATTCGGAGCACCAAGACAGATGTGAGAACAGAGGGTGGTGTTGGCGCATTTGTTTGTGCCAGACTGAACACTATGTGCGAAAACCTATGGATTGAATAATTTAATTTAGTATCGAAGAGATCTACAAAAAATATAGACATTAAAGTAGTTATTGGCCAACTTACCTTTAAATCCATGAGACCGGCAAGCTGTCCAATGATGGTGGAAACACCGAAACCATGATCCTTATCAGCGACAAAGATCATTGACTGTTTCCAATCGTCCCAGTACATGTTGTCTTTGAATACAGCTACAGCGAATGGATGTGATACGCGCTCATCATTCTGAATGATCTTCTTGAAACCATTGCCCTCGAAATCTGAAGAGCCAATGTAGTCCTGTCGGGCATCTACCCAGTAAATACGCTCGGCTATATGATCAATGGTGATACCTGCAAAACGTTTATACGGATTTATGAGATAAAAATGCCGAAAGCATTGTTATTTATTTTTATAATACTATTGCTACTAACCATTGGGCCATTCAACTCTATTGTGAAACAGTTGCTTGACATTACTTCCATCTAAGTTGGCTCTGTTAACAGAAGCATTACCAGGAGCCCAATCGGTCCAGAACATATATCCCATCATCGGATGTACGGCGATTCCTCTAGGTTTTTGCACGTTGTTGGGTCCGAGAATTGTTCTTCTCATTCTGCCCATCGATGACATATCAGTGCGAATGATCTGAATTCTCATTCTGACGCCGTCCACAAAATACAGAACATTCGAGACCCAGTCGAGAGCCATACCTTCGATAGAGCTCAAATCGGTTTCAACGAGAATTTCGGGAGCACTCTTGCCGAATTTGAAACACTGGCGGCCAATTGTGTCATTAACGATGTCGGCCCAGTAAAGGCAGTTGTTGTTAATATCGAACTCGATTGCTATAACGTTCTTCAGATCGTGAACAGGAAGAACCTCAAGTTTCTGCTCCTTTAGATCGATACGAGAGATGCGTTCACGTTGAGCTACCAAAAGAAATTCTGGGAGCTCTTTCATTGGACAGGGTATCTGAAAATAAAATAATTTTGTATTCAATTAGTTATATTTCGATTATGAAAAGAATGACAATATTTTTTTTTCTATAATTACTTCATCGGGTTCGAAGACTTTCGCACGACCTCCAACGCAATCGTCATCGGGAATTTTAAAGTAACCTTTGGTGCGGTTATAGAATTGTCCAGGTGCGCATGTCGCTGGTACCGCATACGGATCGTAATTTTCGAGACTCTTATTGCGAACGCACGTGTAAGAGGGCCACTGTGGCTTGGATTGTCGAATAAAACCAAAGTCACACTGATAATCAACAGCATCGCACGGGCAAATCTCAATTTTCACAGGGCGATCGAAATTTTGTCCTGTGTAACAGTTGGCACGAGCGCTTCGGCGTTTGTACGTCTCTTTGCGACCAAGAACGCAAGTGGATGATATTTCCTAAAAGGTAAAACGAGTAATTGTAAATCTATTTTGAGTTCTCTAAATAATGTGATTAATAATAACGCGATTCGTTTACCTTTGGTGCCGCAGGCGACCAAAATTTAAAGTCATCATCGGTACAGTTTCTGGCGAACACCTTGCTCAAATCGACCTTGATAATGAGCCACTGGTGCTGTCCGCTGCCAGAGCCGAACATTGTGAAAACAGTCGTATTCTCTCCGGGTTCAGTCATTAATCCATAGACTCGAAGCATCTTCTCGTTGAACTCAAGAGTCTGCCAGGTCTCTCCCTCATCGATGGAGTACGATATATCTCTGGTTTCTCCTCTTGTTTTGAAATACTTCACCGCGACAAGGACACCTCCGTGATCTCCCATATTAAAGAAGTAGTAGTCCTGGAGTACTTGCTTCCACGTAAGACCAGCGTCTCTGGATACATAGAGCGCCGGATGACCCTTCAGACTAGTACCGATTACTCCAGTGGCCATAATTATTCCCGGAGCGGACTTTGAACTCATGATCGAGGCAGCTCGCGAGACCGGATATAGCTGGCTGAACTTTTGCGATAAGTGAAGCGAGCAGGTCTCGGGGTTACACTGGTTGTACAGACCCTTGTGGTTTGATTCTGGTGCCTTGACTTTGTTCCACGTCACTCCGTGATCATAACTTATAAGGGAGAGCAAGTGCTCGGGTCCGATTGAGTTGAGCTTCGGCGTGCCCTGGACCTGAGAAGCGATGTAAATACCTCGCAGACCCTCAACTTTGTAGAGTTCGGTGAAGGCTTCGTCGGCTACATCGCTACAAAGAAATTTCGCATTTGATTCAATTTCTTAAAAGGATCTACTAAAAAAATTGATCTCCTCTCACCTTAGCCAACTATCCTTCCACGTATTATTGGGGAAGAAGGTCAGAATATTCGGGAGTGACAGAATGAACTTGGCACCGCGATGATCGATCATTTCAGATATGTACAGATTGACCAGAGTCTCCGTGTGAGATACGGCTACGAAAATTCTGTCGTACGATACGTCCGCGACATGATAATCCCGGCGTCCAAGATCCGTATCGAACTGCGCGGGTACGAACGGCTGGCTCTTGTACGATACGAAGAGATCCAGGCTCCCTGTATTGTTATTCGCTGGCTGAAAAATAAAGTATAATTGTGTTTTGTGGTTTGACTTGCGTGGTCAACAAGATTGTTTCGAACTTTTTTTCTTCTTTTACCCAGCTAACTTTTTGCACCATAAATACAGCAGAATAGAATTTTTACGATTCAGAAATAATCCTCATGAACATTATTAAAATATCAGAATTTACATAGTATTTTGAAAACTCATCAGCTTAAAAACAATTTTGGCAAAAGTTATTCATGAAAAACACTATCTTTGCATTGCAAAAGAGCCATAAAACGAGAGCCGGAGATCAGCGTACCTTTTTCGTGGCGAACATGTAGTCACCGCGTATCTGGAAGTCTTCAACGTTGCTGATGACTTCAGTGTAGTTTCGTTTGCTCCACTTCCATGCATTATGCCCGAGATCGATGACGTTATTCTGTTCCGACGGCTCTATGCGCTCGATCAGGAGATTCTTCGGTCGACTGTTGGTCCAGAAGAAGGCCTTCACGTACTCGTGTACCAGGTTCCATGTTTTGCCGCGATTCGTCGTCATGTACAGCTGATTAATGATAGAAGATTAATGACCGTTGCATACATTTCATCTTTTAATTACTTTTCTAATTGTAATTTTAAACTTTAAGAAGGAAATAAACGAAATGGAAATTTTCCAACAAACAATATTATACGTACTTTCACTGACGAATAAAAAAAATGTCGCAGAATAAGATCAATTTTTCCACGCAGATATAATTATGCATTTATCGTTTATTAAAGTCATTCAAGCTAGCGGATGTGAAAGTTTCCGTTTTATATAGTTTCGCGGTTAATTAATCAACGTTTTTGCATACGATATTATTATCTTTTTTATTTTTAGAAAACAGAGAGTGAAGAAAAGCAAAGAATCCCTCGAATCTAATTACTTTCTATCAAAGCGACACACATACTATATTTATGCGGAATCTAAAAATAGGACAGAAACGGGCGCTTCGCAATTGTTATTCAGCAACGTACCTTTCGCATCGGAGTGGTCTTATCCAGCACCAGGAGGACGAGGGCGGACGCATCATACTCGTGATTATCGTAGAAGGCAATCTCGCTCGGGCTGAAGTCGAGCTTGATTCGCTCGATGTCATGACCATGATTGTGTGTAATGAATATCAACTTGTTCGCACTGTCAGCAAACACACACTGAAACAATTCCGACCGCAAGAGAGAACCGTTAGCAGGGGGCATTATGCTCGATTATCGAATGTGTTACATGCTGCGTCGGGAGTTATTTTTACGGACGCGCTATATATGCTCACGGCTATAACGACGTTTTGTCATTGCGCGAGTGTAACGTATATCTACGTTGCATCGAACAACTTTGTCTTTTTAGTATCATAAAATTGGACGCGTCTGAATTTTTGAGATGTATCCTCCCTTTCTAGACAGGAAATTAAACTAGAAATTTTCCGAACCAGGTCACGCCTGCCTGTTATGATAATGATATATGAAAGTCACCTGTCGACTGCTTAGCAATATTATCGCGTATACCTTTTTTTCTCAGTTATCGGGTGTATACTTAAAATACCAGAGCGTAAATATCTTCATACAGCATTTTATAGACTATCAACTGCGAGTCTTGCTTCATTTCAATACCACAATTTATCGATAAGTATAGACAGACTTATATATCTCCATAAAATTAAAGAAAATCTTCATTTTCATTAGCCACAGCATTAGCCATTTTTCATCTCACTTTTTTGCTACACCTCGACCGCAGCAGCGTGTAAACGCAAAGGCACATTATACATACGAGATTATTATGCGTCGGGTGATTGTAGAACTTGTCGAGCGTGGCGTACTTTGCGTCAGGCTCGTCCGACACTCTGAAACTGTCCGTCTTGTTCTGGAAGGTGTCGCCGTAGTCGTAGCTTATGTAGACGGCTGAGGGGTTAACCGCGACCGCGGGTTGAACCGTCTGGAAGAACCGAGGCAGAGGATTGCTGTCTCGCGCCAGGCAGATTATCACGTCCGAGCCTTCGCCAACCCAGTGAACCATCAGCTGCTGATGCGAGTCGTTCAGGGCGTTCACCTGTGAAGATAAAGTGATACGGTGTTATTAAACAAGTTTGTAAATACAATGAAAAAAATTTTTCTTTTTTGAGGCAATTAAAAGTATAGCGTGTATTGAAACTTTTTTTTCCAGCATAAACAGAAAGTTTTTCTTTCAACGAATTCTCGTTTAATATAAAAAAGTTTCTCTGATTCCGGCCCCGATGATCATTATATTTCAGCGCTTCGCTCACAACAAACAGGATAAACGAAATGAAACTCTATAGCTGCGCATTGAGCGAAGCTCTAATAAAAGGAGCGCGCGGGCAAAGCTAGAGTTGGGAAAGATTTAATTCACAAAGAGATATCCTCTCCGCGGAATCTCTCTCTCAGTCAATAATTATTTTGACGAGTACACTGTGATGGTCTTTATCAAAGGATTTATCTCGCTCGGGCGCAATCGTTTCACTCAATTCTCCTTCAAATCGTTTGCAAAGACTCAAAGAAGGAATTAGCTCGAAGAGAAAGAGGAAGCGGTCTCTTATGAGAGAGAGAGAGTTTTATGGAGCGTATAGAATGGAATGAAGATGCTACCGGCGCGTCGTCGGAAATGTATATTTAAGTCCGTTTAATATTCTCGGATTCATTATTAGCTCTCGGATTCCGCGCGCCTTGGTAAAATATTTTCTTTGAAACATTTTTATATAGGTATATCTCGTGGTTGGCGACTATCTCTGAAGTTTATCAGTTAGTTCGAAGTTGGTATTATAAAAACCGAATGCGCAGCTCTGTATTTATATTCTGCTGATGTACGGAAGCAGTCGTCTGGCGGGAGATGAACAAAAACTGCCTGAGTTATTGCGTCTAGCATTAAAGTTAGTAATCGCTCGGGAGATAACAACCCTGGTAAAAACAGTTGCCAAACTGTATCTCTTATTCTATAGTAGGTAAAGCAAGAAACCGGAAAACTTTCCAAAAGCAGTTGCCATAAATTAATTCAAACTCGCAAACTATACTTCTCACCTTTATACTCAATAACAAGCTCATTAAACTTTGACGATTCTTATATGTATATAATTCTCAAGTCGTCGTCGCGTCTGCAATACATAAGCGCGCTCACCCGTATAGATACGTAAAACGTCGCGAAATTTCTCGTCAAGTCTCGCAGCCAACAAAGCCGAAAAATCAGACGCCCCAAACAGCGCGCGGGCAAACGCTATTACAATCGTTCCCTTTATCGCCCGTTTCTCTCGCTCATGCATACAACACAGGCGAATTGTCTGAAAAGAACTGCTCTGCCTCGAGCGACTCCTCACCCACACTCATGCAGGAGAGAGAGAGAGAGAGGGCCCTCCGTCAATTGCCTTATCGCTCCATTATATTCGAGTCTCTCCTCTTTCTCTCCTCTGCGGCACTATGCGCGCCTACAACGTATATTATACATATACGTATATTTCCTCCTCCGTTATGTGCTGCTTGCGGGAAGCCGAGAGGGTATAGGAAGCGCGGAGCGAGAGAGAGACATCGTGACTCATCTATCCACGCACTGTCGAAGAGTACCTATATTACAGTGGCATGCCTATATAGCGATTGAGAGGAAATGGCGTGTATTAGTATTATGTTATATTATACGAGTGATGTAGAGTCGGATGCAGCGCGACTCGATGGTGTGAGTGAAAGTCGGGAAATGACGAGGCTGTATATAATATAGGGGTTTCGTTACGCGGAAATATGTGCTACTCTGCAACGCGATTAGGCGCGCGTACGTGAGCGATTTGTATCGATGATGCAAATCGCGCATGAAGATGTTTTAGTTCGAGGCAAATGTTCTGGAAGTATACATCATCATGAAATGCAAAATCCCATATTGGTGTTTGTAATTAACTGAACCGAAATGTATGCGTTAGTATCTGCTGGACAGACGACGAGCAGTAAGGTAGCTCAGGGCTACAATTTCTCATATGACATGAATAGCGGGATTTCCAAGGCGGCCCCAAACGCGGTCTTGGAAGAGGAGACCGAGATAGGGGGAGTTGTTTGGTTTGCAAACGGTTATTTGAAACACATAACGTCCTAGTTTTGCTTATGATCGGAATTCTCTGTTTTCTAAATTTACCAGAAAAAAATGATATAGCTGAACAGTATACGATTAAGATTTAAGATTACCTCTGCATTTTCGCGAGTAAAAAGCGCTTTGTCTGATAAACATAATTGCACTCCCGCATTTAAATATAAAATTGCATCTTTTATAAAAAGTATATTGTGAAATGACTGACACCATTTCTCAGCGTTAAATGAACCTTGCATCCTGCGTTTTCCACCGAGTATAATAATTTACTTATTCAAATTATTCTCATCGAATATCAACCGCCAAAATTTACGAAACCGCATCATACAATAATAAACCATGCACATACATGCACTTCCTCGGCGAGTCAACAAACTGCACACTGCAGGCACATTGTATAATCAGCACATAAATTATATGTATAGGTCCCTATAGCTTTCTTAAGCGCGAGCCAGGAAAAATACTGCGCGGTAAATAAATACAGGTCATCTTTCACGTGAGTAATTAGCGGCGCCGCGTTGTCGAACCCTTCTCTATATATTATCTCAGCTCTTCCGGAGAAGTGGCGTGCGTATAGTCGACGTTATGCTTCAGCCGGCCTCTCGGGTTTCGCTATTTTCGCGAGGCCGGACGCGTTTACTGCACCGTGGAATGCGTACCGAGAACTCGAGTGTTATACGAGAAATTGTTGCAAGAGTGGCCAATCGAAGTGATTATCGACGTTTAATGACGAGACGAGTTTATCGAAGGACGTTGCGTCTGATCTCCCTCTCTCTTTCTCTCTGTTATTTTGTGATTATTTCTTTTTCCTTTTATATTAGAACTATAATAAACTTTTTTCCGTTTCTGTTATTGCAATTGTTGCTCTTGGAAGAGCGTCATCATTTTCATTATAGAGGAAGCGCGACACGAGCTCTATAGTCAATGGCAAATTTATTTTAGAACATCAGGGTCGCGTTATCTTTCAGGAATATTCTGTCTCGCCGGTGCATCAGCATTATAAACGCATTTTGCAGCGACGCGCTGTTGTCCTGCGCGCAATGGAATATAATTTATTCATGCAACAAATAATTCAGCCAATAAAGCGTCGTCCATCAATTATGCGGGCACTTTTGGCTATAAAAGAATTAATGTCATCCGACGAGAGCTGAATTAATTCAAAATCGTTGCGTTCCCGTAAATAACCTGACGCATTAAACTGACAGATTATATACCCGATCAAATTATACGGTTTATTAGCGAAAGAGAAAAGTTAATATAAATAAATAACGTTATAGTCGGGCTAACAGACCTCGCAGACGATTACTCACTTTTTCGTATACCATGTATATGCGCGTGTGTAAAAATCCCTGATATCAAGGCAATACAAACGGCAGCGTATGCGTAATGTTTTTTCCATGCTATCACGATGCTTTTCAAGAGCGCGTGACTTCTTTTCGAACAGCTGACTCGTGTGTGTGTGTATATAGATGTAGACTTTATTTTGAACTTTTCTGCTGTTCAGTGATACACTAATGTTTATTTATGTCCACGTACGGGGTTAGTCATATTGTAGAAGTTGCGAAATTTGAGCCTATCACAGCGTATGAATAAGTACTTTTCTTCAAAAAAAGAGAGGCGAAACCTGAGAGTTTAAAATTATTATCGATAATTTGTCAACTCTAGGCCTTCCGCTTAAAAATGATAAAATTTTACGTTACATGCTTATCATCGCTTTGTTTTATGATTATGCGCAAAGTTTTTTACTTCACAGGCCGCAGTTTTATTTCAACACTATCAAGTACAGCAAACAAATATAAGATATTTTTTTATAACTATTTTGATATTGTGAGTTATCCGATTTTTTTATTCTCACATTAAATTTGCAATGCGAATTTTACACAAAAAAAAAGATAAAAGAGTCCAATTACATGAGTCAATTCTCGTGCTCGAGTGATTCACACCGAATCAATACGATGATATTGAACGAACAGCGAAAACGAAACATCCTAAAAAAATCACCGACACGGCAAAAAAACATTCGATTTTTCCTTTTTCCGCGCGCGCTCTCCTACTCGCAGAAGAGGAGAAAAATCACGCCTGAAAAATCACAAAGAACGACGATTATTTGAAGTAGTCCGACACAAAGCTCCCGACCGACCGGGCGCTCTCTCTCTCTCTCTCTCTCTCTCTCTCGCTTTCCCCGAGTCTTTGAAGTGCCCTATAGCAAGCATCGCGTGTGCGTCAAAGGGTTTTTTCTCTCTGTCCCTCCCTCGACCGCAGTCGTTTTCTCTCGTAATCACTGAAATGAGAGCCAACGACTCAGTCTCATATATATATGTATACGAATTCGCGAAAAAAGCACGCGGATACAGGCAAAGCAGAGAAACCCGGTGCGGCCGCCTCAGCGCACGTGAAAGAGAGAGAAAGGAAAACGAGGGATTTAACGAGGCGGATATTAAACGGGAAATTGGTTTGGAATTTCGAATTTCGTGTTACGGGTCAACTATTGGCTGTCTCAGGGTGCAGAGAGGGTGATAAGTTGCTTGCGAAGCTTTTTCATGATTCATTTTCAGGATTGAGTGGCAGTTGTATTTATATAAGTTAATAGGTGGAATCATGCCTTTTTTCGTATGAAATAGTTTTGTATATTAGATAAAATTTTAAAAATTCGCTTGAAAAAATGCGCTATTTCGATATCAGAGAGGATATGCCAAATTAACTTATTCGGCGATCGAATTCGTGCGCATTTCGTTTCAACCAAATCGAATTACAATCTTTATTTTGAGAATTTTAAAGAAATATCTAGTTATCCATGCAGCTAATAAAATGAAAGCGCTGTGCCATTGTAAATTCACTCTAATCAACTGAATCAATACCTTAAAATAAGTACCACTCAATCACGATAAGCAATCGATCATTAAAAATAGATTTGAAACTTGATGAAAATGAAATCTATACACCAGGCGCTGGAATACGGATTTATCCGAGTAATAAAATATCACAATCCTCTCGAATCATCCAACACAATATAATCCATAAACAAAAACGAAATCACCGATCCATTTCTCCGATCGATTTTCATTCTCTATATAACCCGCGACGTCGGTGTAAAGTTACTCGCGAACGAGTCGCAGCAGCACAACAGCTATCAGACAAGCGAGCCAACGAGTTGTCGATCTAGTCTCTCTCACTCTGTTGCAGCAGCGCACGCTTGATTTTCTCAAAAATATCCACGCAAAAAGCTGCAGCAGCGGTCGAGCGCGAACCGCGAACAAAAGAAGAACGCTTCCACAGCAGCCACCGCTGCTGTTGCTACTGCTGCAACCTCGTCTATCTCTCTCTCTCTCTCTCTCTCTCTCTCTCTCTCTCTTTCCATCTCTTTCTCGGAGTCGTTCGCCTCTGCTGTAGCGCAGGAAAATCGCCTCGTCGATCATCGATCCCTGCGGCTGCTGCTGCTGCACACCGACGTTTGTGTACGTATAGTCGGCACACGAGTGCGCATGTGAGAGTGTGGAGGCGCGTAGGATAGGAGCGTGTGGGATAGACTATGGCTTTTACAGTGCTGAAGTAGAATTCCGGTGATTTTTTCCAATAGTTTAGGCAATTTTTTGAACGAATTTTTGGCGGAATTTCTATATGAACAGTATGACTGGTAAACTTTGTTGTTGCGATGGGTAGATCTTACAAGCATCAAATCGTACAAATGATGAAGTTGTTATAACATGCGTATAGTATAGATGGTATTGTAACAATACTGAGATTGTATACCTTTCATTTCATTCGGTTAAACAGAAATAACGAGCTTCAGTACGAGTTCCTTTCATGGACTCGAAACGAGTAAATTCGCATTGGATACACTTTGATGACTAAATGTGGCATCGCCTACTGCGCAGAAATAATATAATTTCCGCAACAACAATCTTTATACCTCAACTCATTCGTTCTACTTCTAGGCTTCAAAGTGATGGTCAATAACGAATTTCGATGAACAATATGTAATTATATACTTTTATCTAAAATCCATCGCCATTACTGAGATATTGCCAAATTATCTAACGATCGTAATAAAAGTGTTATTATATTTTGAAATGGAATCTATTACTTATATTAAGTCTATAGAAGCGATATTAAATTTCAGAATAATAGATCAATTTTATTTCACTTGAACTCTTTTATTCTTTACGCATTTAATTAAATTCATCTAAAATGCTATATAGACATTTATATGCTTCCAAACAATCGATTGCCAGATGAAAAATAAGCAAAAACCAATCGCACAATGAGCGAAGCGAGATGAAATTGCGAATGAAGGAAATATTCAAATTATTGCTTTCACTCATTCAGCTGGAAATGATGAAAATACTCTTTCTTGGCAATAACCTTTTAATATTTAATATTCGACATTTAATCCATTTTATTTCAATCCGCGGTTCTTTAATTAATAAATTAAATTTATAGTAATATTTTTCTTACCTACGCTGTAAAAAAATTACTACTTTTCGGCGAATAATTTGCCGCGAAATATAAAGCTTTCCTGTCTATTCTACTGACTGACCGGAGTGCTAATTATACTCTAGCGATAATATCGTTAGTTCGATTTCTCAATGAACAAAGCTCCCTCTATACTGCCCGGATGCTCACACATTCGAAGATTTTTAAGAGGCGTGTGTAATGTGGGATCTCGTTATTTATTCAATTATTACCATTTACGAGACGTATTAGCACCGAATAGTATTAAAACGCTAAAAGAACAGACTTATTTATCGATTCGTCCGCGACCCAATATAGCTATTCTAAAATATTCAATACCCGATATTTTTTGTGAACGTAAATCATGCAACGCAGCCGTAATAATACAGTTGCGATGCAAAAATTGCCGACATCTACGACAAGACTTTTATGCGCTTTCTAAATTTTACGTCGTCGACGCATGTTGTCGATCGTTGGAAAATATTTCTCTGTCATCTGGCTGTTATGTAAGAAATTCCAGATATTGGTCGCGTATGCAACAGAGCATGTTTAATATAAATTTCTAACGCGTGTGCAGTGTCAAAGACCCTGTTTTAGAAGTAGTCTCCAGGCAATTTTTTGGCAATTCTCATAAAATTATCTGCTTTTAATTATACAGAAATGAGTAGACTTTAGCTTTAATCAACTAATTAACGCTTGTAGTAATTGCTATAAGCATTAAATAAAAGAGAAGCCAGCTTTAAACTTTTAATAGAAAGTTCCTCTTTAACACTGTGCGTCACCACTTTTTGTCTGGCTCATCTACATCGATGTTACTTTTTTCGTATACCTCGGGCGACTCATTATCCGCACAGAACTTCCATTCTTGAATTTATTAATAATAATTAATTATTTTTCTCTTTTAATCTATGCTTCGGCACGAGTAAGCACCGCCGGAAGCTCCGAATAAATATTTCAAGCACTTGAAGCCAGAATTTCTCACATATGGTTAATCATCAATTATTAAAGATGAAAATCTTGAATTTTCCACAGCAACAGTATTATAGTATAGCTGCAGGCGTGCACGCGCGGCCTCAGTGCAGTTTTGGAAAATGGAAGCATATAACTTTTAAAATCTCCCTCCCTCCCCCCTCCAAGAACTCGCACACGAAAAGCACGTGCAGCTGTTCTACTTTCCTCTCTTCTGAAAGCGCAGCGCATACATATTGCATACTTTTATTTCACTTCATAAAATCCGCCTCGCCGCAGAAATTCTAAATGTACACTATTTCTTTCAAATGCGGGGTATTGGTGTTTTTGAAACAAAGCACTGCGCAACGTTGGCTAGAATTTACTGGAGTTCGTACATGTTTTAGGTTCCATTATTTTATTTCTCTATATAGTTCTTATACGTTTTTGGTACTTCGGTGTTCCATTACTGCGTTTACGAAAGCTCGTATGCATAGATATGGGTTTATTAAAATCTTTTTTAAAAGCCGACTAATGCGTGGATTACGAATTCGTTTGCTCTACATCCATATACGATATACGCGAGCAAAATCATATCGTATACCCCCTCTCTCTCCCTCTATAATATGGATCTCTTTAAAATAAAAGAAAGTTGAAGCTTCGCCCACGTGGTGGACACAAAAACTTTCGGTCGAAGGAACTAAAACTTTGCGCTGGAAACTCAATTCCTACAATACGTCACTGAAATATTCACACGTATAACAAAAAAAATTCTAAAAACTACACCTAAAATCATCGCTTGAAAATGCACACCCGCGTCCTACTTTCCTTCATGGCAAAAGACGATTCCATCACATCGAAGGAGTGAAAGTGCAGCCTGTCAGTCTGAAAAGCCATAATTCGCAGTCGAGGAGGCTCCCGCATCTCCTAAACACATCAGCAGCAGGAGCAGCTGTAAGTACCAGCAGCAGCCAACAAAGTGCATCGCCATTGTCGCATACAATCGACGGACGCGTTGGAGCTGCTGCTGCTGCTAGAGCCTAAGTACGCAGAAATTTCCAGGAAGGACGTGGGAAGAGTCGATTGGACGGGGTGTGTGCTGTGAGCGTACAGGATCTTCTAATTCGCGCGCGTAGAGGCAGTGCCGCCCGTTATTCATGCCGTCACCGAGGCTCGTTACTCCTTTTGTTCTTTTGAGCTTCACAGTGTGCGCAGTGTATACGTGTGTGGAAAGAGAAAGAGAGAGGGAGAGAGAGCAAGAGAGAAGAGAGGCTCTGCAGCAGGGCTGAGTCTCTTGGAGCGTAATTGAGCTCCGAAGACGAACGAAATTACGCGGAGGAGAGAGAAATTTGCACTGCAAGTGTGTATACACTGCGGGAGAGAGGCTTTACTTCGATTGCATGTTCGAGGGAGAGGAGAATTCAGTCAAGTGATATATATATAGTCTTTTACGTGCGTGTGTACATAATACGCGTAATTTTCATAATTTTGCAATTTATCGAGAGCACTCATTTTTGCCCTGGTATTTATTATATTACTACATTGAGTAGTATAATTGCAATGTTAATTCTCTCCACTTATTTTTTAAAATATACTCATAACTCGTTATTTAAAATATAACTATATATACATAACAAGCTTAATAAAATTAATTTTAATTTAACGGTCGATTAAAATAATGTATATAATATTTGAACCCATTGATTTAAGTTAGAAAAAAATTTCATTGTGGAACACATATCAGTAAGTTCGGTCGACTAACGCAACCGCCCAATGGTTCAGAGTTCCATTATTTAATATTGCACACTTTAATTTACGAATCACACTTTTATTCTTAGAGAAACGAATAACAATGTGTCTCAGTATGCGTAATAAATTGTTTAAAAAATTTCTTGCGAGAAGGGGGTGGGAATTGAACCCACGACCCCGAGATCCCGAGGTAGGCGCGCTAACCGCAGGGCCAACGTAGCATCGCTCTACTCGTATCTCTTTCTCACGTACGTATGGTTCGCCTTCACTAAAACCCAAGCCGTGTCTTTTTATACCAAGAAAAAAGCAGCATATTATTCTCTCATTTTCTCGTGTCACGTAGAAGTTGTAATAATCACGACGACCATTTTAAAACTACTCCAACAAGTCTACATAACAGGACAAAAAAAAGGAGTCGTAATAAAATTGAAGTAAATGCGCTTCTAACCATTCTCAATAGCCGTCCACAGCAGCACTGAGCAACCCATTTAGGAAAAGTCACGAGCGCGAGGTGGTGGCGGCAGCCACGTTAACCTCTCACCAAGAGTGAGAGAGCGAGAGAGAGTGGGAGTATAACCCACCCCTAAGCCTTAAGCGTTAACGACGTCCATTCACGCCTTCCTCCCTCCCGCATCCTTTTATTAAATCCGTATAGCAGCAGCAGCCTCACAACAAAAAGCCCCGTATATTACTGCATCATAAAATCCTTCGTCGTGCATTCAGTCTCGCGCGCCGTCCGCGTAATTGCTTTCGAAATACAGATGGAGAGCCGTGTGTTTATAAATACAAAGTTCCTCGTCGTTTTCTTCCTCTCTTTCTATTTGATGGCAGTAACGCCTGATTTTAAAGTCGCGTCATCGCTAGCTACTACTTTTATCTCTGTCTCTCGAATTTCTGCACCGCGTGCAAGGCTGTGCCATCGCGTTTCGATCTCGGGAAAAACTGGCGGTAAACGACGAGCGTGACACACACCGTCGCTTCGTTATCTCTCTGCGAATAAATAATAATCAGTCTGCTTCCTCCTTTCTATATAATATACTGAAAAGTCAAAAATACAGCCTTGGACTTGTATGTGTCCGCTTTTAACGATCGTATATGCATATATACGTGCGTCGACGTTTTTTAGAGTTTTTTTAACGTTTGTCAGCTCGTATCTAGTATCAAAATATATACAACGACGGTTTGGGAGTAATGACATTTGGCACGTGAGCGAAAATTGCGTCGCGTATGCGCGCTTTTTGAGCGCGTGCGAGCGTAGAATTTCGATATGCTCGACACGATTTGTATCAGCTGATGATGGAACAAGAGTCGTGGTTACGATTTATACGCTACTAGCGAAATAATATTAGCGAAAAATGCCTGAAAAGTAGAAAAGATTGACATGTACTACAGTACTTTTATACATATAAAATAAAAGCATGAACGTGATTCTGCAGCAGCTCCGCACGATGGAATCTCGGATTAGAGCTCATAGTTGGAAATTGGCCTGTCAAAAATGCGATTCTCGCAATTGCAAGATGAGAAAAAAACGCTTTCATCTCTCGCGAACGCGAGTTCGTATAATCTTCTTATGAGCGCAGGGCGAACTAAAAAAGACCATTAAAAAAATCTACTTTATCTCGTGAAAAATCTACTTTAATCCAGCAGACAGGAAAATTTTTAAAATGAGTTCCTACTTTCCACTGCAAACACTCGGTTAAATTAAAAAAGAAGAGAGAGCCCTATACCAACAGGTAAAAAAGAAGATACCCTCCCGAAAAAAGCACCGGAATATTTGTTGGAGGAAGCGCTGCAACAACTACATACATATATATCTATATAGGTAACAGCATAGCAGCAACAGGAAGAGGCGGAAAAAGCGCTTGACTTTTGTTGCGTGAAGCAGTAGCAGCAGCAGTAGCAGCAGTGACAGAGGGATCGAATATAAAAGGGTCTCTCTCTCTTTCTCCGCTATACGGGTGAGCCGCTGATAATAAAGCGTCAGTGATGTCAAACATCTGGGGAGGGGAAAGACCCCATCATCTTGAAAAATCCCACTTCCGTTGTTCGCTCACTCGGCGCTCTGTGTACGGCAAAGCGAGACGTTTTCGTTGGGGATACTACTATCTCTTATATGCTCGGTGAGGAAGATGACTATAGACAGACTCGAGTATACTCAGTTGCGCGAGTTATTTTTACGTGTTGCTATCGATGAAGGCGTATTTATGTGTATATTTAGATATGGATTATATCGACTGGCTGTTTGTCTTAATATTGTCGAGGTAGTGGTCTGAGGATTAAGATGCTTTATATACAAGAAGAGTATTTCTATACAGTGCTACAGTGTTTCCGGGGTAGTTATATGATGCATATACATTATACATAAATAGGAAATATAATATTGACGCCTCTTCTAGCTTGCCTATAAACCCAGGTTGTTTAATAATTCCACAATTCGTGATAAACTGGGAAGTTTTATTCATTTAGAGCTTATGTATATGTTGGTACTTTTCCGTATCGACGAATTTGTACATACATTCATTTGCATAAGTAACGCAGTTGAAATACTCGAATCTTGAATTTTATCTGTATACGACTGGTATAATAGAGCAGATAAGATTTGCGACAGTCTAAGCAGTTTACATCAAAGAGAATTTTCGGTCACTTTATCGCTGAGGACTGATTCGCAATATCGCATTTGTATGCGACGATAATATATACATTATTGCTATTATAAAAAATATCATTTTCAGTGTTTAGCTTATAGTCTTTGATTATTTTGTTGAATACGTTACTTTTGAATTCATTCAAATATCTGAAAGCATATTTTGTATTATTAATATAACAGATCTCGATAACTCATCAATTGGTATTATTAAATGTGAAAATAACGAACGGAAAATCATTATAATTTTAATAATACCATTCATTATATCGGCATTATTATTAAACTCAAGTAATTTTCAATATCCTCTCAATCATATACACAAAAAAAAATTATAAAGCGTCATTTCAAGGAACGCGTTTATCGCAAATAATATGCATCACGCGTGGAGTGCGATTCGAGATTCAATTCGCAGCGACTCTAAAGCGATTATCAATAACAGAGTTAACGCGGGTGCGACGCTCGATTCTTTGTTTCCGCGAGCGCACACATGCACTTGATAATGTGCACGAGCGTCGGGACGGGAAGACAATCGATAACGCAATCGCTTTGTAGTTGTCTAGGCTGCTGCTGCTGCTGCCGCCACCGACGCCGTTGTTGCTGCTACTGCTGTTGGCGAAGTCTTTTTAAGGTTAAACGTATGTAATCATAATGGCGTGTCAAGAGCAATTTATTTAGAAACTCTGCATAAACAACTTTTGCTCTCCGATATACCCAGCCTATTGTACTCACTTATTCTGTGTTCATTCCGGGTGAACGCTTGACTTGACTTGCGCTTCGTTGTTGTTGTTGTTATGATATAAAATGTTTCGAGGGAACGAACCAACAACAAGTGAATTATTGATTGTATTTGTTTGAAATTCACCCGAAGAGTCATTAATTCTCATAATTCTGCATTTGCTACTTAATTATTCGTTATTACAGAGCTTCGTATACAAAATATGTTTAATAATAAATGTATATATACGCGGCAGCTAGCGTACTTTTGTTGAAAATTTTCTGTATCGAGAGTTATTACTGCAACTCGTAATTAAAATTAAAAATAAGCAAATTAAAAAATTTCGCCCTTACTTGACGTACGAGCAAAATCAAGCAGAACAAACGCATAAAATCGACGTCGAGCAGAAAAAGAGAGTGCACCGTTCGCCTGAAGCAATAAATGCAAAAACTCATACTAATAACTGAACCAGAGGCGAAACGTTCGTCGACGTTAATACGCACGCTGCATACGCGATGACCGACCGCAATATGCAACGCCGCGCGCTTAGCGTCGTTTCGCTTAATGATACATGATTGATTTCGGGAAAAGACCGAGTATAACGCGTCGCTTCCGCGAACTTCTTGCAGACTCTGTGCAGTTAGTTTCAACCAACGATAGAAATTCGGTGGCTTTGCCTATATGTATGTGTGATCTAAAATTCGTCGAGTATAACTTAGCAGACTTTGTGTTTTGTGCGTACGATAATGCATTACGTTGTTGTTGCTTCAAGTACGCACGTGCGCCATAGACTCAAACCGGGTAGTTACGCAATGCAAAGTCAAATATTGGTTTTGCGAAGTACTTGCATCATGTATATCTCATGTTATATATGCCTGCATGTAGCTCAAAACGAAGAAGCGAGTGATGAAAAATTTTAATGCTCGTTTCTTGTCCTATAAATCAAAGGCAGGTAGCACATAAACGTGTATTATTTGCGGGCAAAAAAGTTACGAAGCGTCGGAGTGGAAAAATGCGTTACAGGGATAAAACACGCGTATAGTGATTTTTCATGTTTCACGCGCGCGCATGTGTGTGTGTAGCGTAGCAGCGTATACGTATCTTGGAATTACTCTTCTTTAAAAAAATGTATCTTTTATAGCTGCCTCGCGATGTGGCGCTCACTTGAAAGGGGAGTCCCCTGCCTATCAATTAACGTCCCGAACACGACTTTTGATTTTTTTCTTCAACCAGTTTTTTTTTTTCGAGATAAAATTTTCGTCCCCGAAGGTAAACCGGTGTTGCATCACCTGCTCACCTTACAATGCCTCTCGATATCAGTTGCAATTTAAGTTATTCCTTTTTAAGCTGTTCGAGTCTCGCTAAGAAAATAAAAACCTCGCGATAATTATACGGGCGCATGAGCAAACGTTGTACGCTTTTAAATCGCGCGCACTAATTATGTGTGCGCCCCACATCGAAGTTTCTAGTGCATATATCGAAGTTGAATTGAAATTTCATGTTTGAGAGCTAAACTTCGTCATCACTGAGCGCGTGTAACCGACTCAATTACAACCTGTCAATCTCTTGGCAATCATTCGGTCTATATACACAGAGTATCAATTAAAAAATCAAACTAGTTCAACCGCAGAGAGAGAGAGAGAGAGCAGCATCGCAGTGAAGAATCAGCTCTAACCGAGTGACTCCCCCTTTATAGCTGGAGAAATCCAGCAGCATTAGCTCGAATCCCCGCACTTTGCGAGCAGCATCACGAGCCGCCCGTATATCCTCGTGCTCGAACCGCGAGCCCGGAATATCAAGCGCATTTCCGAATAAGAGGCCAACAGTATATATATACACAGAGACTCGCGAACGCGGCGATACATACACGCGTTTCTCTGTATAGGTATATATACTCCCAACGGGGGGTGGTGGAGAGAGAGAGAGAGAGAGAAGAGGCACTTCGTGCAAAAAAAAACAGCGAGAGGCGGAGCCGATTCCGCGTCGTTAATATTCCTCTTTCACGTGCGTGGAGTTTATGGTATATATATAAAGGCTCGGATTAACTTTTGACAATTAATAACGCGCGGAAAGGGGTTCGTCGAGAGACAGATTTCTTTCTTTGGCTCCTACTCTTCTCGCAGAGAGAGGAAGAGTCCTTCTTTTTTCGGGAATTTTAATGATGGATGAAAGGACCGGGGTAGAACGCCGCCCTGTGTGTGCGTTGACTCAGGCTTGAATGAGGTGTATATAGGAGCTGCGGAACGAGAGAGAGAGCTGACGTTTGCATAGTACTGTTTAATTATTATTATCGGAGAGCCGTGTATAAATGTTTGGAGTTTCGCTTTGGTATATAACGAGGCGCGTCGTTATTTCGTGGCGCAGTTAACGAAACCTGTTTTAGCGAGAGTAGGAAAAGGCAAAAAAAAAACCATATACATTTCCTCGTAAAAACGATCCGCAAAGAAACCTTCACCTCGAATCGCGAAATTCAAGGTAAACCAGCGACAGCAGCACAAAACAAGCTACTTCCACCCCTGCGCACCTTAAAAAGCAAAAAAAAAAAAAAACATACGCAGCCATTCTTTTTCTGCCCCTGCGCGACCCCGACTGAAAGTCAGCGTGTATGTATACCCCAGACGAAAAGGCGACGCAGGCAGGCGAAAGAAAAGCCGCGGGCGTAGAGAAAAACGCAACGCAAAGATGCAGCAGCCAAACCTAAGCCAAAGGACACGCCGACGCTGGAAGGGAGTCCCTCGCGTATACAAAAGGTCGACGGGGGCGGAGAAAACGGCAACTGAAAGGGCTGCTGCCGAGAGAAACGCACATGCGGGCGGTTATCGACCTCGCAGAGAGAAAAAGAGAAAGAGAGAGACGGAGAGAGCGATATCGTATAGAGTCTTTATCTCTTTCTTTCGACGAAGAGAGAGAGTACGTGGGTATGAAACCGAGCAACGCCTGGCGAGTCTGTGTCTTTCTTTGCTGGCCGTCTTAATTGACAAATTGACTTGATTGCATATCCCGCGCGCGCACAAGTGTGTCTATGTGGATCATGCGGGAGAAGAGCGGCTCTTCTTTCGGTCGAATCTTCTTTAGCACGAGTGCTGGCTGCTGCGGGAGAAAACAATTTATTTATTGCGCGGCTGAATTGAAATTGCAGCGGGTTTCGTATAGACGAGGATTATTGATTCTACGTTCGAGAGATACTAAGGTATATACTGGCTGAATTCTTATTCAGACGTTTTATTTGAATTCCTAATTCTCGATATTTTAGAATCGTTTTGTATTGTCGCGAGAAAGAAAATAAAATATAGGATTAAATCGAATGTTGTGGACCGCTCGAGTGTTGATAAAACTTTTCGACGTATATTCTGAATTATATTTGAATGCACAAACAACATCGTTCGTTCGATTAAACAAGCTCTCTGTTTGTCTGTTTGTTATACGCCCCATAACGAAATAACGGCAAACTGTATTACCGACGATGCTCAATTATATACAATCATCCGAAATAATGGAAATTATTATTATTACAAAAAAGATTTAAGAAACTTTGCATAACAATAATCATTCATTTGTATCCACGAAACAAGCCGGGCAATTAGTTTCGCGATTGTAACAATAATACAATCATTTATTAACACACTATATAAATATAGGTCAGACCGAATTATAATGAAATTTTAAATGACAATAGACCGACCGCGCGTTTCGCATTAAATCGCACAAGCGAGCGCACCGACACAGATACGTTGTAAATTAATTTACTCTCTCTCGACCGCGTTAATTTCCCATATACAAACGCAGACAGAGAGAAAGCAGTACTCCGGTGCGCGCGCGCTCGCTCGGCTCATCCGTGCAATCATAAGCAAATTGCGCCCGGGCATGTTAAACAAGCCCATTATACATTAAAATCGGCTCCCTAAAGTTTTCGGCTCCTGTCACGCGCGGCGGCTGCAGCGGTTTTGTACCACCGCTCACTGCTACATACTCTCCGGAATAGACGCGGCTGGCTTTATGCATTCAAATTTTCGCTTTATTATTCACGTATTCCATCCCGTTTTACCGTGGCTATTTCATTCTATTCCATTTTCGCGCGCGCGCACTCTCGTGTGTGCAGCGGCGACTCTTCTATATACCGAAATTGCTTGACAATCTTACGTATGCTGATCGAATTTTCGCAACGAGAACGGTAAATACTTTTTTCGTTGAGTACATAAGCGATTTTCCACGTAGTCGCGAGCTGCCAGTGTTTCCGTGATATCTATACTATAAAAATGCTCATTTCGGAACTGCGGAGAAAAGCTCTTTCTCTGGTAGCCAATTAAAGTGAAAAGAAGTCATTCCAGCGAGTCATTGACGCTCTACGCCACTCCACGTGCAATGCACACAAGGCGAAACAGTACTAACCTACTTGCAGCGGAAAAAAAGAACTGAATAAAGCACTTCTTGGTCGAGCGAAAAAAAAGAAGTCCGCTCAGCAGTCATTCAAAAGTAGTGTAGTCACGCCGACGCTATATGCCGGTATAGTTATATTCATACACGAGTAGAGCGAGCGCGACGCAAAACAAAAAGAGCAGAGAAAAAGAATTGAATTCCCAGAGTTGACCGGCGCGCGAAATTTGGACTGCGCTGCGCGACGGCGCTGTAAAAGGTTGACCTTTCGCATTGTCGTAACGCAGACCGAAAATTTTCCTCGCTTGGACGATCCTTCGGGGCACACGCGCAGAAGCAGCCAAAGGCGCACCGACGGACTATTAATGGTCAAAACACCCACGGGGATTCGAGAGAGAGAGCCGAGTATATATTGGAAGCGAGAGAGAGATAGAGAGGAGGGTTATAGAGACGGGTAAACATTTATTGCGAGAGCTGAGTTGAACAGACGGCTATACGTTTGCGATTGAAACTACCGACACGACTCGAATTTCTGATCGCGGCGGCTGTAGGTTTTATATGCTTTTCTTGCTTTGTACTGCAGAAAAGGGCAAGGTTGAATGTGCTCTTGTGGGTTTTATTGAATGCTCATTTTTTATCCGGCTGAATGTGGAGTAACGATTGTATATCTACGATTTTGGAATAAAAAAAGAACTTTGTATACGGAAAACTTTTACTATAGTTCAAGTTTAAATCGAGAGATGAAAGTGAAATTGCGAAAATTTATGCAAGTGTAATATATAATTATGTACTCGGCAAATTGCAGCTCGGTGAATTTCACATTTCTTCCTCTCAAATATTATACTTTTGAAGTGAGTATGAAGTCTTTTAATGAAGCTGACTGTACGCCCGTATAATGAAACGTCAACCAGAAAAGCTCTTATCCAACGAAAAATGCTCAATTTCCAAGATCATTGATAGAGTGTCGCGCAAAAACGGCTCACTCAAACCAGTCGTCGGAAGAGAGAGAGATCGAATCGACATCAAAATCGAAGTGACTTTCCAGCTCGCAACCCTGAACCCAACCTACTCTCGCCATCACCTCCACAGAGCAGCCGCGTAACCCGAAGAGTTACACGCCTCTCTGGCTCTCGCGCTCGCACTTAGCTCAGCGAAAAAAGACGAAATTACACCTTTTTCCACCAACAGCAGCGTTTCTCTCGAGAAAGAACACGACCCCGGAGCAGAAGCAGAGTGAGAGAGAGAGAACGAGAGCGCGAACGGCGTGAGAAAGTGCCGGCGACTATATATATATACATATATATAACGCGAGAGAATCGACCGGGCGCGTGTTTACTCGGCTGCTGCGCTGCAGTTGAGTCGAGGAGTTGCTCTGGAGATTGAGATACATTTTTGAAGCGCGCTGCCGCCGCCGCGGTGTGTATAGCAACGCGTTTTTCCATAATGCGAGGGAGCGTAAACGAGAGCGGAGTTCGTTTTGAATATATACTACAGGATTCCAGATTTTATTTTCTGAGAAAAGGGGAAGAGTGTATTCGCCGCAATTGCTTTCGTTTTTTAAAAAGGCATTTATGTAATTTTATATCGTTTCCTGTTGGAATACTGGTGAATAATTTTTGTTTTTTAAAACTTGACGGGATTCACTTCATGGACAAATTTTAAAATTTCTTATCGACAACTGTCATGATAATGACATGTTTTTCGGTGTAATTTGCATTTATTCTCTTAAAATTACAAGCAGATGTATAAACAGTGGATGGATCCTTCAATGATGCAATATATCATTTTTAACTTTTGGAATCATATTATAATCATCAAAACTTTCCTAATCACTAGAGCTTTTCCTATAATCTAATTTCTACTTCATAACTACAATCGTATATCTCTGTTATAAAAAAGAACGCCAACTCTAGATAACAGAAGTCTTGCTTACATATCTGTACATTAATATTTGAGATTTTTGTTTCTTTTTTAATTGAATAGATTATACATGGGTGTTCAATTAATATAATATTTGCAGAATTATTTGTAAATCATACACAAAGCTGGAGTCAAATTAATTTCTCCCATTTTACCTACGAGAATTCCCATAATTTATCTCGTTCATATAAGTACTTTGGAAAAAGCAAATTATTATTCTACGTATATAATCGGCACAGAATTAATATTAATTATACTAAACATACAATTTGTATTATTATTCATAAGCGATTTCCATTTACATTTGAGTATAAATGCTAAATTGCTAATATCTAATTTTAGCAAAAAGTAAAATGAAATCTGAAATCGGGTTATATTTAATGCATCTGATATCTATTGATATAACCCTGGATTTTCTATTTGTTTTTTTTTTTTTTAAGAATCCGATATGATATCAGTCAGATAAGATTCCTATTTTGATTAAGCCAATACCTACTACGCAGATTTTTCAAAATCAATATAAATTAATTGCCTTGAACAGTTTTGATAAATTTGTTTTTCGTGTCTATGAGTCACACAATGAACAGGACTAAAATTTGCATTTCATATAAGAAACGTCACTTGCATTATTATACTTTCTAACTCACTGCGAAGAGAGTTTACAAATAACTTGCCAAAGCCTTGTGATTAATGTCAATCTCTATGCTCAACGAAATATTTACTCTGATGCAAGTACTCGAATCTCTGATGGGCAAATACGACGACTTTTGCGTATGGCGAATCGCAGATTTTAATTATAAACGTCTCGAGTATCAATGAAATATTCATCAAAGATTTTTTCATGCTTGGAACAAGTTCGACAAATTAGTGCGGATTAAAATGTCTAAATGAAATGTTCGTGTTCAGAATTACGTAAATATGATTTTTCGTTTAATCAGCTTGCATAAAAGTAGAAATATAAAGCGCGTATAGCCAGAGGAGCTACTGTAATAAAATTCTCATTTAATTAAAAATGCCACGACAACAACGGCGCTAATTAATCTTCGTGGCCACTCTGCACTTTTTATAGCAATGGGTCAAGTATTCTGCGTCAAAAATAAATGCCTTCATTTTAATCTATTTAGTAACGTGAAAATGAATATACTTTTTAGTCGAATCAGTAAAAATCTAATATTTCTTATCAATATATATATATTGCAAAAATATTAATTTTACTAAAATATAAGGCATAGTCCCAATTCAGTAAACTCGTCGACAATGTTTCACGCTGCTCTCGGCGCAAACAAAGAAAAGTGGCGACCAACGAGCAACGATGTCACGTGCGTAATCTTCCGCCGATAAGAGAAAGGCTGTGCAAACAAAAGAAAGAAGCCACAACGATATACCTACGCGCTCGAAAACGTTTGCACGTATACGACAGGTAAAAGACGTTCGATTTGCCAGATCGATCGAATTTCATGCACACATTAAGAATCGATATTGACATGTTTGAGAGGCAACCTGACCTCGAGTAAATATAACCTTTATTTAGTTACATTTAATTATAGGTAAATAGTGGTTGGCTGGAAAAATGTATTTGTATTATAAACTTTTGTTTTCATTAGCTTCGATTTGCAAAATAAACATGCTCATGTGTAAATAGTAATGAAAAAAAGATGGAAAAATACGCTTTGGCTAAATTTTGTTTTTTTCCTTTTTTATACTCTTTGTAAAGCGTACAATTATTATCTATATAACACGCGCAAACATTCATAAAACTAAAAAAAAATCTACATCTAACGAAAATATACAATCATTTCTTGGAATCGTTTGTTCGTTCTAAAGCTGTTAAAAAATAAATTCAAATATCATGTCAAAATAGAGTTAGATGGACTATTAATGCAACCGATTTTTTTGTCTCTTCAAAGCGCCAATTACAACCTCGTTGCGCAGATGAACGTCAATGGCAATTGCAAAAAATAGCAGTAATAGAGTAATAAGAAAAAGATTGCCTTTTTTGCAACAATTGCCGGCTCTTACATAAACAATCTAGCTTTAATAAAAATAGAAAAGTCTATAAGACAAGTATTGAACGTTTTCGAAAAATCTTGAGGCATATGTTTTATGCATTCGTATGTAAAGACGCAACGTAAACAAATCTGAAGATCCGCCTGTGCAAACACTTATTGACTCCTAAGAGATCTGTGGATGTTGCGACATCGCAAACACTCACGGAAAACATATGTTGTTCCGGACGCTATCCGCGTTTCAACGAAGATCATCGATTCACGGAAATATCTTGCCTGAGTCTAAGAAAGGCCAGAATGAATTATATAGCAAAAAAACTCGTGCATAAGTATTTGCGCGTGGCGGTGAAAAAAAAAGTATCGTCGCAGAATAAAACGAGATTCGTAATCTCGAATTGCATGAATCATAATAGTATCGCCGTATTCGATACACATATACGCGTCAACAAGTATATATAAGTCGAATACACACACTCACAATTTGTTTTAGAGAGATGATAAAAACATATACAAACCGAACCGACGAACACTCGTAAAGTCCGTAAACTAGTTTTTCATACGTTTTGCAGCGTTTTCATGAGGTATTCGAATCCACAGTAAAATTAGAAAACGAACGTACAAAACGAGAAAAATGTGTGCCCGAAAATCCAACTATCAGTTGTATACTCAGGCAATCAGTTATCGCAAATCTATATTTAATCCCTTGACTGCACATCCGATATGTACTGTACAAATAGTATATCTATATTTTTAGAGTATAAAAGGCTATTCATCTTTAAAAAAAAGCTGAACGTATTGCAAAGAAATGTTGCATAAAAGAGAAATCATACAGTAACACATATACGCTGTGAACTTTCAAATCCATTTTAAATATATCCAATCGAATACAAATTATTAATCTACATAAAAACCATAGGATAAGCAATCTGCGACACGCCAGAAAGCGTTATTGTTTACAAGAATAGAAGAGAAACTTTATTTCGTCCTATTAAAAACGATCGAAGTAAACGACATTTCGCTAACGCGCAAAACACCGCCCATCATTTCGGAGCAAAAGTTCGCGGAACCTAACCAAAATCCTCCTGCGAGCCGGCAAGCAAAAATTCCAAACTCAAGACAGCGTATATAAACCAAACGGTCCATCTCGACGCTGAAATCGTTCCAAAAATAAAGATACCAACACGTAAGTCATCATCAGTCCTACTCCGGTGCAACACGTATTGCGACTTTCCCTCTCGGGCGGTATATAGGAACAGCGCGACACTCTTGAAACAAAGCCAACCACGATCTATACGATCTAGCCAAAACACGCGCGCGCTCAAAAGTGCAAGTAATCGTCGCGACGAATCTCCGTATCTGCTTCGAAACCGAACCATCAGTTATCCGGTCGTCGCAGTAGAACAGGTAGTCACGACAAAGTAAACACGATTCCTCACAGAAAAAAAAACGTTTCGGAGCAAGAGCAGAAGCCGACGTACCTTGGCGGTGATGTTGGGGTTGTTGACGTGATGGGGCGGCGGCGAGGGTTCCGTAGGTTTCGCATCAGCCGGCGGCACGTCTCTCTTACTTCTCGCATGCCGTTCCTCGACATCTTCCGTGGTAATAGAGCGCTTGACGATAAAAGGTTTGCGGGGTGAGTAGTCGGGGTCGGCATCAATGTGGAGCGTCCTGGATGGCTCGCCGAATCGGACCGCGGCGCCTAGGGCCACCAGGAAGCCGAGGACGAGGCCGAGCCGGACGTAAACAGCGGCCATCTTGTCCGAGGCTAGGGTGCAGCGCGTTCGGTTGCTTATGCTTTCTCGCGGTCCGCGCGCCGCACACAAAGCGAGGCGGACAGCAGCTTCTCTCCCTCTGTGTGTGATGCTGCGCGAACGAGAGGAAGAGAGAGAGAGCGCGCGGTGGAGAGCTACTATGCGGGTAAGAGAGAGATACGAGATATATAGACACACAAAGGAGACTGCACACACGCGAGCGCGCGCCTCCTGCACACGCGTTCGGTCGGTTTTGCTTGCAGTGGAGGAGTTCGCCTCTGTCAGATGCTGGCGCGGAGCAACGCGCTCGAACACTGATCGTGTGGTCGCGAAACTGCGCCGACGACGAGCCGACACCGATAGTAGTGTGGTGTGTGTTGTTGTTGTTGTCGGCGAATGGAGTGAGAGAGAGGATCTGCGCAGTTGACTGTAGCGCATGCGTTCGCAGCTGGTGCGCAGCTTCGTTACTGCGCGCGCGCAACGCGGGAGGCTTGAATTTTTCAAGAAAAATTATAAGCCGGTTATGTATAATGAGCGAGGAGCGACAGTTTTCTGTTTTATCGGTACGGAAAATTGCTTGGTTTGTTTTTCTCGATTTTCTTATAACGGGAAAATACGTTTTTTTTTCTTTAATTATTGCGTAGGAATAATATTTTCTTATTGGCTTGAGATCGACGAGAATAGTACACGAGAATGCAAACGATAATATTCTCTTCAGAAATGGAATATATTAATATGTTTAATATAACTATTATTGATAAGTAGTTATACTCTAGACATAGTCAGATATTTAGTTAGTTTTAACTTTTTAAGAGTTCAGTTGATGTTCATAGCTCATATCTGTACGAAGCCGAGCCTCCTGCTCATCATCAGGTTATCTCAGCAAGGGGCGTGTCTGGTAGTAATAAAAGGTCTTTTTTATCCTTTTGAAAGTTAGCTGATAATGAAATACAGCGATTGTTTTGAACCTGCATGAAAAATTCTAGTACTAAAACGTAATAATATCTATCGAAAGATATATACTTACATTTTTTGGCTGGGTAGCTCAACATAATTATTTTTATCGTTGACTTGAATTATGATTTAAATGTAAAAACAAAATAAAATACTTAATCTCCAAGCATAATTGTATAGGACTTTATGATCGAATTTGAAAACTCTGTGCGTCTCTCTCGTTAAAACGAGTAATTAACTGGAGTACGGAAAACGATACTTCGTTCTGCAGCTTTCAAACTCTCTACTAATTATCGAATGTTTTTTATCGTTGCAAACGCGTATTTAAACTCTTCAGATAGTTTTAAATATATGTGCATAAGTCGACGAGCTGTAAAAATAAATATATAAAAAAAATCCATAAAAATTAGAATTTGTTGATAATATTTTCAAGTTAATAAAAAATGCTTGATCCAACAAACTATAATTAAAAGCAGTACCATTGACTATTCTTGTACTATATCTAGATAAGTATTAACTGGTAACTGAATTTGAGCACGAACATTATTTTTAATTTAACCAATGATCTAGAATTCCAATTTTAGATTCGGTCAGGTGCAATTGTGTCAAAGTTATTTTAAGAACATTCTATGTCTCATATAGAATAAATAAGGTTTTTTATAGAAATTTCGATTTATATTTCTACAAAAAAGCCGATGATTTTTAGTAAATTCATAATATCTATTTGAGTGCACTCTTAAAAGAATTTTGTCTAAATGCTGAAAAGAAAAGAAGACTTATAATAATTGTTTTAATAAAAAAAATAATTTAAAAAAGAAATGATCTTAAACGAAAATAACTAAGGTATATTAAAGCAAGAAATCGAACAAATATACGACTCCACAAGGTTTTGGTTCTATAACATTTTGACAAAAATAAAGATTAGCAATTCGTAAAAACTAGTTTTAGACGAACCTCAGTTTATTGGTGAAAAAGATTCAATTAAAAAAGATGAATTTAGTTGATAAAACTATTTCACTACTCGCTACAGAGAAAAACTACTTTCTCAAAAATGAGTAGCGACAAAACACTTAAAATTGTTCCAACAACGATTTATTATAGCAGTAAGTCGCATTTGATTTTTCTCTTGATGACAGATTTTTTTCTTACAAGTAAATCCAGCCTCCGCAGTTTCTATTTTTTAACAACTCGAGACTAGATCTGTAAATATATTAAGCTAATCAAGTTCATGGTCGAAATTCTTCTTTCATTCACTGGCAGTTTTCCTCTCTTCTTTCCTTTGTTTTATACTTATTTTTCCTATGTATTCTTGTTCTTTTTCACATGTCACAATTATAGCAAGCGAAACATTTAAAACAGCTCTTTCTTAAATTGCTGGCGAGTTTATGTGTGTGTAAACTTAAAAATACGTATCGCATTCTTAAATATTCAATTTTATCTAAGTTGATGTATGTATTTGATATTATTTCTAAACGCGCGCGATGAAATTTTAAATTTGATTTTTTTCTTTTATTATTTTATCAGCGTTTTTTTTTTTTTTTTTGACAATGAGAGAGAAGATGAACTAGGATACATTCATTCAGAGAAACTGACCAACAAGCGTCTTTTAATATGCAATATTTTTAATAGAAAATTAAAGAGGAGTCGTCTAAAAGTTTTTTTAGTATCGTATATTATTATTATAATAGTCGATTCATCTGTCTGTTTATCACTTATACATTCTTACCGTTAAATGTATACTATAATATTCATAAACTATACGTAAAAGAAAAATTAAAGTGAAGGAAAAGCACAGCGATAATAATTGATATTATAAATTTGTATTTCATTTAAGCGATGCAACCTTTTAGACTTAAATCAAATGTCATATATATAATATATATCCGCGCGAATAAAGCAGATTTAAAATAGTTTAAAATAAAGAATATATATAATAACATGTATAAGCTGCCTCTGCTGTCTCTTGAAAGCATTCTTGTGCAATAGAGATTCACATATATTTTATGTACAAGTCTCTCGTAGTACAAGAATTTCTTTTTTTCCTTGTAGTTTTCCTTTCCTTCTTTCTTTCTCTTTTTATCTTTTAAACAACATGACTCTTCGGATAATACGACGTTCAATTCTCTCCAATAATTTCTCCAAGATATGACATACATTATCATTCATTATACTCATCAAGGAAATAAAAGCTGAGACATTTTTTTATTTTTATTAGGTATGTATAAACGACGTTATATTGCAGCTAGAGTATTTTTTGAATTTCCAGAAGTAAAATTCTTAAAACATTTTTTCTTAAAGAAAATTTTTGTTACAAAAAAAAAAGAAAAAACGAATACAATTCGCAAATATACTACACGATTCGATTTGGCGAGTATCGCACAATTCGTGTTACTTATCTAAGTGTATAAAGCTTTTGCATTTTTGTCAAAAGCCTTTAGAGAATTAAATATATATATGTATATGCATTTTGCCTCGATTTGTTTATGTTCATTTAATTAATGTTATTAATTTGGGTTCATATGGGAGGAAACTCTTTTTTTTTCATTATTCATTGCAGATTAAATATCTTTTTACTCTCTCTTTCCTTCTCTACTCTCCCTCTCAAGACAATACGACTTTAACAATCGTTAAAAGCTATATCTCATACATTATCCCAAGTTAGCGCAGCTAAGCTCTTAATAAAAATACATGTGGCAGTCAATGATCGCCGACATAAGAGAAAAATGACAGAGTAATACGTAATTTCATTCAGGGGCAGTGCACATAAAAAAGAGAATCCTTTCGAAGTCAATTGGTTTTTAAAAAGTAAAAGACATGCGGTATCTTAATTTTTCGTCATACGCAACATTTGTAAATCCATTTCTGCGCGATGTCTTCGACTTTACAAACATTTTACGACTTACCGCGAATAAAAAACGTAATTATCGTCACCTTGTTCGTTTTCGTACAAAAAAATCAGCAACTGAGAACAGTCTGTGCAAGCAAAGTTCTTACATAATTGGAGAATTAACATAATTTAGCAGGTCTAAAAAATTAGTATAAAAGAATGTTTGGGGATAGTTCTTAAAGTCGTTCACAAAATTATTAATCTTTGCTTAGCATCGTTTTCCAAATAAAATAAACATTGTAGTTTCGTTAAAAAGTCGTCCAAGAGGATCGAAGGTTACAAAGAAGAGTGTAATAATACATCATTATCAATAACTTGGCTGTGTACACAATAAAAAACAGTCCAGTCGACTTTAGCCGTTGTATCTCAACTTAAGCTAATATGAATTTTATTAGCGTATGTGAAAAAATCAACGCTCGAATCTAAATAGACTGTTACACGTTCCTTCTTTTCTTCATTTTTTACTGTGTGTTGTCATTCGATAAATAATATAATAATAACATAATAACATAATAATTATACAATAAACTAGACAAAGGAAAAAAAGAACACGACAGACAGTCCCTATACCTACTACTTTGTAGTACTTTTGGTGCGTTAAAATTCATGCATCGCCGATGGGATATTCGCAGTTCCACACAATGTATATAATTATTCATGCTTGTATTACAATATATGTCGATGATGCTGAAGAGACAGATTACAGGTGGGACATGACGACGACGGAGGCGGGACATCAGTTTTTTTTCACTTTCTCGCCTAAGTAGAAAAATCGTTCGCACTAACTTGGGACATTATTAATTTTTCATTATTTTTTTTTTCGTTTTAAACATTACATCTTTATCTCGTATTTTTTCTCTACTGCAGCAATTACTTTGCGTAAAACACGACCCCTTCGCAGCATATTGCCGCACGGCGATGTCTGCTGATTCTCTATCCTCCTTGGCTCTTTCGCTCTCTAATGTTAATATTATGTATGCGCGCTCGAGTTCGCGTTCGAAGGGGGACATCCATTTATCTTCTTTTCACCTTCTCACTCGTTTATTAACGTTGCTTTATCCAAGTAGAGCGACGAAATATTCTTCTTCGTTTTCTTTGAAGGTTCGCAAGTGTGTGTGTATATTTTTTCTTTGTTTGCGTCGGTATGTTTATTCGTGTAATTGGGTGAGTGTTTGAGTGTAGTTTTTCTTCTTGCGTCGTCTCTCACACATCAGGTGTGTGGGCGGTTTCAGCTCTATTTCTTTCTCTCTCGCCAAACTTCACTGCTCTAGTTTAGCTGAAAAACAAAGTTGCATACGAATTATTATTCAGACGTTCGACCGAGAGCTATTTAAAGAATGACCTTAAACATTCTACGGGCGATATAGTTTTAAAGGGTCTTTAAAATATTGCTGTCTCTTTGATATAGTTTTCCCAAAATTATTGGGTACCTTAAAAATTATTTTCTTGATCTTATGCAAATGATGAAATTTAAAAAATCAATAGTTATTATAGATGCGATTTCATCTTTACATTTATAAATTTTTACGATATAAAAGAGTATACTAGATCAAAACAATTAGCATAACAAAAAGCAAAAGCAATTTTTTAATTCATTTTTCTAAGAAAAACTAATTATGACGAAATATAGTATCTTAATAACAAAATGATTTGCAATCATTATTTTGACATTGTTCTACAATTCGAATAACAATGTTTAACCATCATATAAATTACATGCATTAAAATATTTTTTTTTTAAATATCATAACGACTATGAAATAAATTTCCTACAATAAATAATATTCAGATTATGATCTTATAATTATTCTTATGCTTAATAAGCATCCACTACTTTAGACAAATACTATTTACTATATATAAATTGTAAATCTTTATTAAACAAAATTAAAAGAATGGTAATCCTTTTTATTTCAATAAAATTTATGTGGAATATCAAATCTATTACATTTATTGTATTTACGTTAAATCCTTGACGCCATGTATGGTACTTCGTTTCATATATAACAATCTAGCAATGGTAGCAAAGCATTTCGAGGTAATTTTGTAATCATGATGCGACAAAAAGCGATGAAAATGAAATGATTAATTATGTATAGCAATGTGTAACTAACAGCGATACAACATCGATGTTGGATGGTAACGCTAATAATTTTTACTTAAAAATAATAATGATGATAAAAAAATTTACGCTTTACTGAATAATAATAAACTTAAGAGTAACAAGCGTTTTGATTACCAAGTCCGTTGGATATCAATCGATATAAAAACGGACATGTTATGGTGTTTCATACGTCAATTTTTTCTCCTACTGCATAGTATATATTTTTCAAATATTACGCATTTAATTGCAAGATTATATAACGACATGCTAAATAAACTGGTGTTATTTTCGTTTCTTTAATATATTGGAGACACATCCACAATATAAATATATTTTTTTTATCATTTACTTTATGGTGAAATAGTCTATATGTACTGCATAGAAATGGTTGTATCATTATTGGATTCAATGTAAATCGTATGAATCACCAGAAGGTGATAGATGTCTTTTGGCATCTATTAAATGATGTCATTCCGCATTCACAATTGGAAGAACATTCCTCGTATGTTTATCCCAAATAAAACTAAGCTAATAGAAATAAAAAAAAATAACAAAAATAAAGAGGATACTACAGTCTTAAAGACGTACAGACAAGATGATTTCTTTTGTAACGATATTTTGAAAGTTACTTGGCTGAAATAACCATAGTGTCCCCTTAATAAAACAACAGTCTGTAAAAAATCAATGAAATAATAATGGGTATACGATCGCTTAATCGTGCAGTATAACAACGGTAACTTGTTGATAATATTGTGCGACTGACTCACCGCATCTAAATGTTGTTCCAATTGTGTGATACTGTGTTTTTCTTACTGTTCATTTGGTATCGCTTTCTACTTTTTGGCTTTTCTAAAATATGATAAATGCGAATATGATCGGATGTCTTATGCGGTGCGCCCTATTCTTATATTCTTTGCCTTTTTTGAATCGCTAAAAATTTGCACTCTACTCTATACATCATGTATTGATGAAAACTAATTAAATAATGTAAGCAAGATGAAGACGAGCAAAATGCGCTTTCTATATGATTATTTCTTTTGTGTGGCGATAGCAAGATGAGATATGTAGAGGTTATGACTTTCTCTAAGAGATCCGATAAAACTTTTGTTTTGCTTATTCTGCTTGCAGAAAATAAAATTCTTAAATTTAAAAATATGATTTTAATTAATTGATTAGTAAATCATCACGAAAATAGCTTTACCGTCAGTTCTCTGGATAAAATTGATTATTAATTTGTAAAAAAGTCCTATCGATAATTCTTTGTCAGATAAAATTGCTATATACATCAATATTTAGATATCTATTACTCTATACTTTACTTTGATTCAGAAAATAATCGTATCTACAAGGGATTAAAAAGAGTGATGCCTATTACGAAAAAGTTTCTCTTCGGATCTCTCAAAGTTTCTATGAACTACAAGAGCGCATTAACATGTGAATATGTATAATAAGAGAAATGCACGATCCATATGTATATCCACAAATATAATACTCGCGTTTTCACACTCCTACAGAGGACACACTCCTGGCTCGATGCGATACAGACAACCTTGACGAATAGTACTTCTGATGGCTTCTTGCCGCGCGCGCAAAGAGGGACAATAGAAAACCGGATCTTTTCCGGAATACACGCAAGAAGGAAATCGAGACTCACTTTTTCTTGAGAGTGAAGAAGCTACGTCGCTTGGTCTCAGCCTGGGTAGGCGCGGGTAGCGTATGCGCCCGCGACGTACCGGCTACGGAGGCGCCTTGGGCTGCCTGGTTCAGCACCGACACCCACTCGTTCATCTCGGCATCGTCTTTGGCCTGGAACAGGAAGTCGGCTCCGCTCTGCGTCCTATACGAAAGGAAGAAAAATAATTAGCAAAGCCCTTGGTTTTTTTCGGTATACTAGTGAGGAAATGAAAAGAAAAACACTTACTTAACGCGGAAGACATGTTTCTTCTTAGTGTAATCACTGGCGACGATAACGGTCGCGCCCTTAAGATCAAGAGGCGACTCGCCCTTGTAGAGCTGCTCAGGCGTCGATTTGCATGACTTTTGGTCCTTGTAGGCGACGAGGGTCTGTCCCCTGACGACCATGTAGACCTTGTCCCAGGAACGATTGGACGCCTTCTTCGTTGTGCTCTCCCACTCGTGCTTGCGCACCAGCGTGCCCTCGAACTCGTCGTCGCTCGGGCTTCGCGCTTCTACAGATAGGCAAAAAGATGCTTATGAAATATTTGAAAGAAAATTGCTTTTGGAAAGGACGACTAGTTCAAGCAAGATCTAGCAGTTTGTATATGCACACTATAGTTCTATAACATCTAGGTACCAATGTATGAATACTTATAGTAATACTAGAAAAAAAATTGTTATTTATTATTACACACTCGCAGCATTAATGAACAGGTATACATTATTCTATATATGGCTAGTGTGATTTATGTGTGTATACGTGTGAATGCTTATATTAAAGACACGAGGCGATGGATCGTCCACAACAGCGATTTCATTAGTCATATAGAAATGAACCTGAAAGCGAAAATTATTAGGTATACATAAATATTTTCTCGTCGCATGCAGTTATAACCATGAAGCTTCCATCTCATTGCAGCAAGCCTGGGATATTGTAATGATATACCAATGGAATAATAAAAAAATATATGGTACAATTCCCTCTGAAAATTCTATTTTAAACTTACTATATACGTCATGTAATAAATCATCCACATTCGATGTAAATTTCTAGTAAGTTGCGTTTAAAGAAAGTAAATTTTAATCGTGTAATAAGTGTTTATAAAAAGTGTACTCTTCATTAACAAATAACAGTAAAGTTTCTATAACTACCTATCTCTATTCCAACGCTTTGTATCTGAAGTAGATCTAAAAAGCATGTATAAAAAATACAGTCCTAGCGAGCAAAAATGAAAATCAAGTCCTAATCACTCTATACGAGAAGTACCTAAACTGCTATATAAACTATCTTTAATCTAAGAGTAATTGTATTTGTCTTCTTTGCTTACGAGGTGTCATCCTTTGCGGTACTGTAAAGAAGATTGAAAAATAAATGTTGTATCCTGATGTGTGAACCAAACTCACAATTTCTCATAAATAGTAACATCTCTATTTTTGAAGATTAGACAAGAAATTCACGAGAAATTGTGACGTCGAAATTTATTTTGCTAATTCGCGTGTCTTTAACGTGTACTCTCATTGTCAGTGTAAGTTTTGTGTATACTTACAAATTTAATACAATATGCAACCCACTGTTTTACTGATTCGACATTTTATCTTAAATTGAATATTCGATCACATCAACATTGCTCCGATAAATTCACGACTCTTACAAAAATTTGTTAATCCAGTAAAACAGTGCGCCTAAAAAAATCATCATTATTCTAATAACATTCGCCATCGACCCACGCTGAAACATATAAAAAAAGTAATCATCGTCAGCCCATATCTCCTCAGCAAATTGTAGAAAACTCCGCCTTCCTCTTTGAACCTGTAAAATCGAGCCAACAGAACCTTCTCCTTTGATCGAAAGATCGAGAGACTCACCGTACTCGTCGTCACTCGCGCCACTGCGATCCAGACTCGGCGACTTGGCCGTCTTCTTCCAGCGGAAACTCCTGAAGGGCGACTTGCTGCGACTGCGATCCTTGCGCCTCAAAGTGCCCGATTCCGAGCCTGCCCTCGGCGCTGCACGTTTACATCGTCAACGACAACACAACGAGCAAACGAGGGAGGAACACAAGAGAACAGAAACATTGAGTTTATACTTGGTAGCTTACTTACTTTGGCCTTGCCGTACGTCCTTATCATTATTTTCTGAATGTGCTTTGTCTGATTCGTCGATTTTTGGAATTTTGAATTATTCTTCTTTTTGTATGCCACATTACACGAGAAAAGTTCCTTTTGAAAATTTACGTGAGAAACAGAGTAAAAGTTGATCCAAAAATCGACGCAGCAGAAGTTGCGAACATCTGGCGTGTGCCCGTGGTTTCTCTTTTTATTCTCTCTCACGCTTTTATGTAGAGTAGGTAAAGTCTTCCTTTTCCGTTTTTGAGGCGGGCAGCATAAAAGAGGCTCGAGCTACAAGGTGTTCTAGAAGTACACGTGCAAACGTGCTCATGCAATTTATATTTTTCCTTTGCAGTGGTCACTTTTTGCAAAAGAACAAACGAAGCGAAGAAAAAATGTGCTGAAAATGACTTTGCAAGAGAAATTTTAATTAAACATTTTTACGTACAAGCTGCGAACAGCATATAAAAGTATGGGCAAAGTTTTATTTTTATTTCAAAGTTCATTATAGACCACTGCAAAGGATTTCATATTTTCTGCTTCATGCATCTTACCAAGAAACTCTACCAATTAAAGCCTTGTTCTCAAAAGTTTTAACTTTCAACAGAACTTTCCTAGCATTACTTCAAAACTATTTTACTGCTGTATGCATATGTGCCTACTGCTTTAAATAGCAAATTACGTGCATTTAGGACTAGTGACGCGCATCCGCAGTTTCTTGTGAGTTAACTCGAGATTGTTAAAATATTAATGTGTTGCCGAGTGTAAATAGATACATTGTGAACGAAACTACAAATAAATTACTTGCAGTGTGCGGCGGTTGCGGTAAAAAGGACTTGAACGTATAATATACGTGCCGGTTGAATCGGCTTTGAACTGGTCCGGCGTAACGATAATAATTGATTCGGAATTGCAGGAAATCTCATTGAGGGATTACAAGATCTAAAGTGCGCGCCCGTATATTATGCATGCGTGCACGATCTTCTATATTTATTGCCGTCGTCCGTTGTACAAAATCGTGTCACAGTTTCTGATTCGACAACCGTGTGAATGAATTTTAACGAGTAAATTTGATTTTTTAAATTAATTGGTTATAATGTGTAACTGATGATAAAATACAAATATAAATTTATTCATACAACTATATAAAGATACTTGGACTCTAATCATCAACGATTGCTGCTTTTCAATAATTTATAACTTTACTTTCAGTCTTTTTAACTCGTTTACAGCCTTTCAGAATAAGAACTCCCGATGATGATGAAACTATTTCGCCGTTCATGTTCAACTGAAGATGAAACATAGATTGTGTGAGAATGGCGTAAACTAATGAAAGATCTACATGATCCATTACCATATATGGATATTAAATAAAAAAAAAAAAAAAAATTCGAACGACAAGTTGTCATAGACTTACTTGTAGGGGCGGAAGGTGAGGTTCGCTGCTTCGACGAGGATGGTGATTGTGAAATGGGAACCTCAGCCGGGACTCGTCTCCGCTCGCTCTTCTGAGCATGCACTACTCCACACCGAATCGATCAAATACATGCTTTTATATTATTTCAGAGAAATTTCTTGTGTGCCAAGGTGAACGACAAGTATCGGAAAATAACTTTTTGAACTCTTTATGAATTCAGAAAGTTTTTAATCAAGTCATTTACATGCTATCTGAATGGACTAGTGATTGTTTCAAGTGGTCACAAGAAATTTTAATGTACTGGTAAGTAATTAAATTATTCACTACATAACAAAATAATTAAAATACTACGTAATGATTAAAATACTTGATCAAATGATAAGCATACAAACATACAAGATAGAGCATCGTACAACAGAAAAATAGAACACTGGAAAATCTACAAGCATGCAATTCTTGCTAATATATAAAAATTATAAAAAAAAATCACTCAATAGAGAGTTGAAGTAATGATCTTCGGTATACCTACCATTATATGTGCAGAAACTAATTCTGAAACTTGTGCAACTACAAAAGCTTGATAGAAAATATTAGAAAAAAAATTGTTAGGCCAAGAACCTGAAAATTTTTATCGCTTAAAGTTAATGTATTAATCAAGTGCTCGGATGAAAATGCTCCTATATGTGTGAAGTGCTCGTCCATCACCTGCTTTTCTTATTATATAAGAGCGAATGAACGAAAAAGTACATATCGGTTACAAAAAGACACCGCCACTCCGCTACAAGTTTAATGTATTATAAAAAAAAATTGCATAAAATATCATAGGCTGAAAATAGAAAACATATAAAATACTGTTATGTTCGCTTTGACGTTCCATCACCTGAGCATTATGAATCACCCAATAATATGAAGGTTTCAATCACATTAGCAGAGCCTGATAAAAAAAATTACATAAATCATTGCGTGTGATCGATTATACATAACTGCATATTTGTTCGTGTATTTGAAATATTGTCGTTAAATAGTATTATGTTATTAATAAAAAGTGGGTTATGTATAATTATATACATGTTTACGCAGAACAAACACCAAAATGAGAGTAGATATAGATCGAATGATACATTCAAGAATGGAGTATGCAAAATGCAAAACGACGGAGATGCTATTAAACAACGGCAACGGGCAGACACTCACCTTCCTTGGGCTTCTCTTGAGCCTGCGTTGTTCGCGTGGAAGATTTACGCTGTGCCGCTGTGGTTCGTGTGCATTCCGTGCCGCGTTAATTTTTTATTTTGGGGTGCGTTAGTCGTATTGGAAGGATTAGTTTAGTTTATCAGGAAGCATGGGATGTGGACATACAATTTTTGACCAGGATGAGGTAATTGGAGACAAAAAAGAAACGTGCTGTTAGCGATATTCATGCTTCATTTGCTAATTATTAATACTTTCTCTTATCAAACTAGAAGGTTAGTATCTTAGACAGATTTAGATAGAGGAAAATGTTTTGCTCCGCGAGAGAAAAAAGAGAGAATGAACCTTCTAATTTCATAGCACAATTTTTTTGTTTTATCTTTGCCTATTAATTCGAAAAAAGTGTACTCTTACATATTAATTGCATGAATGTAAATTTTACGTAAAATAATTGCTCGTTAAGTATTTTCATATTAAGATTCTTAAAATTGTTAAAAAGCAATAACTTCTATGAATTGGACTCAACACTCGACAAAATGTAATATGTCGATAAACTTTAATTTGACGGACACAAATTTGCGAAACAAAACAAATGAGTAAATCGAATATAATGCTGTATAACTTACCATGCTCATCGTCGCGCTCTCTACTTTGAACACCATCCGTTTCCACTCTGCAATAACGAAAATCAATGTTTACTTGATTCTAAAACTAAATTTTGTCTAATATTTTTGTCCATTTAAAAAATCATTAATTGCTACCTTTCGCCTGATGGTTCTTCTGGACTAGCGACTGGAGTTGCCTTGGCCAGTCTTGCAGCTTCCGCAGCGGCTGCTTCTTCCTTCTTACGCCTTTCTTCCTCTTCCCTTTCTTGTTCTCGTCTCTTCAATTCTCTCAGTTCGAACTGGTTAAGAAAATTTTCATAATTATTAATCGCATACAATGTTAATTTTATGACTCACTAGGGACTCAGGTGTCTATTTCTATTCATACATACCGTTGTCAGACGTTGCAAGGCACTGAATCTTTCTTCTTGTGCAGCTGCCGATTTTTCAAATGCCTCGTGCTTCTTTATGAGGTTTTCTACCTCGTCGATCGTGTGCTATAAATCATAAAGACAAAGAAAATATTAAGTGAATGCTTGAAGATGGAACATTAAAATTCAAACATTCAGAAGCAACTTACTCCAAGTTCTTGACTCATAAGGTATGGTTCTTGTGCAATTAACCAAGCCTCCGCAACGGCAGCATCTCTTGCGAATTGGTAAACTTCCAAGACTTGAAAGATACAAATATCGATTAGACTACTTTTCTCGGAAAAATTTTATATTAAAATTATAGAAAAAAAACTCTTACTGAGCTGTAGATTTTCCCAGCGCTCTTCCCAACGATGCAACAACGCGTTTCTGTGGTCTGTTAAGGCTGTGAGTTTTTCCTTGATCTGTGAGCTGGCATAATGATTTCTGGCTAACAAGTCTTTGCCCAAGTTGATACAACTTAGTAGATTATCTTCCCTTGTGTCGATCTCTGCCTTCAAACTCTGATGGTTGTTCATCAACAATTCTACTCCACTCACATCTCTCGGCTTTTCGCTTGTGTTCATCTGTCTGACTACGTCATCCATCCAAATCATAAGCGTCCTTACCATGTTGAAGAATCTGAACAAATCTCCGGTATCCTCTGAGAAAAAAATTAATTTACTAGTTAGAAACTGTCGATGTAAGTTAAAAATTGAACAAAATAAAAAATCGTCATACCCAGTTTGGTCTTTCGTGCCTCACAGAGCGATTGCAGATTATTCCAGGCAGCCACGACCTCCGCTTCACGGTTCGTGATTTCCCGCGCCTTGTCGCCTGCATAGCTCGCTTGCAATTTAGCTGACTCCTCCTGAATCTGCGAGACCTGACTCTGTAAGGTGGACAGATCTTGGATGAAATTGCCATGTTTACGCTGGAGTGCGGAGACGGAACCAGCATCGCGTCCAAGCTCATCTGACATGGCGTTCTGCTTCTCTAAGATGCGACCAAGAACGTCCTTGCAGTCGTGGAAGAACTTGTGCAGCTCGCGACTAGCGGCGAGCATCTGCGTGCGTGTCTCGATCAGCTCCAACAGATCTTGCCAGACCTCGTTTAATCCATCCTTCCATTCGGCAATGGTAGCTGCATCCGAATGTCCGGCGGCAATGAGCGAGTCAGCGATGCCGTTAACAGCAGCCACTCTCTCAGAACCAATGGCCTCTGTATCACGAGCAAACTCCTTGAATCTTTCCCAGAGTAAGGTGACATGGTCGTAATCCTGTCCAAGTTCGTGGCTACCAGCAACAAGTTCACGTTCAGCGATCCATTGTTCCAGGTCATCAACCTCACGGTGCAGAATGAATAACTGCAATGCTTCTTCGAGTTTGGCGCGGCGTTCTCCGGCGAGATCTTTCAAGCCGGCGTACAACTTGTCGACCTAATGGAAAGAAACAATTAATATACAAACAACAGTTAAGAAATACAAAAAAATGCGTAAATTTGTTAATATTTTATGCATACCTGCGACTGTTTGACAGCGATCTGGTCGGCCAGAGGATGTTGGTCACTAATAAGCTGTCTGGAGGTTTCTCCCAGCTGTCTAATGGTCTCCGCGTAGTCTTCCACGGCATGCTCTAGACCTTCGTGCTTCTTCATCAGGTTCTGTGCGGATATTTCGTCCTTGCCTCGATCCTCTACCATCATGTATAATTCCTGCTCACTCATCCAGGATTCAGCCTCTGTAGCATCGAAGAAGTACTGCTGAGCTTTTTCGTTCTGGGCAAGGTGTGCATTCCTCTCGTCTACAGCGTCCTTCAGTTCCTTCCACTTCTCGGTCAGTTCTGAAATAAGCTTGTTGAATTCCTCGCTGGCTTCGTGTCCTTCGTCGATCAACTTCTGTCCGTTGTTGCAGACAAGATTGATGCGTGGCTCGTGGTTGTCGATTTCCGTCCTAAAAAGCAATACATTATTCGTTTTTGTCTAAATACCTAGTAGCTTATTTATTCACGTAAATACGACAAAAACTTACCTCAAAGACTGATTCTTCTTCTTTAGCATATGCACATTGAAGAGCGAGTTTCCAAATTCCTTGCTGGTAGCCTGTGGCATCTTCTCTGCGATCCAAAGCTTCTCATCCTCGACATCACGCCTGAATTGGAAGGCTTCCTTCTTCTTTTCGAGCTGTCGCTGGCGGTCATTGAGTGGTGCCTTGAGCTGTTCGAATCTCTGGGCCACCTTCTCCTTTTTGCATTTGATCTCCTCCATCTTGTCGTCCGGCACCGTCTGCTGAAGATGTTCGGCCTGCTTGTCAAGCTCGGTGACCTGGCGAGCCTTAACCGCCATCTGGGTCTCAATCATCTGTTGCTTCTGCATGAGGATGTTAACAGAAGCCAAATCGGAGCCGGTGTCGGTGCTTTCGATTTGCTTCTCCAATTCATTCATCCAGGAGTCGATATCATCGCAAGTTTGGTGGATAAGAACCTCGCGGTTAGCATCGAACAGTCTCTTGCCCTTATCGTGCGTTGTAGTCTCGAGCTCCTCGAACTGATCTGCGAGTTCAGAAACTTTAGGCTGGATTATTTCAGCAAGCTCAGGCTTTTGCTGGAGAAGCTCATCAGCGGCAGACTGCAACTGCTGCAACCTATCTTTGTTACTGGCGATTTCAGCCTCAAAGGCCTGGTGTCTAGTCCACTTGCTGTGTACGGTCTTGGCGCTTCTGTAGGTTTCATCCTGGGCAACAATGTGCTTCTCCTGAATCCATTCGCCAAGTTCCTCGCAATCCTGAAGGAAGAGCTGCAGTTGCTGTTGGTCGCGCAGCTTGTCCAGTAGTTGCTGAGCCTTGTCACGGTTGGCCTTGCGACGCTCATAAATGGACTCGGCCTTCTTTTTGATCTTATCGGCGGCGAAGTGACCGTCGTCGACGAGGCGAGCGGCAAACTGCTCGACGGAATTGATCTTCTCATCGTTGGCGTCCATCGTGGTCATGAAGGCTTCGTGGCGTTTGATCATATTTTCGGCCTGCTCGAAGTTGGTTGGAGTTTCGTCCTTGGCAAGGATATGCTCCTGTTGAGAGAGGAGAACCTCAGCCTGGCGGGCGTCACGGTCAAAGACCTGGTAGTTGAGCGAGTTGGAGAGCAGATTTTGTCTGTTGGCCCACATCTGGTGCAGCTCCTCCCATCCCATCTTAAGAGCATTCAATCTCTCGCGCAAGAACATGTACTGCGTGTCACCATCTCCAGCCTCGCTGGTCAGCTTCTCACCGTACTCCATCATCTTCTGGTAGTCATCAGTGTAGTTATCGATCTCCTCCTTGATGTTCTGGTGCTGCGTGAGTAACTTCTCAGCGTCGGCAAGACTGATGGGTTCATCCTCACTAGCCACGTCGGTCTGGGTCTTGGTGAGCCAGGCCTGGAAGTGGTCAAGATCGCGCAAGAAGCGGTGAAGATCGCCAGCCTCTTCGAGTTTGGCGTCTCTCTCCTTGAGCATCTGAGTAAGCTGCTCCCAGATAGTGTGGATCTGCGTAATCCTCTCTCTGATGACGGCAGCTTCCTCTGGGTGATCTTGCTCGATAAGCTGAGCTTCCTTTTCAAGAGCGTCAAGTTTAGCCTGGATGGCGGCGAGATCGCGCTCCATACCACTGAGACGGCGCTGCAGAGTCATAACACCCGTGAGATCCATCTCGAGGCTGTCGGTCTGTTGAAGGATACGTTTCTTGTCCTCGATCCAGGACACAGTCTCGCGACATTCGATGTGGAAGGTTTGGACGCCATGAGCAGAGTTAAGGGCTTCGCGCTTGGACTCGGCCTTCTCACGAAGCTCCGCCCATTTCTGGTTGAGCTCGTTCTGGCGCTGGACGATTTGCTTACTGTTCGGATGCTCAACATGTAGCAGTTGTCTCGCTAGAAAAGCAAGAATATATTTGTTTACTCTCTCATGCAATCAAGACTTTGATCAATAGTAAAAATGTCTTACCCAATTGATTGACAACTGCAACTCGTGAAGCATTAGCGTTCATTTCTTTGTCAAATCCATCATAACGATGCTTCATGATCTCAACATCTTCAATATCCTTGGCTGGAACCATTGTATCCAGCATCCTGTTCTTCTCTCCGATCCATTGTTCAACGCCATCAGCCTCGCTGAACAATTTATAGAGGGACAGAGCATCGAGCAGCCTCTGCTTTCTCAACTTAGCCATTTCTTGTAATTCCTTGTAGCTCTCATCGATCTTTGCGAGTCTCTCGACCACTTTTGGTGACTTGGCATCTTGTTCACCTAATTGTCCTAATAATACAGATCAGTACATTAAAAAAAACTCGATCAAACTATAACTTTAATAGGAAGTTTTTATTTACCTAATTGTTGATGCAGCTGTTCTACCGCACTGGCATAGTTCTTAAGCTCGTCGGATACATCCTTGTGTTTCTTGAGAAGCGACTGTACGTTAGCCTCATCTCTGCCAACATCTTCGGACGACACCAACTTTCTGGTATCCAGCATCCAGACGTCAATGTCATCGGCATCAGCGAACAACTGGTGGTAGTCGACAGCCTCTTCGAGACGCTTTCTTCTGAATGCAGCCAAGTCCAATAAATGATTCCACATCGTGAGGATCTCCTGTAATCTCTCCTGAATTCTATCGGATCCAAAGTGTTGTTGGCGAACTATTGAACAAAAATGTATTAATATCAGCATCCTATATATTTGAATAATAATTCCAATAAAAATGCGTCTATATAAAAGTACCTAATTCATCTCCTACAGATACAACGGACATAAGCTGCGGCTCGTGGGATTGAATTTCATTCTCGAGAGCCTTATGCTTGGACAGTAGAAGATTGACGGTGGTGAGATCGTGACCGATGTCGCCAGTCGAAACAATCTGTTCCTTCTCCTTAATCCAGTTCTCCTCATCAGCCATATCCCAGTAGAACTGCCAGAGTTTGCGTGACTCCTCGAGGCGAGCACGGCGTTCAACAGCCAGACGAACGAGTTCGGCATAGGCATCCTCGAGCTGCTGTACGCGCTCGACGATTATAGTTGGATCGCATGGCCTGTAGCCCTCATCCTATAGCGATAAAATAGAATTAGTTAGAAACAAAATACGTCTATACATTTCAAGTAGTTCGTTCGTGCACGTTTCTACATCTTACCTGTTCAAGGAATCTCTGGCTCTGCTGTACGACGGCTTTAACCCTTTCTCCAAGCACATTGATGTCAGCCTCCACAAGCGAGTGCTTCTGCAGCAAATCTTCGACACCCATAAGATGTTTGCCGTAGTCGTCGGTGAGCAATCTCATCTTGATCTCTTCCATGCTGTCCAGGATATAGAGCATCTCCTGGAAGTTTTGCTGCAGCTGCAGCGACAACTCCAGTCTGGATCGGCGAGCTCTAAGCAGCTCCAGCAGGTAGTTCCAGAGACGAAGCACGTTATCCTTGCGCGCATTGATACGCTCGATGTCGTGGTAGTTTTCGGTCTCGAGTTCTTGTGAGACCGCCATGACGGCCTGAACGCGCTCTTCGTAAGCGAAGATGTCGGTCTCAATAGCCTCGTGCTTCTTCGCTGCAGCTTCCACTGCTGCCAGATCGAAGCCGAAGTTGTCCTGTAAATAAAAGTATCGAATTAATATCACGCCACTCATATTTCCCTTTGGTAATGTAAATATACATTTCCAAAACTCACCTGCGACACAAGTCGCTGGTTCTCGGACAACCAGGTTTCCCTCATGCTGGCCTTTCTGTTAAACCTAGCAGCCAGTTGATCGAGTTTTTCCTGTCGGATAAGCTCCTCTCTGAGAGCGAGCTCTCGTTCGTGCTCGGCCTTCTCCAATCGCTCCCAGGCTTTGTTGATGTCGGATATCATCTTGCCTTCCTTGGGCGTGTAAGGCTTCTGGTTGTTCGCGCGCATCTTGGACTGTAGCGTGAACAGCAACACCTCGAGGTTGCCCTTCTCCACGAATTTGGGCGGTTTCTCGACAGTGCGGTAGTTGGAGAACTGCGAGAGCTGCGATTGGACGCCCAGCAGAGAGTTGGCGAACTGACGATCGCCCAGAGCTGTGATGGTCGACTCGATCCACTTGAGCAGGTCGCTGGTCAGGCTTTCGTACTCGCGGATCATGCGGTCATTCTCCATTGCAATTCCCACGACTTTGCCTATTCTCTTGCCTAAAATTTTAACAGTATATATAATACGTGTTTCGAACCTTTATTATAACAGAAAACAAAATATGAGATAAAAAGCCTACCTTGTACGGTTTCCTGCTTCATCTTGGAGAAATAGTGATAGTACGTAACGACATAGGTGATGATAGACTTCTCATCCGGATGATCGACGAAGATATCCTCAGCATCGAGAAGTTTGGTCAGGCCCAGCTTGTCCTCGGCCACATTAAAAGCGTTGTTGAGATTGTAAATAGCGTTGCTCTTGGACAACTTGTCAAACTGTATAAGATCCGGCCTGTGCTTGTGAATGATGGCGTTGAAGGCCAAGCCGTCCCTCCACGAGGTCGTGAAATTCCTGACATTGACATTGTGGTAGCCAGCTGTCTTCATCTGGCACCAGAGAAGTAGCGCGTCCTTGGCACTCTTGGTTTCCTGATTATCGGTCTCCTCGATGGTGATGTCTTGGATCTGGAAGCGCAGGATTATCGTCCAGATGAGACCGAGGGTCAGACGTGGATTTCCGTCGACGATGTCGTGAGAGCCCATGTTCTCAAGATGGACGCGCTGTTCGCGCAGGAACTGCAGGGCCTTGTCGACGTTTTCGAGACAGTGGATACGCATCTTTCCCTTGGTTGGTCGGGGCAGACGCTCTCCAGAGAGGATTTCCAGAAGCTTGATCAGCATTTTGCCGTCGCGCAAGTCGACGTATAGGTCGCCGATGCGCGACGAGCAGCGCACCAGGTGCGAGTTCACCCATTTTTGGAAGGTTTTCTTCTGAACTGATTCACGCTCGCCTGTTGATGAAACGTTGAGGATTAGTGTGTGTGTTAAAAGAAAATTAAAATATGTAGTATAGAGAATGTTAAACGAGTATTATTAGTCGAGTGTGAAATTCTGGTGAAAAATACAACAATTCGAGGTTACTTCTTGTGAGTCATGTATGTATTTTAACTGCCGTTCCAAGAAAGCAACAGTTATAAATTTTATCTAAGAATTGAATTTGGCATTGAACTACATGAAGCGGCATTTTTCTTGGCTTGCACTTGAACTTGAGTGTTGCGCATCTCGCAAAAAATAAATCATTTTTTATTCTTTTTATTCGTTTGTTATAGAAATTCATTTAGTCAAATCCGATGACTTATACTCGTAATCATACATGATCAATCAGTTTTTAATCGATTTATCGCTGTATCGAAACAACAAAAGACGCCATATAATAGAATAAAACCATCCAAAAGGCCTATTATCATCAATTTTATCTAATCCGCCGTCGTCATACTCTGCGCACAAAGAAATAATTAAGCATAGCATCCAAAGTATCAACAATGAGACGAGCCGATAGGGCATCTGCAAGATTCTCGTGATACGTAGCCTCTGGCGTACGGTTAAAAGCCGGAGAGAATAGAGGAGAGGGTATATAGGTGTTGCATAACGAGGCGTCGGCTCGCATGTGCCGCCGCGCGCACGCTCTGCACTTATATAGAGGCTCATCACGAGAAACGGAATTAGTGTCAAAATATATGCGTTACATGTTTAAATAATCTTTTTTTTTCTCTAACTCGACAAATATTCCTCCGATAAAAAGTGGGATACAGAGATATGAAATTTAAAAACAGTATAGCTTCTCACCGGCTAGTGCTTTGATACGCGAGCGTTCGAAGAGTCTCGAGCTGGAGTTTCCTCCGTCGTATTCGTACTCGTCGACTATCTCTTGCTGGAGCGTTGGGTCCCAGCCCGTGCGTTGCACCGAGATGTCGGTCGTCATTTTTTTGCCGTTGTTGTTGTCGTTGTAGCCGCGACCACCGCCGCCGCCCTCACCTGGCCCAACAGCTCAAGCACCTTCCAGTCTTTAAGGGCACTCCTGTAATCAGAAAATTCATCGTTATTGCTATTCGACTCTACAATAATTGTTACATACAATTTTTCACAGCAGCATCCAGTGTGGGTCAAACTTTGAAAATTGTAGGACGATAAAAGCGCAGAGAAATTATGTGTGTAATTTGAAAACAAGCCTTTATTCCGTATGGCCTTGTTCGAGCATTTTTCTAATTAAAAATTCTACAATAGATTGAGTGATGCATCGCGTATATCATCATCAGGAAACAAACCGATAGCCATTTTTCAAAATCGACTGAGTATTCGGAATATCATTAAAAATCCGCGATGTATTCACGGAATTCCGAGCCATTGTTTATCCTTCGCAAACATTGACACTCCCATCTCTCTAGCGCAGTGCATTAGCGATTATTATTGCGCAACATCCTCGGCGATACCAAGTCGACAAAGAAATTTCCTATCTCGAAAAAAAACTTACTGTGTTAACATGACTTTCAACGACTCGTTTCTCGACAAATGGAAAGCAAGTGCAGTGAGATCGAAGATTTAAAAATAGGCAACGCTGTATTCATAGCACTTTTGCTCTTCATTTATTTTTCACTTATATTTTATTTTACATTTAGAAAAAAAATGGTATAACGAGCACATACATCGTCAGACACAATTTGAAATTTGGAGCGCCAGACCGTGTGTATACAGTCCCCGACTTTAGAATCGTCCGGTCAATCTAGCCTGCAATAAACACCACTAAACGTGCGATAATCATGCGGCTGCTGCCGGATTACGTCACGGACAGTACGATGCCGATGATGTCACACGCATTAAATATCGCCTGAATAATCCGCGCGGCAGCTGAGGCTCGAAAAACCTGCTTCCATCTCGGACCCGATGTGGCCGAGTCGTTTTTTAAACGATGACGCTGATGATGGGATGAAAACACGGGTGTGGCGGGCTTAGGACCTGTAGGATCGTTATTCGAATGAGGTGAGAGATCTGATTGTCGAAACGATAAATTTGTTTTTTAGTGTAATATTCTGTACTTTTCATTACGGGCGTCCTAATTATATACAAAATATTTGTGTGAGATTAAATCTTTGATTTCTGGTTTTAGTAGCACAGACGAAGCATTCATTAGCCTGGTGATACTCGTTCTACTTGTTTGTAGTGCTGAAGAACTTAATAAAAGAAATAAATGTCAGGGCGACTAGAGCTATTGCACACGTGACAATAAAGATCTTTATACATTCTAAAGACCATATAGGAAAGCGAAGGTAAGTAGAACACATTCGAGAGACGAAAAGAGTACAATCTTTATACAACAATAATACAACCTATCAGCTGAAAAAAAAATGTTTTTACTCACAAAAGTTAACCATAAAAAAAGATCATCACCGCTGTTACGAAACAATGCAAATAACAACCGCATAATTATACGTACAAGCCGTCGACTCGTTATATACGTTAAAGTTTCATCTCACGCGCCACGTCACACTATACCAAGAGCATATCGAGAGCGCAACCCTAAAAAAAACTCGAATTTGCTCCGCAACTCCACGATCGTCCCTCAAGGAAAACCGGCACTGCCATCGGCCATTTCACATACGCTAAAGGAGAGAAACGCTGCAGCAGCTAACGAAGACTACGACGACCGGCGACATTCCTTCAGCCGTCTACTCAGCATCCATCCATCGCTATATGTATGCGGCTATGCACGAAGGTATGTATAATACGTGCGAGTACACGCGCGGAGGTCAATCGTCTTCGCTCGTCGGAACAATTGGCAAAGATGCGACGACGAAGCCTCCGAAGGTAGGCATTATGTTATTTTCGTTTACGACTCGTCACGAGTGAACTTGTAGGTTGAAGTTCAGATGCTAAGTGGGTCTGGCACTTTATATATAGGTCTAATAGATTTCGGGCTGGATTACGTAATGCGAGGAAGAGAGAAAAGGTGGCTTTGAGACATCGTGCGGCGTGTCGATATAGAAATACGAGATCATCTGAAATCCGGTTCTGTGCTGCTGTTTTACTGTACAAATACTAGGCTATAGGTAGTCATATAGTATAGCCGTGGCTCGATTTACACTGAAAGTGGTTTCGATTTCTATCGGGGCTATTGTGGAATTAAAACAGCCGCATCTTGGCTTCCAGTCCCAATGGATAATTGCTCATCAAACATCGTCTCCGAGTAGAAATCTCGTTAACTCCTATTGAGACTATAATAGCCGAGGAAATAAGATATACGTATTTTCCTTTTCAGACTTCAAATCGCGTTTAAGTAAAGATAAATAAATCATTTAGATTCTACAACGAAGTTCATTCGTGAAAAAAAAAACGAGTAAAAGTAAATCGAGCCAATTCGTACAAACAACTCTCGTCTGGCATCGCGCAACAAGCTCCGGCTTCTGGACTGTTGCACCTGCATACACATTACCTACATCCACAGATATACAAGAACCAGAGCAGTCTATAGCTTATACACAAACCTATATATAATACCAGTCGGCAAAGAGCACCTGATCGGATGCCCCGCAGCGCGACTTAGACATGCACGACGAAGCGCAGCGGCGACGCCGGACACACTCTAAGTACACGCGACCCGTTCGCGTATTTTCTCAATCGCGATTCCCAATTAGGAATTCATTAGCTCTGGAGGCGCGTCACCCCGGAACAAAGTCGATAAACGACGCCCCGTTGTGCGGACGTTATTGTCTGTCTGTGTGTGTGCGATGATGACGATGACGATCCGACTTGGGCGCGGCGCTTACTCGCTGCCCATATAACCTATATAATATACAAGCAGAGGCGAGTATACGTAGTGTGTATGTGTATAGAAAGAGAGAAGAGAGCGCGAGTCTAAATGTCAACGGCGCTTTATTGATTTAACAGCCTGATAAAGGCGTGCTTTGCCCTCCCGAGCGCGTGCAGATGCGGACACGTCCTATATACGCGCGAGTCTACCGGTCTACTAATGGATGGATAGCTTTATGAAGAGCGGAAATCTTTATAGTGGAAAATTCTGCGATCACTTTTTCTTTCATGTCGGAGGTTGATGTACCGACATTTTTTTTTGTCTACCTACAAGTTGTTGGCTGCTCTCTTGGCAGTTGTTATACAGTCAAAATTTTGTTTGAAGCGAAAGTATTTCAGCGTTGCTAATACTCGTCGCTATTGTTACTTGAATTAAGATTGATCGCAATATTACCTAATAAGTGCGATGGTAATTGAGGGTTTGAAGATTTTTAAATCTCAGCTATCATCAACAACACCGAATCTGAAATTCAATTACTCGAGCATCTTCTAAACTGCCATGTCACTCTTCTATATCGAGTTCCTTCCTTTGATCTTGATTCAATTTTCAAATTAATTCCTCGATACGCTCTCTTTATAGAACATGATACGAAAATCTGATAGCACTAGCTTTTTACTAAAAATCAAGCTCTCGGTTTACAAGCAATTGACTTGGACGTGAGGTTGCACAACCGAGCTGCGCAAACGAATTCGGTAACGCTCTTTAGAATTCTCTATTTTTAAATCCACGCGCAGCACGTGCTGGAGCGAGAAGAAAAAAGTCGGAGCTTTACATACTTAATTGCTCGCCTCGTAATCAGCGCTCTTTTAGCGCACTGCGAATAAATTAGTTTGCTAGACTAGCGAGACTGACAAGTATTTGTGTGAACGAAAATCAGGAAGTAGAGTAAACGGTTTCCTTGCACTGTATGCATAACAAAAATACGAGGAAATAAAAATTTAGTAAAAAAGAAAAACTAGAAATAATGATGGTGTACTTGCAACTTCACTACTTTTCTCCTAATGATATATTTTATCTCTCGACGTAGTACCTTCATCAGTAATGATCACGTGTAATGCGTGACTTTACCATAACGTCAGTATAATCATGTATGAATGAACGGAAAAATTATATAATCCATTGCAATGAACGGCTATAAATAACTGCATTGATTACAAAAACAAACCAACAATTACCGTTGCAAGTCGATCACATAAATTTCTAAATTCCCATCCACACAAACCCACTCACCGCGTCTTGCGTATGACACTGTCTCTCGCGACGATGAGCTATGTAAAAAATAAAATAAAAACGAACGCAGGGCACAAGTGACGCTATATAAATGTACGAGTACATTCTCGGGGTCTGGCGAACACTTACGCCGAATTAAGAGCAATTACGAGCGAGTGCCGTCATGGGCACAGCAGCTCGACACCTACGGGAGGAGTAAAGGCTTGTTGACTTTGCGCATGTATATGTATATTGCGTGTGCGTGGGCGAACACGACCGGTACAGATTATGCGTGCGTGTGTATATATATACGTACGCGCATAATGAGATCGGGCGAGAAACGACCGCGAGAGAGTTAACGACGTGGCGATAGGCCGTGAGGAACGATATTATACAGGGAGGTACACCTGGTGCAGATATATATAAAGTGATGGTTAATTTTATGGATAAAGTGTTTCGTTATTTTTACGCGATTTAGTTTTTATTTTGTTAATGAGGTGATACAAAAAGTTGCGAAACAATTTTTCGAAACGTTCGTTTATAATAAAATGATTAAGAATCTTATTTGTAAGAATGTAAATTATTTAAGTCTGCAATGTGGGTTATACGTACTTAACGTTTGTACAATCTACCGTATTTTTAAAGTGACACTTGAAGATGATGCATCGTATATGATTAAAAAAACTTCCTTGGGGACTAAAATTAGCTTCATAATTCATTTCAGAGAGAAAAGGTGATACATGCTCAAAGTCTCGTATAAGACACGCGTATATACGGTATATAAATCACGCTGCAAAAATACAACTACGTGAGATAAAACTTTCTACATGCTAATTAAGGAGAAATTACGAAACAAACTATCAATCTATATAGAACGAAAATTGAAGTTTATAATATTAAAGGAGGAAATGAAGTCAGGTTTATTTTTAGAAGTGACGAGCTGAATGAAATTTAGGATGTTTTACGTCATGTATGATCACATCACGATGCTATAGTGCATGTAATATCGTGAGGTGACGCGCAAACGTTAAATACTTCTACAACCCATGCGATTTTACAGAACTGAATAATTTAAAAATAATCATAGTACAAAAATCAAGATACATATTCACATATACCTAACGTTCAAATATAAAAAGTCAAACTCCAAAAATACATGAAAAAAAAGCTCAAAGACCGTCTTCCTGCACAAATCTCTCGCTCTCCAGCCCCAGTAAGACCCATCCCAAGCGCGCATCAAAAAGAAAGTAAGAAGCCAGCACCTTCAGAAGAGGCTCGCGATCTATAGACTCCACAAGTCTTCTATATTTCCGAGCTTCAGCTCGCGACCTTCGCCCTCTCGAGCATCAGTACACATATAGGCATAGGTATACACACACAGAAACGACGTGTCGTGTGTCGGTGCAGGAACGCGACTCGTCAATTATTGAGGGACGAAATCGAGACAAAAAGAAGGAGAAAGTGTGCTCTGGGCGTCCGCGGGCATGTACCCCCTTCATCACCGGACTCGTGTACGTTTATATACCTATACAGTTGTACACTGGGTTGCATGTGTAGCGGTGCTTGAGCAGTGGAAGTCACGAGGGGGCGAGAAAAAGAGCGACGTGCACGCAGAGCTTCGGATAGCAGGACTGTTGTGGATGCAGTGTGGCTTTGAATAGAGAGACGCTATACTGCTGATGCCGCGGGAAAAGCGTCTGGAGACTCGTCTGAGATTAGCTGAGTAGTGATTTATGCATATGCTGTGTAGCTTGTGACAGCTTTCAATTTTATTATTTTTTTTTATAAATAGTCTCCATACTCGTAGGCATTACGGATTTAATGAGAATGGCAGGATCAATTTCGTGAGCTTTCATTATATGACTTGGAAAAATACGAGTAGCAATTAGTGCTGACTGGAATAACAGCAGCGTTTCCTTTTAATCGAAGTGCCAATGTCACTATCACTACTAATAATTGATGATCCGTATATATATGAGCCAGTCTAAGTGTAGCGTATATTATAACGCATTTCTGCTCTTGTTTGCTTTATTATGAGATTAAATACGAGGCACGAAGGAGTTTGAGATTACAAAGGCAATAATCACTGTGAGACTTTACTCTAGTTATACGTGCCTTGTAGGTCATATTATAAACGTGGTAAGGTTCTCTGTTTTGTCAAGATATTAGCTCTCGTACGTTATACTCAACTAGCAAATCAAACATTCTCGGTTCTGTTTAAAATAGAAACCTTGCAAAAGTAGGCTCTATGATCGAGCTTTGCAAACTCATATTTATTGTAACTTTAAATTTATAAGAAGACAGAATAAAAAGATTATGAAAAATCATTAGATACAGACTTGCATATAGAAATTCAATCAAGATTTTATCATTCAATAAGCCAATTCCGAAATGTCAGTGAACCTTCAATCGAAGAGTTATTGACTAAATTGGAAGTAGTATCAAAACCAAAGCTGTTCTATCGTCGATTGATTGACAGTGATTCAGCCGAATGATTAAAACCAGAGACGCGGAAATCTCACCGTCAGCATCCACCTAATGCCGAGCATACTGTGTACATGCAAAAGCCACAGAAGCCACGCGCACATTAGCCAAAATCCATCCACCCAACAACACCAGACTGAAAAAATCTTCTTCCACCTATACACAAAGCGACAACCTGCGCACAGACTCCCACCCCCATCCACTCATATAGAAGACAATCGCGAGCCCACTCCAATCAAGAAAGTCGAGCCCATAAAAGGGGCCTATACCAAGAGCAGCGGGATAACGCCGATAATAAGGCAGTAGGTGCGCGTGCACAAACAAAAGAGACACAGCAGTGTATATACGTACCGCCACAGGGGGTGAGAAAGAGAGAGAGAGAGTCAACCCAGAGATATCGAGTCGAGAGACGACGGTGTGTATAATACACGCGCAAGCGAGCCGCCTACATGTATATAGCGCACAGTAGCGGGGCTATTGATTTTCTCGCGGCTGCAGTCGCCGCGGCGCCGCCGGTCTTTCCATCAGGCGGCCCGCGCCGACGCAATGCGAGCGTCTTTCGCCAAGCGAGCCTTTATCAGCCAAAAATGATTGTTTGCCCGATGTATGGGGGTGGAATGGGAATATGAAGCTAGAGGAGGAGGAAATTCAGTGAAAGGGTTTTTGGGAGATGATTGAGAAGTGGCGAGGAGGAAGCGGTGATATAAGGCGAGTTGGTTATCGGGTTCTAGGTTAAGTTTGCAAGGTTGTTAAGGATAGGTATATGGAAGTGTTGTCACTTGCGTGATTCATCACACTGATGCTACATAGATAAATTTTAAATTAAATTTTATACGAGGATGTAAAAGCTCTCTTTTCATCCTCAACGTTTTTTTTACGAGAACGAGCGGGCAAAGTGAATTCTCAATCGAGAAATCAAGTAGACTGCATACACACATAACGTATTAATACACTTTGCGTCAGCTTTTACGAGCAATTAGCACGGAATGAACGCTTGCTCTCCCTTTAATTTATTTACGAAACAAGCTGGCAGTTTTTAGGTCGAGCTTTCGGTAATTTATTAAACTTTCGGCTTCAACAAAGTCCTCTTGAGAAGAAAATCACGAAGATCAGAAAAACTATTTCATATACAATACTCACACGATATGACATCCGAGACAGTCGTTTAAATTTCAATTTCATCTAATAGATGAAACGGTACGAGACTATCCTTCGATTTTAAAGAGAGAAACAGAATAAAAGACGACCTCGGAATTTTCACAATGCACTGTGCAGCAGCAGCAGCAGTGTCGCAAACTATTGGAAATGAAATGTAGGTTATGTCGCGCGTATGTATACCCCTTAACACACGTCGTCTCCCCTCAATAAAACACAAAAATAGTTGTACGGCAAGTAGTACACGTCGTTCTTTTTTTTACATCCGCGCGAACGTGTATACGACAAGATGTTATATCGGCATTCGGTTTTCGCCAAGGTGCAGCAAGTCTGCAGAGACTGGAGAGTCGGTCTCGAGAGCTTTGAGAGACTCCGATATCGCGAACGAGACGAATGTTATCGGTTATCGCGATATATGACTTGAAATTCAGGCCTCGTGAATAGTCGGTTTTATGTTTGCACGTGCAAGTGTTTTAGGTGCGTCGAGTCGAGCTTCGTAAGAAATCAAAAGCATCGCGTTGAAAATAACATCGTGTTCACAGACTGCTAATATACCTAATACTACAAAAGTATACTATATAATATTGATTACAATAAATTTTATTAAATGTCTAGTAGATAAGGAGACTTGCTATAATCAAAACTTTAATTCATCGGAAGCAAAAAGTCGATTCGTAAATTTCAATTCTATCAAACTTTGCAAATCGAGCAGAACAAAATAAAAACGGTCTCGCGCGCCGCGAGTTCAACGTACAAACAACAACCCCGCGGTGCAGACGTGTGGCCGACATTCGCGAGCGACCTTGTTGGCACGCCTACCACTACTGCCCCGGCAGCAGCAGCAGCAGCAGCACCTCTCTTGTAAACTTGGTAATGTAAATCACGGGCGCATCTTTTTATTTTCATGCGGCGACGATCGGTTCGCATGCATTCGCGTTGTTGTATTTTTTTTATTGGTAAAGTTCGCTTCGTTGGCTGCGCGTGTATAGAGGACATCGTTGCATTTTTATGACCGCTGAAGGTACAGGTTTTAAAGCGAATTTATTTATGAGAGTAGTTCGTGGACGATGTTGCGGGGCTATTAGGATGTAGTCTGCGATAGTATATTGCGGAATTGAGCAAGTTTCTGTTGAATATTTTTTTGAAAATCACCAGTAGCCAAGTTTTGTGGAGGATGCAAATCAAACTTACAAGATCCGGAGAGCTTAATTATAGCCCTGATTCAACATTTCTGCTACTCACCTGCAACAAAAAGAAAAATCAAAATTAGATTTAGCAGTTTTACAGATAAAGCTTGTATAAATGTGGATCTAATCATCAACCATTTTCCCATAAATTCAGGACCTCAATTGCGTAATTCTTAGCTTACACTTATAGGACAATCGTTCATTAGCAGCACTCATCCGAACTATACAGAATCTATATAGCCACTTGGAAAGCTCGAAGAATGACAAACGCCGCGTAACGGATTCGCACGGTGAATCATATTCTCTAGCACTCACATTAAGCGGCGTCGAGTTATTTTTAGACGAAGCTGCCGCAGCAGTTTCGCGGATGAAATCGTCGGTCAATTTCACGAGATGCATGATGCATCACATCATCCGTTTGAAAGCTTGCACGTCGTGTGCCTGCTTGCGTGGATGAGGTGAAGGATGTGTTCACTTTATTCTGTCAAGCACTTTTCATTATTTTAAGTAGTGGAATGAGTATGCCTTTAGATAATCTACTGCTGAAGATGATGATTACCGTTATAGGCTTGATTAAGAAGTTTATAGAAAAATCAAGCTTGGTTCGATTTTTAAAACACTTAGCTTGAGAGTTAATGCTGTGGTTTTCTTTTAGCGAAATTCATTATCTGTACTATTGAAATTGCGATTCACGACTAATTATGTATGCTAATGGTGCGGAATCAATCTGGCTCTAGCCTTGACCTATTAATTTGGCTGCTCATTGTTAACCTTTGACAAGATTCATGGTCCATAACACAGATAATAAGGTCATTCGGAAAAAAATTATCGGCCACTATTATCGGCCACTATTCTAGATTTCTCGAATTCACTTTTGCTGAGTCCGTTAGTGCCTTCTCAGCAGGACCAATAAATCCGACCCTACTTGTCATTCCAATCAGATCTCTTCCTCTGACAGAACGATTCATTTCCACGCTCATATTGGCAATTCCTATATATAACCGACGAATTTCAACCCCTTTTTCTAATTTTCTCTCCAGATTTAATCCAGCCGGTGCAATCTCTCCAGTCGCAAAAAGTGAACAACGGGCCGGAAAAGCGCAGAAGCGGAGCAGCCGCAAGAAGAATACGAGCACAAAAAAAAGCATAGAGCAAAAAAGTGGCGGCAGGGAAGTAAAGAGAACTGAAGAAAACGGGAAGAGCCCTCGTGCAGCCTTGCAAGAGTCCACTGCTGCACGCGACAACGGAGGCGTGCAAGAAGACGGAGATAGAGAGAGAAAGAAGAAATGCTTTAGACGCAGCGTCGTCGAGACGCTCGAGAAAAATAGGTTAACGTTCGCGCGACCAAGAAGGCAGCGACCTTTTCGGAAGAGAGAAGACGATATAGTCGCTGAGGTGACGGTATATATATAAGAATGAGAAATGAAACAAGAAGAAGGAGAAGAACGAGTGTCTAGTCGTGCGTGAAAAATCCGCCGTTATGGGCCCTTGAAGAAAGTAGACTCTCTGATGCGATAAAACGAGCAAACGAACTGCAACCATTATGAGATTGACTTGTATTTGTAGCGTTAAAATGTAGCCGTTTCTGGATGAATTTCTGGATTAAATTTGATCGTGATCAGAAGCTATATCAGCATCAGCATAGCTGATTTTTCCCTATCGCTGGCCCCCAGCAGATCGATAAGGTTTTTTACGTTGCCTGTTCTAAGTACTCCCTTACAGGCACGCCCTGCATGACGCATCCTTAAAAGACTACTATCCTCACTTCAAATTAGAGACTTGGAATTATTGGTCATTGCACTTCCAGCTGCTATACGTCGCAGCTAATACTCTCGAAACATGTGTGCTTCCAACTAACATATGAATAATTAATTAACCACAAAAATACTCGCCGCATCTCAACAGAAGTCAAGGCTGAAAAACAATCATCCGTGCACTAAGGTACAAAATTTCTCGCAGACGATCCTAGAAGATACACCTGAACGAACCTGCCGCTGGCGGCATCGGTAACATCAGCAGCCGCAGATAAACCGCGTCGCGGTCGAAAAAACGCGTCCGTGAAACAAAAGGTTTACGACTCAGCCAACAAAGAGAGCGACGCTGCGGCGAGAGGAGAGAGAAATCCTGCCTCGCTCGCTTATACAGGGCCCCGTTAATGAACGTACACGCCAGAGAGTATATACGAGTGAGAGAGAAAGAGAAGGGCCTACGTCACGTCCGCATTTGCGTTAATCTAGCTGCGTCGAGCGAGCCAACAGCCATAACAGCAGCTGCTGCTGATGCTTCTCTTCGTCGACATCGTTTACGCGCTACTACTACTATATGGCTACCGCCGCGGCGATTGTTTAATATTCTCGGGAAACCGGGACCTCCTCCCATCGCCTAGATTAGCCGTTGATCATCACTAGGGAGGGAATCGGTGAGGTGGATGAAACGTTATGGGGATGGTTTCAAGGCTATGTTTTTATTGTGGATATTTTCAGATGCGGAGAATTATATACGAGCTTTTTTTCAAGTATGCGGATGACAAAGTATATTCACAGATAAGTTTTAAGTGCAATTAGGAGTTGAAATGATTCTTATGTAGGTAATAGTTCCGCTTCCTGTTTTTATTGAGAAATAGTTTTATATTTCCTGTAGATTAGATTTATGCGAAAATATTGCATTTCCTTGCAGGAATCGAAAGATTACATTACCGTGACCCAGAATTCGGTGGTTGACAGTATCAAAGCGGAATTTCACGATATAAGCTTCGTCTTAAACGCTTTTGTGGAATATTTTGTTTGATATACGCAAAGAGAATACTAACAGGAAGACCTCGATGAATGCGATATCTGTGGAATGAAATTTTAAGTGATATTGCATGTTTATAATGGCCTTGGATTTGTAATAGAGATCTTAGGAAAAAAATGAAGGATCATTAAAAAAATATATATTTAATTAATCATTATAAGTAGGTAAAGATTAAATATTGTTCAATATATAACCATAAATTTCTTAGGAAAAATTGAAATTAATTCTGGGAATCAGAATCTTGTACGCAAAGTTAATTTTAGAATGTAAACTGTTATTGCAAGAACGCGAATGAGAAAATCGATAGCAAACTTGACCGTCTGCGTTTTACTGTTGGAAACGCCGGAACGAGAATATTTTTAAATGTCTCGCGAAAATAAAAAATTCATCAGTCAAAACTACAGATGTAGGTTAATGAATTTCAAGTGCGCGAGCTGATGGAGTATTTTTATTCATTATTCACAAGTTCCTATTTCTGAAACGAAAGCATATTTGTTGAAAACAAAATACACCGGCGCATATCATAAAAGTAAAAAAAGAAAAACAGAACAATCGTTGCGTAAAATTGCAACTTCACACAAAGGCGAAATAATGAATGGTCCTCATATAGGCCGCGCATGAATACAATGTGATAAAACGAACTTGTCAAACTCCGGAAGTATTTCCAGTCGCTTGGCGTGAACTTGAATTCATCAGAGAAAAAAAGGGGAGCGACAAGGACGGTAGACGAATCACTTGGATTGATATGTCGAAACTAGCTCGAATTATATAGGCAAAAAGAACAGAATGTGTATACGGCAGAGAGCGAGATTGGGACAGGAACAGATATATTGGAAGAAGAAATGAGAGGGGACACGAGAGGAAGCGCTGGAGACAGACGTATAAATAGATAAATCAGTCGTGTATACAGTCTCGAAAGAATTATTTTTAGCTTGAAATCGAGTGTATACATACATATTTTACAAAACGAATCTTTTTTCTCTTGTACCTGTAATACATGACTCGATTAAAAAATTTTGATTTGCGAATATTATGTTTTATTGACGAATTATAATCTATTCCCATACCTATATGAATTTCAATTCCATTGATCCGTCAAAAAAATATATACACGAAAACGAGCAGACAAATACTCCAATCGACGCGTAAATGCCTAAAGCTCGACAGGAACAAAGCCAGTCCCGGCAGACACGCGACCTTTCCCCGGTTATAATTAAAGGACCGAAGGAATACGTCGCGACGCAAATGCGAAAAACTAGGTCGCTCGCGTTCCACGTACCTTCATTTTCTAGACTTTATGTGTGTGTACGCGCGCGCGAGGACGCACGTAACGATCAATTTCGCTTTTACGGCCAACGCCGCCGACGCCCCGACTCAAAAGTGCCGCCATACGACAATCTCTAATCAAACCGTCGCGACGACGTGGGTATATACTGCGACTCGGCGGGTGTGCTTTTGTTGTGCGCCAAGTGATAATTGATGGACTGGATTTTGTGGAGTTGAGACGAGCTTAGCTTGGAAAATCAATGATCGAAGGGATTACTTTGTTTGGAAACTTTGAACTTTAATGAATGGCGCATTGCATTAAAGTTCGAAAGTAGGTTACACGTACATTTGAATGAACGTAAAAGTTATACACACAAGTGACCATATCGGTGTAGATATTATGCATTATATCTAAGGTTGAAATTTTAATGATATTTTTAAACGTCCGATAAATATTTCGAACACCAAAAAAAAAACGGTTTACAATCTTAAGGAAGAGTCAAAAAAAAGTCAACAGAATCCAGGGCCATATTTACGTCAATACTACATATAAAACTCCGCGCACGCACGTATTATTTTTTTCAACAACTCATGCGCCGAATCGGAGTTCTTATACACAGCAGCAGCAGCAGCGGTAATCGCAAGCGCATGACATACCGTGCTGCTGCCGGACGAGAGCGCCGCCGCGTATACGCGGTCTAAATATATCGAAAGCCTCTAGAGAGAGAGAAAGAGAGAGAGAGAGACCCTCTGCTCTGCCGCACTTGGTCGCTCCGGTTCCCCCCTAAAACGAGCCAGGAATTCTGGAATAAAACGCGTACGCCTTCGTATAGTGGATAGTGAAGAGAACATGTGTACACGCATCCCTGAACATTTCGTTTAGAGGTATAGACTGTGAGATTGTTATTGTTGAAAATAAGAATCTAAACATTATAGCAGTATTTCTACGTATATCCTAGTTTTTGATGGTTGAACAATAATTTAGGTACATTTATTTTTAAGGGATCGTCGTGTATATCGATAGTTGAGAGAGATGTCGCTTACTTTTTATCTAAATAACTAAGGAAACACCGTTCCATTAATAAGTAAAGGAATTTTGAACCAGATCAAGTTGTATTCTTTAATATTAAAATAGAAACGTTTCATCCACTGAATGGACGGTCTTAATTTTTCAGAATCGAGGTTAACTCTGATATCACACGACGAATTGGGCGCGACGACCTTGTGCCGGAAGATGATTTTTTAATGAACCCGTGTGGTCATAAAAGAAAAGGTGCATATTGCGGCTTTGACCCAGTGATTCTATATTACCTTGAAGCCTGTTTTTACGTAAAATATACTGAATACTTATAAATACATCGTGTATTGTATCGTATGATAGCATATTACCATTTTAGAATGAGCTATAATTTCTCATGCAATATTCCCCAGAGTTTTCTCTCCTACGGAGTGTTTACTTAAACAATAAGCTACTCTTTTTTAATATATATGTATTTCTCGTGAGAATTCTTAAATGGTAGGTATAAATGTTTGAAGACAGGAGAACTAACCATTTATGGAACTTAAGAAAGCGTATATAAAAGGATGCAATCCAATGTTAATGCAAAACTTCTAATTAAAGGTATCCACGTCGATCTAATTTAGAAACATATATACGAATTAAAATGCAAGTGAAACTTCGCCGGTTTTTGTTTTGTTCGAGGAAAGAAAGCAAATAATGCAGACGTTTACACGAGACGTAACAGCAGACACGTACATAAATTGCGTGCTCTTGAGAAAACATTTCAATACATTGTGATGGATTATAATGATACATGCATTCAATAATAATTCTACATTAGTCAAATAGACTAAAATTTTATGATGCAGTATAAATTGAGACTTTAATTCATAATGACGATAATCACACTATACAAAATATTTTGAAAACAGTATTAGTCAAATAAATATTAAGACATCGATGCATCGATGAACCTGAAAAAAGTAAATTGTCGAATAAATATATAAAAGAAAAAATGTAGTGTAGCTCCAATTATAAATGATTTAATACTTTTAGGAGATCATTTGATAACAATAGACTGAATTATAAGATATAATGAATATTAATCATCTAATTACTTAATTAGTCCAGCAAAAATTTCATAACTCGTAAATCAACCTACGGCTCAATGAATTTGTTAAAAGAAACTGCATTCTAACAATCAGCAGACGACAAACTGAAGAAACATCAAATTCCTGTGCTATCTCGCAACGGAGGTATTTTTTTGACAAGCATGAACGAATGAAAAAAATCATAAACAGTCCGATATATAAAAGCGCGTATTGTGCGAGCCTCACCCGGTTTATCGCGTGCTTATCACGATAGAACTCCGCGATTTCTCGATGCTTTGCATCGTTCCTTCTCCTTACTTCTATCTCTTTGCCTCGCGTCAATTCTATTCGTTTCTTTTTATAAGCCAAGAGATACTACGTTGATTAGATAATCCGCGAGCGACTTGAGGCGTGTGTGCGGTTACTCTCGCGGATCGAAAAGAAATTGAGTCTTACATTGCATTGATCACTGGAGTATTAAAGGTAATAGAGAGCCAATCAAAATTCTCGTGCTCCTATAGGGTTAGCTTGGTAATACTTGCTTATTAAGCAAAATTACTCACATAGGCGTTGTTTCGTAGTAGTTCCATTAAAATGTTACGTTGCTGTTAAAAAATTCAGGCGTGATTAAGTTTTTGAATTTGTTTTCATTGCGACTTAAAATTACTTATTTTGCCTAATAAAATAGAAACCTCTGAAATTTCATTAAAGTAAAATTATTATCAGCTGCTTTAAGCAAAAATAGCAAGCCAAGACAATCAATACGAGGACAGATTAAATGCTTTGATTACAACCGGTCGATACTGGTCACCAAGTTTTCGCTCTGACCAAAGAAGTAATTTTGCAGAATAAATGGAATTTAAGTAAATAAAGCTTAGCGTGCACTTTTTAAAAGACTCCTTCAAAAGAATAGTTTCGAGAAAATAACATCTCGAAAGATTTAACTTCTTTGCTTTCAACCAACATTCCAATGTAGGAGAGTAAAATTTTTCACTACTCGTATTGACACAGATGGTATATTGTTTGATTGTATACCAAAGTGTTCATGAAAGAATGCTTTCAATGAAAGGTCCAGGATAATAAAATGCGGTCCAAAGCAACTCTGAAAAGTTGAGCCAAAAGTCAATCTATCGAAAACCTACATGGCCATACTTATATATGAGTTTCCGTACTACACAACTTCCTATTTTTCTTCAAATCAGTAAAGAAAGTAGCGAGCAACAATTCGTTCAACTGTTATCCATCCATTCAATCTCACTCAACGAACTAAAAATTATTTCCGCAACAGTTTCAGCTATACTCCACACTTGACTTCCCATAAATAACCTTCAACAAAATAGTTCTCAAAACTGCTCCGCTCATCATTCCACCATCCAATCAGTCGACTCTCACATTATCGACGAGTTAACTCTCGACGAAGAACAGAGTCTCCATACATACACTGGCGTAGAAACTGAACTTCTTTTCACACACACAGTCTCTTCTTGTGTATACACTCGCACACACGTATACAAAGAAGAAACAAGATAGAGGAGGAAGAGCCACACGAAGCCAAGCCGTTCCGGCCTGACACGCGCGGCTTTGCTCCGCTGCTGTCACGCATTCGCAGCGCGTACGCACGCATACGTACGCGTATAACTCCTACATCCGACAGAGGGCGAAAGAAGGAAAGAAGAGGTCCCTAACTGCGGCGGCGTATACCTACTCCCTGACTCTCTTTCTCTCTCTGACGTAACAGTAAACAAGAGCGTCGGGTCGTCGTAGGAGGCCGCGACGACGACGCCGATACGAAGCGCAAAGGAAGCGCGTCACGCCTATTTCGCGGTGAGGTAGACTATCGACTCGAATGGCATTCAATTTTGGAGAGGATTCGATGATTTTCTCTAGAAGAGCGAGTATTATATAGTGTGCTTAGAGATAGAGATATTTATTTAACAACGAACAAGTTCAAGCTGCAGAGAAATACCTATTTAGAATTTGAATAAAAATGAAAGAACTACTTTACTGCTTACACTATGCACTTATAGATAAGTTTCGAAGAGGAGGTGTTTATTTACATTTGCTTGAACTGCAATGTATACACCAAAGTGCAGAAGGCTAAAAATAGGATCTGGTTCGGTTCATGCAAGTCGAATTATAAATATCACAGAATAATTTGTTCGGTATACAACTTTGGCTATTGCAGTGTGCTGAATCGAGTGATCGCATCATTAGAAACAGAGGCGGAAAGATAAAAATAAAAATAATTTATTACACTCGTCTTGAGTGAATACACCTGTTAGTACCTATACAATGTTGCAAACTAAACCCTTGCAATTGCCGGACAAATCCATTTATCTTGCTTTATCTTTAGTAAACTGTAGATTAAGATTCATTTACTTTGCTCGAGCATCATCATCGCCTTCAGACAATTATTAGAATCAGTGCATTAGCGCATCGTTGGTCATCAATCTTTATATCCACAACCTTAATATACCACCAAAATCAAAAGCTGTCTTATCGAATTTAAGGCCCCACTAGTTTGGAAACGAAATGTCGCAACGAATCTTGCAATACCACGAAAAAGATACTTCACATGATTTCCAATAACAGTCTTCATGCATCTCAAAGTAGGACTTCACTTACTTTTTCTATACATAACTGACCTTGTGCACACGTCATACTCGCTCACAAAGCTCATCAACGTTTCCCTCTTGTCTCTCTCGCTCTCACTCGCCCATATTCCCCTCCACCCGATTTTTGATTCACTCGTCTACAGTGCCTATAAGCTCCACGTCAAGACTTCCGATGACTCGTCGGCCATATCTCTATCTTGTTCTATCTAAAAAGACAGAGAAGGAAGATTTTTCGAGTCTCGAGCTCTTCTCGCACGGCGCATTTGAAATCATCGATAAAAATAAAGCGCGCGAGTATTGTGCAAAGGATTGCGGCGCGCAGTCGCGGCACGTACGTAATATACCGTCGAGCTATGCGTGTGTAACGGTTGCCGGTGCTGCTATACTGCTGCTGCTGCACGGCGACAACGTCGAAAAAAAGGTGGGCACCTGCCGTTGCTTTTGTGTACGAACCCTTTTTTAGAATATATACGTGCATGTGGGCAAGTTGGAGTTTTTAGGTTTTTGGGCTATACTGTAGTACGCATTGGTTAGGCGAGTTTTGATTGCATTCTATGATATTATCGTGGTAAATAAAAAAAAAATAACTGGGATTTCGGATAAATTAGGGTTTTGCGAAAGTCAAAATTTTCGAGGCATTTCTTTATTTGAGTTTTTTTTGTTAAATTATCCATAATATTATATTTATCGCAAAAATGAAAAAATCTACATAAATATTCAAATAAAGTATCCTAAAGATACGTATAATATCGTAAAAGCAGCACGTTTTTCATATAATTTACTGTGGCCACCCGAGCGATGAGAAGAGTTCATTGTCTTAATTAACCCTAATTTGCGTTACTTAGTAAAGTATACATTTTGTGTTTTCGTACCAGAAGGTGGCGAGCGAGTAGTTTGGCTAATTATCAAATGATAAATTATGTTTAAAATATGAATGAACTTTAATTTTAAGTATTAATTCATTCATTCATTAATTTTTCTAGCTTTTCTCTTCTTTAGAAAAACATGGTAGTAAATAAAACGTCGATAAATAAATAACAATAAGAAAAGTTAATTTATCGATGACACAATCGATGCGTTCATCAAATTTACACAAGAATTTCGGCATGTGAACTATACATCACGGTATAAACCGAAATTGTAAAGTCATATGTTATTATGTTATATTAAAAATAATACAATTTATCAGCGTAGAAAATAAACAATTTTCTAATACCATTCTACATTTTAACAAAGATTATCGATCTTGCAGCTTCTGTAGCAGACTAAAATCGTGAGTATTACTATTGGTATTTTCAGTTCCTTGGTAAAATACGTGTCTATTCCGCCTAATGAAATACATTCTTGAAAATCAATACAGTAACATGATAAAAAAAAGTATCGGTCTCAGCCTACAAACTGCAGACACGCCTTCTACAGCAACACACTCATGAAAAGATAATATACTTTATAAAGGTATAACGATACATTATAAAAATATTGTTCGAGCACGTGTAACATGAAATTGATTTCTTTCTTATATTAGCAGGCGTAAACGATATATCTTTTTATTGTCGTTTCAACGACGTTTAAATGTGTACTTTAAAAACACCAACTTTTTTCATTTATTGGATTTACTATATAACCGATATCCAATAACTCTCGCGTTATTATTTTCAGTTGTAACATCGATAGACCTCTTTCGTTCAGTTAATTACTAGACGAGTTCTATATAAAGAAACCATCCCAAAAAAACATAGTCACCAAAAAAAAAAAAACATCACAAGAAGACCTGTCTTATCTTTCTTAATCCCCGGAAAGGCAGAAATCGAATCCTCTACCTGTCTTAGCTTATCTCACGCAAAGAAAAAAAAATAAAACAGAAACGATGCCGCCAGTCAGCAGTAGACGACGACAATCGAAAACAGAATCGAATATATACATATATAGGATTGTGAAGCCTCTCAACGTGGAGAAACGAAAAAAAAAAAAACACTGGCTATCAATCGACGTCGATAAATTTTCGTGCTCCAACGGCGAAATGGGTCAGGCACGCTCTCTCTTTATTTTATTTTATTCACCGCGCGGGAATAAGATACAGGTATACGATATACACAATATACTATACATATACACACACAACAGTGAGGCGACGACGGTGACCAGGTGAAAGAGGAAAAAGCTCGCGCGCGATGTCGATATTTCTATACGCGGTCAGAGGGAACGAGGAAATGAAGCCCTTTAAATGCACTTTTCTCATTTCCTCGATAGCCCTCTGCTCTACTATAGGTAGATATCGAAGCTTATACTTTCTTTTCTGTTTTTTGGGGGGTCGTTACCTGGTAGTGATATATAGTGGAAGCCGCGTGGGATAGAGGGGAAGTGGGTGTAGGGGAAAGGGTCGTTCCTCTTTCCTGGAAAATGTGATTAGACGAGGGAAATTAAGCGCTGGCTTTGTTTGTCAAGGGGTAATAAAATGTGAAATTTAATTAGCAACGATCGTTTAATAGACTAATATTGTGGGTTAGATCTAGATGCGGATGACTTCACTAGAATATTACAGCTTAGAAAAAATTGTTACAAACGATCTATAAATAATACTTTCTGTTCGCGAGAGCAATCATTCAAGACGCCTATTCACGAGGTCGTTAAACCCATTCCGCTAATTTTCAAGAAATACGTTTACAACGTTGCGTCCTCATTTAGCTTGAATTTGCTTATCTCTCTGCTTTCGCCTAAGCCCTTCCACCGTGCGTTGCAGAGAATCTCACTTCCTTTCTTAATTCTAAAAATCCTTCGAATAAAGTTCTGCGAATGAAAAGTTCAATCTTAAAATTACTTATCTGTAATCAAGTAAAGTTTTTCAACGAGGTCAAATCGCATATTATATTAGGCATTTGATACGAAGCAAATTCCATTCATTATAAATAATCCACACCCTGTTCTAAAAACAAAAAAAAAACTAGAGAGAAACATGTGAAAACGAGTCCATCTCAAACGGGTTAACGACCGGCGGGGTCCACCCTCTCGGTCCTGCACTCGCCAAAATTTAACAACGCTCTCGCGCACTCTTCTCCTCTCGCGCGAGACAGCATCAGCAGCAGCGCAGCCTCTCTCTCACACACACACACATACACACGGAAATGCAGCAGAAGCCGCTGCACTTCTCCTCTGCTCGCCGACAAAAGCGCGCAGGTTCGCGACCTCCTCTCTCCCCTCCAGCGGTAGTACCCAGAGAAATTCCTTCCGCAGAGCGGCGTTATTTCGAATTTATTTCCGGCGCATAGTTCTATATAGATCGATTGTGCCGGTGCAGAATCCCTCCGTACATGTAGGAAACTCGAAGCTGGTAATCGTTGCGTAATTTCGGAAGGTAAGGGGGGAAGAGGGGGGATTTTATTGGCGGAGCTCGGGATTGCGTGGGCGGACTGGAGATGATCGCTCGATGGAGCGAGGGATGGGGTTCCGGGGGACGGCGATGCTGGGGAAGATATATAGGTTGAATGGGTTGTCGATGGTTTGTGCGCGATGATGTCATTGATTGATGTGTTTTTTTGGAGGATTTTGTTTGGATTCTAAACATAACTTACACTTGTCTGGTTGGATATGATGGCTTTTCACTGCATCAAACAGAAACTCTATTTCAGGTCATGGATTGTGATTAGTAACAGAGAAATCTGTTTCCTGTCTATGGCTCATAATCCTATATCTAATAATGAAGCTGAATTATAAGAAGTAGAATGATTATCTCTAAAAACATGCATCAGCAGTTGAGAATTCACTGCTAATTTTAGAGGATATGTTTTTATCGTTCTCTGGAATGCACTTCTCAGAACTGAGACATAAAAAAGGAGTGCACTGAGTTTTAGCTAATAGGACATGGCTCTTGAGATAAGAGCCTACTATTAATATTAACTGCTGTGCAATAAAACATCCCCAGGAGCATCCATACAAAAAATCAAAGTGCATAGGAATTATGGGATATATATTTTTATTCAAGTACGCTATGACTCGTTTTCTTTCTAAAGGAAGAACACAAATGTTGGAGCATCTAAATAAAATCTGTTTTTCTGGAATGTATCTGAGTCACTTGTTTAAATTAATTTTACTTTTATTCATAAAAAATAGCTGCATAAAGGCTTTAGTTGTTTGGGCTAAATTTCATATTTCCATTCGAGCAAAGCTTTCATGTCCAGCCACCCATCGATATTGATTACATTAATAACATAGCTTATTAGCTATATATACATAGCATTTCAAACTCTTTCAACAAGAATTTTACCCTTACAAACTGCTAACATAAAAATTATTATTATGTACTACATAAATACAACATATTTAATCCTACTCTATGCAAGAACTCAATTAATTCAAGTTTTTAAATGTTTCAAACTCTGTGATATTTAGATCAAGGTTGAACAATAGCTACTGCCTCACTCATCCTGCCAGAGATGTATTTATGTAAAGCACAAGTGCTATTATGACAGAAAGCATTTCCTGCTCAAATTGGAAATCCAAGCAGCTCTCATTCTCATCGATGCCTCTCGACAACCTCATTGTAAAATATCAATCCTAGTCCAAGACACAAAGTGGAGCAACAAAAAATGCAGCCACAGGAAGAGAAGAGAATCCTTGATAAAGTTTCCATAAACGAGAGCCCAGAACCAGTTCCCTTTACCCAACCCACGAAAAATCCACCCACCGGTACCTAAAGCCACGAGCCTACAGCAAGTCCTCGTCTCCCCCGATAAGAGTATTCAAAACAAGATCAAGAAGAAGCTCGCCTCTGCGGTGAGCTCCTCGGAGGCGGCAGTCGCCATTTTTCCACCCAGAGAGAGTGAGTGAGACGGCGCTACACAGTCGCCGCGACTCCTCTCGCGCTCGTCGCCGCCTCACGCGCACGAAAAACAGACATCACACACACACACACAGCACACACGTCACGTAGCGCAGGCAAACTCACCCTGGGATAGGAAGAGCCCGCGGTGCCGCTTCGCCCCGCAACCAGCATAAAACGCACTTCACTAGAGTAGAGAACTGCCTCTGCTCTCCGCGGCTGGACACCACACAAACAAAGATATCAAATCACCGCACAATCGGCGCGCGACGTTATAACACACTGCGCTCGCGGCCCGGGTAGCTCCTCGGCGTGTTGTACTACTGCTGCTCCGAGCCGACTCCTGTGGCTAAGCTCCGATGTGCCCTTCCTCTACATTTACGCGTGCGCGCACACACAGTCGATCCTTCCTTCCTTCTCTCTCTCTATCTTTCTCTCTGTCTCTCACTAGCTGTGTGTAGGTGTTGCAGGCTCGTCTAGGCTTCTCACACGCGTTAGCACACACTCGCGACCGGCGCGCGACTGAGTCTAGGTATAGCGTATAGCATCAGCAGCGCCGGGAAGAGAGAGGGACTGTTCTCTTCTCTGTACTCAGTGTGTGTACGTGATGAGGGGGCCGCAGAACGCAGCGATGGCCGATCGCGCGAGCGAAGTAGTCCTGCCCGGCGAGAAGCCAGTGCGCTTGCTCCGCGAGTTTTCCGGCTCCGAGCCCTGCCGCTGATGCCCTTTACGGACGAACTTTGACCTTTTCCAACGAGGGGCGAGGGGGTGGTGACTTTGTCATATCGGTGGGCTTTCGCTGTCGCGGGGTTTTCGAGTTGCGGGAGAGCCTGGGGTTTTCGGAGTCGCAGGTTGAATTTCGTGGGGTGGAGGTCGCGGGAGCGTAGCTGGGGAATGAGGGACCCCGGGACGATGGAGTTTGTTTTTATTTTGGACATTTCGTTTCATATTATTGAACGTATATAGAAGAATTGATAGGTAGATGTATACGAATTTATTTTGTATAATATGGTTATTTACACTTTTGGACCGTCTCACACATATTTATAGTCTCTCATCTGTAAAAAATACTTGCTGATGGAAAATATAAATGTCGTTAAACATTGCTAATTAAGAACCCAGAGTTCTTATTACAAAAGCACCATGGCACACAATTAATTTGTGACAGCTTCACTAAACTCTAAAGCAGTTGATACATATCTTTTATAAATAAATTTTCTTATAATTTCAGTTATTTAAATTCTAGAAAATAATAAATGTTCAAAAGTGGCCTCACGCAATATAAGGATGGGCAGCTTTCTTTCATCATAACAAATGTTTTAATCAACTCAATAGTTTCTATAAAATCTTTTTTAACAAAAGTCTTCTCTTTAAACAATAAAATATACGTCGCATTAAACAACTATTCGAGAGAAAAAATATCTCGTGTTAAAAATAATACCGTACAAAAAATTCATTGAAAAAATTCCCAGTCATCAGGTGCCCATCTCCGAAGGCTACGGCCCTGGAGACGTATCACGCCGACACAGGCGTAACAATACGAGATATGGGCTATGACATCATCGCGGCCCCCTGTTTATAGTGCTGCCGCCGCGACTCGAGCCGGTCACGCCCCAGCCCACAAATGCGCCAGCCAGCGCGCGCTTCGCTTCGGACTTCACTCGTAGCTCTTTCGTTTTTTGGTGCTAACAACTTCTTCTTCTTCTTCTGCTTCTTCCTCCGATGCTGATGTTTCATCGTCATGCTCTTTTTGTTGATCCTTCGACTCCCCTTTATTTTTGGCCCGGAAAATCGTTACGGCGTTTTTCTTTTAAGATTTCTCGTTGCAAGCGTTGAGCTTTCGATTGCATATGTGTGTGGGTATAATTTATAGACATTTTTTTTTTTTGCTTATTTACAAAGGCTCGACGGAGTCCAAGAGCAGGATGATAAAGCAGAATGTCGTTTACTTATTTCGCTCTGCGTCTATCACAGGTTTTTGTCCTCTTTTTCGCGTAGCCGATCGGAGCGAAACTTCTTACATCTACTTGCGTATCTGGCAGGAGAAATGCACGATGTCGCCGTTTGGATACCTTGCGAATGCACTAAAATATAAGCGAAAATTTTCAATTTTTATGCTTCTATATGCAAGAACAAGAAAACTTAAATGTACAAATTATTTTAAAATCGAATTCACGTTAATTATATGCACTGTACTTTTGTAGATAACATCTACATTAAATATTCTGAATTAAACAAAGATAGTTGATAATATATTTTCATAGATAATTGTTATGTTTCCCATTAATTTATTTTATTTCATAAGCTATTGCTTTCTCAATTAATTTAAATATATATTATGTATACAGATTCCACCCACCTCTGGTTTCCAAATCGTTTCTTGCAGACTGGACAGATATTGAATTCCGTCATCAACACACTCTGGGATTCGTAGTGCATCCTTTGCTCTTGCACCTGCAAATGCTCGGCGTAAAGTAGACCTTTCAGCACCTGCATACGTCTTTTTTCGTTGATGTTATTCTGCAGGCTAGCCTCGAGGAAGTGTCTGATTCGGCCGATGGGCACCGAGTCAGGAAGCACGTCGAGAGCTTTTTGCGGATCGATCTTGGCCGCGTGCTCCTCTAAAAGCTCCAAGGCCGTTTCCAAATCCGGCTGAGCCGTTCGCTGAGTTGTAGACGAAGGATCCAATAGCATGAGTTCTGAAGCACAACCTTCTCGGTCATCCGGACGCAGGAGTTGACGGATTAGAGTTACATAGACCTCCTCGGTACCATCCTGTTGTTTATTTTTATCGGCTTGACTTTGGTCTACAAAGATTACAATAGAATTGGTTAAAATGTTAACTTTTCAATTCAAAATATTATTTCAAATATTGCACAGAAGTTTACTCACTTTGGTATCTTGCGTAAACGTTGTTACAATACTGTATCGCCTTCGGTACGTCGTTTAGCAGGTTGATGTATATCGATACTGCTTGCTGATGTCGTCCGAGTCGGCCGAGTATTATGGCTCTTTCTTCGTATAAACAATCAAACGGAAAGTCTCTTAAAACTGTTTCCGGAGTGTAGTGCTGTGACTTCTCAAGAAATTGTTGCAACTTTTGGCGAATGTGTTGAACGTTTTCTTTTTCAGCTGGAGTCGCAGTTGGGGTCGATGCGGCCAAACACTTCTCCTTATATTGATGAACCAGGACGTTATGGAAAAGCGGATTGTTGTCCTCCCAGACGTGTACCACGTGCTCCAAATAGGTGATCACCAAGTCCTTATGGCAACGAAGAAGATAGTCTAGTACTTTTGGTCTTGGTAGATGTTCTACTTCCTGCAACATGTTTATCTAATTAAGTTCTGTTATATTTTTATACAAAAAATGTTCCGAAAAAGTTTATTGAGTAAAAACCTGAACATCCTCCATGAAAATTCGTAAACCTTCACCAGGATCTTGCTCAAGAACCCAGCCAGCAAATTTCAAAATGAGCTCCATATGATCTTTGCCAAGATGTTGTAAATACTGAATTGTCCTTTCAGTCCCCTTGAGACTTGAATCATTCTCCTTAGATTGCTTTTCTAAAAGCTCAAGAGCTTTTTTATGTTGTCCTTTGGTTTGATACAGTATAATGAGTTCAGGATATTTTTGATGCTGGAGCAAAGTCTTCTCTGCTTCCGCCAAATGGCAGTGATTTAGCCTTAATAGCGGTGCTACTAGAGCATCGTTTGTCTAAAAAACTTTTTTATCAGAAAACAATTTCAAGAAAAATATTAATATCTGTTTAACAATCTTAGATTACCTCTAAATAGCATTTTAATAACGTTGTATCGATGATTTTCAAAAGTTGTTCTGTTGCTACAGGCGTTATGTTTTTTAGTTTATCACCTTGAGAAGTAACTTTTCCTTTAATTTTTTCATTAGCATCTTTTTCCTTTGCTTGACTATCATTTATAAGTTTATACCTAACTTCTGTCAAATAGTCTATTAAAGCCAGCAAGCCACTTTCTAAATCACGATCTTGAAGTTTTGGTAAATTAGGCTCTGGTTCATTTGGTTCATTAGCATTTGATGGCTGAGATACCAAATCAGGAAATAGTCTGATTACTTCATAAGGATCAGTACCCAGTTTTAAAAACTGCTCCATAGCTTCACGGAATTTTTTATTTCTAAACAAATGGTGGGCATACAAAGTTTGTATTTTGTAAGTCTTCTTTACTTTCTCTTCTTCTGATAAATCGGACAAATTCTATGAATGAAAAGAAAGTATTAAAAATAAATCTAAAAAATTTTTTAAATTCACGATTTAAATTGACAAATGGATAAATTACAGTAAGCTTAAGTGCTAGTTGGAATTGACTTTGTTCTAGTAAAATCCTTATCTGCTGTGCAAAGTCCGTGGCACTTATGCACCAGACTTGACTCATTGATGCTACATAAACTTTCCCTTGCTTACACCGACATATCAATCTGGCTTTGTTCAAGTCCGGTATAGTTTGAATATGCATACAACTTTCTAGAGTATATACCTCTAGTGTGTCATGTATGATACCCAATAAATATGGATCATCCCATGCTAAAAAAATTTATTTCAATGAGATGTTTAAAATATATCTTACTATTTGATATAATTAAAACTTTAAATTGCTTATTTACCTAAAGCACTAGGCAAATCAGACCATTTAATAGGATTATGTTGTATTAACTTTCCATTAGTGTCCATGATAACAGACTGAGAATCTTTTCCCAACACAAAAGAATTATCAGATAGCTTAGTAATACTTGGTTCTGGTGACTTTCCTGTTGGAAAAAGTTCTTTGGCTTTGCCTTGGAAATCCATAAGTGTATAAGAGAAACCACGGAAACCTAAGACTAGTGTTTCACCACACCATGCCAGTTCACGGGGTATATCCGGCACTGATAGTTCTCGAGGCATATCCGTACCAGCAACTTCTTCACCAAAAATTTCTTCAAAAGTTTTTTTCTTCTCCTTCCAGTAATACAATTGTAATTTTCGTTTGACTGCCACACATAATGTAACAACGGTGTTAACTTCTCCAGCAATGTTTTCATGCCTCTGTATATCTAAAGCAAATAATGTAGCTCCTCTCGTCTTTTGCAATTGACTGATTTGATTTAAATTTGTAGAATTTAAATCATGAATGCATACTATATTGTCTAGCAGAAAGGGAATCATGAATTAGTCTTTGTCTAATATATTATATACATACATAAATTCTCATTGTATTAAGTAATACAAATATATAATAAGTTGTACTATTACCTGTTAATAGTAACAGTAAATTGTATTCCGGTACTACAGCTATTTGTACGATTCGTTTTTTGCTGAAATTTTTACTGTACCTATACAACGATGGATTTTTATTTTCATTACCTTTTGAATCATTACCTCCGGATGCTACATTATACATCAGTAAATGACCTTCTCTTGTACCAATTAACAAGTAGTCATCTAAAGTAAAAGTGCAAGAAAAATTTGTGCTATTAATTTTAATTAAATTAAGAAAAACAATGTTTATAGGCTAAATAGTTACCATAGGCTGTCATAGATTCAATTTGAACACCCAATTTCAGCATCAAAGTTGCTTCATAAGCATCATGCATTTTGCCGAAACTTTGTTAAACAATCGCAAAATTTAGACAAATACAATTGACTTTTTCTGATCCTTTATTGGCACCCTATTCACCCACAACATGTCAAAAGTGCTCGAGTGCAGCCTGCTGGATTTGAGTCATATGCATGTAGTATACCAAATAATATACATGTGTACAATACTATCTGCAAATTGTCAGAAAGGAAAGAAACTGTTTATTAAAAATAACTTATTATTTTTACATAATGAACGCATATTATTACTTCCTGATGATTTATACTAAGTATTTTTCAAAGCAATCATCAACTCGATTGTCATTCGCTTTTTTGTAAGTGCGCAATTAGATGACAATTGTCAACTGTATGTAACATTGTAACCTACACAAGCAGATGAAGCAGAGACTGCAGACTACAAATTTTCTACGCACCCTCCCTATATAACTTCACATTTCTTCTCAGATGGCGGCACCGTCAACTCAATTTTTCGTCTCGTTCTGCATCGACGTTTTTCCTTTTTGGTTTGGTTTTCATATTCGTAGACGTCGGACAAAAATGCAGTTGTTTGACCTTTTTTGTTAGCAAATAACGTTGAAGGCAGATAAATATGAATATAAAATAGATAAACGGAAATTCGATATTCCAATTTTATAGTTATTTATACGGTAAAAGCGTTAAGTCTTTGTATTTTTCCATGGACACTAAAGAAAAAGAGGAGAATTGTGATACAACAATGACAAACGAAGAGAAACAAGTTAATGAAAATGGAGAAGTTAATAACGAAGTTAGTTTTTCATTATTTACACTATCACTGTACTTTTAAACCATAATACCAGTACTTATTATTCGTTTTATACTTTTTCTTTTATTTTCTAAAGTTTTGAAATTTATCAACATTTTTGCATCAAGCTAAATTATTTAATGTTTTTGTTACATTAGGCTGTGAAAGAATCAGCTGAAAAACAAAAATTGAGGAGCTGGCTAAATCGTACCCTGAGGATAAAAATGACTGATGGTCGAATTTTGACAGGAGCCTTTTTGTGCACAGATCGCGATGCTAATGTCATATTGGGATTGTGCTCAGAGTATTTATCAGAAATTTCTGAAGCAAGAGCATTAGGATTGGTCATGGTTCCTGGAAGACACATTGTAACAATACACTTGGATGTATGAAAATAGATAAAATTATTAATCAACAGAGTTTCGAGTCGCCAACATTGTGCAAAGTAAATGTTCACATACTTTGCTTTCTCTACAACTTTAACACATAAGTTCTGTACAAAATAATGTAAATAAAAAAAATTCAAAACTGTACAATTTATCATTTAGTCACACTTGATTTAATCAGCATCTAGGTCATCTAAGTCTATGATTTGAGTATCCTGTACATTTATATATTCTTTCTTATTTGCTTCCTTTTTATTTGCTGTAACATAGAAATATATTATTTATTGTAATGTCTATTGTTAGACGATTAAGTTACTTACAACTTTTGATGGATTCTTCTTGAACTCTCGTGTACTCTTCTTCCAACTGGCAATTATTAGTTTTTTCTGTTTGTATTTTAACTAATGCATCATCAATTCGTTGAGTAAGTGAAGTCGATAAATTATCCATCCCAGCCAAGAAACTTATTTCTGATGCAGCTTCAGCCATTTTATGAACATAGTCCATATATCCAATAAATTGCTAAAATAAATTACATGTAAAATCTAGTAGTAAATATCATTTATATGGTTTAAGTAATCACCATTAGTATGTGTTTCTTTTTTTGCATTTGAGATCTGATTTCTAGAATTTCATCCCAATGAGAATCAGTTACATCCCGTAGTATGGCTTCATTCATTAAAGCTATTAGTCTTGTCAGTAGTTTTCTTAAAAATAAAACGAATTTATGATTATGCAATTTTTTTTTTTTATTGTGCTATTACAATTTTTGAAATTACCTGTACTCTCTACTGGTATTTTCTATTGCACTGTATGTTACGGTCAAGGCTTGAGATGCACTATTTACAGCATTAATAGTTGATTGCTTAATCAAGAAATCATAAGACAAATTTGATGGACTTGGAGCTTCAAACTGTAATTTTTGATCATTTTTAGGATCTTTTGGTGGATCTGGATTCGTAAACATTGGTGCTGTTGTTGCATACTGTACTTATAAAACATACAAAATTTTAATTTCCAATATAACAAATATAAATTAAATCTACAATTAATAATGATTATTCAACCGTTTTTATATAATTATTTCACAATTTATGTATATAAACATAAATTTAACAAGCTAAAACAAATGTAGCAAATGTTCACAATGTATAAAACAAAAAATATAAATGAATATTTCTTACTAATACAACAGGATGCACAGGTCTAAATTTTTTAAAAAATATTTTGAATATATTTCGAAAAGCCATAATTTTAATAAACTAATAAATAAATACAATAAATTTGGACTGAGATTTTGACATATTTGTTCTGCTATTTTTAAAGGTTAAAGGACGGGTCACGTGGTATATGTCACATGTTTGCCAAAAAATTCGGCAGAATTAATTTCCGTTTTACATATGTTGTACCTATGTATATTTGTATATGCTTAATATAAAATATAGTAGGATAAAATTTTAAATAAAAAATAAATCTTTTTTATACAATTATTATATTTTTTTTATAAATACAATTTTATTCACTCCAAACAATAAATAACAAAATTTCTCTCGCCATAATTAATTTATTGGAATGAAAAACTATCTGCAGCATAATCGCATATACTTTTTTCAGAAGAACAAACCAACACGCTACATATATTGCAAACTTAAAGATCAGACACAATAATAATTACCTAACTAAATAATTTTACGTTCAAGATCCATTCTTTTTTCTTTGTTTGATGGTACAGTGGAAAAAGTATTAAGTACTCATCAAGTATAGATGAATCTTTCATTCTTTTATTAAAGGAAGTTTCAGTGAAAAAGTCTAGAAATGCATCCATTTTCTTGCAAATTCTTAGCTATTTTATATGCAATAGTTTTAAGCCTTGCATAGGTCATCATCAAATGATGAAAAATATTTTTAATAAATGCTTTATGCTTTATGTTATTACACTAAGGTTTTGTCACCCATACTTTTATTAACAGAACATGAATTCAAGCTGATGAAATGAACAATTAATATCCTTTTTGCTAGATTTTTTTTTCATTTTGTATCAAAATCACATATTTTACATAAATATAAAATAAAATTACAATCATACATTTAGGCATGCAGCAAAAATTATTGGAAGGCAAATTGACACAATCAAGTTTCCCAATGTTATTGATGCCTGGAAATAAAATTATTTACAGAGTTTGATATTAAATTTTTTGTTCTAATAACAAACTCAGAAATATGCCATTCATGAATGTATGATGAGAAAGTTAAAATATAAAAATTCTTTCAGTCTAAACCGCAGAAATTTTAATGTGCTTCAGTGACAGTTCACAAAAAATTGGCAGAATATTTTTATTTAACATCTCACTTATTCTGCCGATGCTTTTTCACTCACAATGCACTGGTAATTTAGTTCTGCAGAAAGACAGCAACGGATTGATCAATAAACATCTCAATCGTTTTTCCTTTTCAATATTGAAAAATACCTAGATTATTATTTTTCTTCTTGAGTCACATATTTAGAGTTCCACATGTTCGTCATCAGATTCTTTGTTTTCAGATTGCGTCGAATCACTTGGGGGCAGTTCCAAGGTTTCCTCTGTCTCTATCGTTTCAGAATCATCCTTTTCAGATTCAGCCTTGTCTTCATTGTCGGAAGTTTTGGTCTTCGGTTCACTATCACCACTATTGGTCTTGTTTTCACCAGTCTCTTCGGTATTATTTGTTGTTGCTTCTTGTTTTGGCCTCCAAATCTTTGCTTTGTTGACTAAATATTTTACTTCTCGGTCAAGCAAAGCCATTTTGTTCGCGATATCGCGAACTTTATATACTACTGGCTCGTAAAGCTTGGTTTCAGATGTTACCTTTACTACTACATCATGGTATTCCTAAAATTTATAAATTTAATAATTAGTACAAAAAAATTAAATGCAATTTGCTTTTCAAATTAAATATCATATTGTTATAAAAATATTACGAAATGTGTTACCTGAGTTTCATTGATAGTCTTTTCCAGAGTCTCGATTTCGACTTGAGTGAAAATTTCGGCAGAAACATTAAGATTGCGCATATTATCTAAAAACACCCGGCTACCGTTAAGCATCGAAACCATTCCTTTCAAAGCTTCCGGACGTTCTCTATGCTCAAAAACTCTTTCATAAAGATCGCCCGTTAGTTTTTGCAAATCAGTCAACTTCTGTTCATATGTTTCTGCAGGTGCCTCAAAACCTTCTTCATATAGCCATTCAGATACTTCATTGCAAGCTTGCTTTATTTTCTCTGCATCTTCAGGAACAATAGCTGCCTTGTATTCGTCAGACTCTAATTTTTGTTGAGCATCAATCACAAAAGATTCCAAATTATTCAAGGCGCTTTCACGTTTAGCCTTCTGCTTATCATATGCATTCAAGGCTTGGAGTCTGAAAAAGTATAACATAGATTATTAACAATTACTCAATTTCAAATAATAGCGCTCAGAACGTGAATAAATATTATTTTACTTTTCTTGCGAAGCTGTTAGTTTGTCATTGGATAAAATTTGCGGCCCCAGTTTAAATTCTTTAGCCTCAATTGGCTCCTTAATAGTAACAATAGTTGGTTTCTTTTCTTTGTCTACTTTTTCTGTCTTATTTTCAGCTTTTTCTTCGGCTGGTTTTGAGTCATTATTTGCTTTAGCCTTTTCTTCAGCTTCCTTCTTTAATCCAGGATACTCAGGTTCTTCATGAATAGGTTTTATATCCTCTTTTGGGGGTTCTTCTACTTTTTCTGGTTCCTTGTCATTTGAACCTATAATAAATATTAGAAAAAAATATATATATGTTTAAAAATGTTATAATGCTTTTGACAAAATATTTCTGGTTCGAAAATTTAATTGAAAAAGAAAAACAAATTCATGATTTTTTTTATTAGTAATAAATAATCATAAGTCTATCACAAGTCTATCAAAGATCATGATTGTTTTAATCAACTAATTTTTCGAGTCAGGACTATAGATGGGCATCTTTTGGTACTTCAAATACAACTACTTTCTAGATACTCATGCCACAAACAAAAAATCGGACAAAACATTGATTAATCTATTTCAAAATAAGAAAAAGTGTCCATCTGTAGTCTAGAGCATAAATGCTGAAAACAAACCAGAAAAGAGTTTGCTTATTGTCGAACCAAGTTTTGAGAAAGCACCTTCTTCTTCGTTGGCTGCAATACTTGTCTTTTCTGAAACAAGCTCTACATTCACCAGGTTTAGGATACCGCTCTCATCCATGGAAAAGTGAGCTTTAATGCCCTTGCTCTCGCCTCCTTCTTTTGCATGTTTTGCCAGAGCATCAGCAACTCCAGTTAAAGTGATTGTGGAAATATTCAAGTTGCCAATAGCACTATAACATAATTATATCGCTTTAGATTTTGATGAAAACAAATTTTTAATTTTGTATATATTATGGTAACAAACAAATGAAAATGCTTATAAACTTATTAAAAAAAACTTACGCTATTTCTTCTTTAGGAAGGTAATCAAGTTCTGCGTAATTGACCTCAAATGAAAAATCTTGATTATGTTTGTTGAAAGTGATGATTTTCTTTTGGGGATAAGCATTCATTCTACTGAACAATGTCCTTCGCACCTAAAATACAATTTTAAAGTTGAGTTGAACATTTTCTGGGTATTATATTTTTAGATAATATTTCATTTTAAATTACCTGTTTTACTTTATCGTCTACTGTTCTGTCAAAAACAATTTGAATAGGGAATAGTACAGCATCTTTGGTAATGAATTTTTTCACTTTAAAGCCTTGACTTAAATCAGCAGCTTTGTAAACTGCTCCTAAAGCAGCAGCCTCATCAGTATTGATATTTTTAGACAATTCAGTCTTGACAAATGCACTTAATTTCTCCTGAACCTTAGGGACTCTAGTACCAGCTCCAACGAGTACAACTTGAGAAATAATATCCATTGTTAAACCTAAAATTCAAAGAAACAAATGTGTAATGCATTTGCAGCAAATATTTTTGTATCAAAAACTGAATAAATAAATTTATGTACCAGAAGTTTCTAAAGCTGTTTTAACTGGATTGGAAACACGATCAAACAAATCTGCACAAAGTTCTTCAAATTTCTCTCTTGTTACTTGTAGCCTGAAGTCTTGATCATCTAGAAGGCCTTCAATTTGTGCATAATGGTCAGCATTAGCACTCAGAACATTCTTAAGCCTGCCGGATTCTTTAAATAATTTAGCCAAGGCTCTGGGGTTTTCAAATACAGAATTCTTGGCTTTCTTCATAGCATCAAATTCTTTAGCAAGATAATCTCTTAACCTCAGTTGCATCTCCAGTCCACCAAGAGTACGGTCATAACCAACACCCAAAATACTGACTTGAGGATGGGTCTCAACAAATCCCCTCTCCTTTGTCTTTATATTTTGATAACCAACTACAGTAGCAGTAGTACTACTAGCTCCCATATCATAGAACATGATATAGTGTGCAGTATCATTAATTTCTTTACGATGGAATATACCATAGTTCAATGCAACAGCCGAATAATCATTAAATAATTGCAGTACCTTGATGTCAGCAAGTTCAGCAGCTTGCAGCAGAGCTAAACGTTCAGCTTGATTGAAATACCCAGGTACCGTTATAACAGCTTCATTGATTTTCTGGCCAGCTGAGTTTTGAGCAAATTCCTTAGCTTTGTGCAAAAGCTGAGCAAGTAACTCTTCAGGAGTATATGTGGTGTCTTTGTCTAGTCTAAATACTATAGTGTTACGTTCAACATCAGCCTCAATGTCATAATAGGGAAATCGTTTTTTGTATAGTTGAACTATTGGATTATCAATGGGCTTTCCTATCAAATCCAAGATATAGGAAAAGCTATTCTTTGGAAAACGAGTGCCAACCATTTGTGCATCTTCACCGAATGTACGTTCTCCATCTCTGAATGAAATAGTTACTGGGGTTTTCCTCTTTGACTCTTTATTTAATGCAATTTCCATTGGTACACCTGGCTGTAAATGATAATAAGTAGTGATTTTTACATTAAAAAATCCAAAACTAAGCTGTAATTAATTTTTCCTGATTCATTAAGAAATTAGGATTCTTACCGAAACAATGGCAATTTTCATCCATTCACTGCCAATATCAATGCTCATAACAGCTAGTCCATAGGTCTGGCTGGACAGAAGGCCAATGGACAGCAATGCCAGGAACATGATGGGTAACTTCTTGTAGTAAGTCATTTTGTTTCTAAGAAATAAAAATAATTATTGAATAAGAGGAACATCGAATTTCATTTAACAGTTTTGAGTTATAATATATTATTTCCAAGAGTGTATTTATAATTTTAGAATGAATGTCGCAAGCTTTATATTTTTTAAAACGTTATAAAGCATGAAATAAAAAAATACTTAAATTGATTTTAATAAAAGGTAGCCACAAAATTAATAAATTATGGAAAATGGCAACTATAAATTTGAATTATATTCTTTTAATTTATCTTACTTTTCTCTAATTTCTTAGCAAAAACGCCTAAATAAACAAAGACTGTTGTCTTAATATACCTACATATATGTATTTGATCTAGAAAGAATTTCACTAAAAGATAACCGTATAACCTAGAGCATTCTCTCATTCAGTAAGACACTACTTATCACAGACAGCTTTGGTTAAAAAAATACTAAGTTTAAAACAACTCGAACAACATTTCTTAAAAATATGATGGAGCAGACGCTGCAAAACGTTTGCTCCAAAATATAACCACTTGGATCAGCTAACCCGTTCGAATCCGAGTCAAAAATCTAACAGCTTGCGCGAAGAATCTCCCGACCATGAGCCACGAAAAAAAGAAAGTCCGCGATGTAAAATAAAGGAAACCTTTCTCTTTTCGACTCTGAGCAAAGGGAAGAGCGTTCCGCAGCTGCACTGTCACGATCTCGCGTTGTCAGAGCTTGGTTATGTCCTATTCGTAAAACCGGGTAGTTATCCAATCCACGTATATGCCAACTAACCCCATATAATGCATAATATAAATACACGACAAGAGCCGCAAAGTAAACTGTGTGAATGACTTACTGCTGGTCACACTCGACGTTAGCGTGCTTCTGAAAATAAGAAAGTTGAATTCCAGGCTGCAGCTGATCTTCGGCTGACAATTTAGGAGTCGGCCAAGAGAATCATCTGATGGCTCTTTTGGATATCAAGATTCTTCTAGACACTTGTGTCACGAGAGAAAAAAAACGACTTCTCCGCGCGCGCCACGGCAGACACGACGTGATTTTGGATATCCACCTGTCGACAGCGGTGAAGCGGCTTCAGATACACACTGAGCCGCACACATAGGCTAAACGCGAGACATGTGCTCGTGTGGCAATTCAGGATTGGAGGAGACGAGCGCCGACTGTCGACGCGACCATTGGGCCGCGTTGACGAATTGGAAGCGGCCGTTAGAGCCGCCGATGACGGGACGTGCCAGCGAGAGCGAGACCCTTTAAAAAACGTGCCAAGGGTTTTTAAAATGTGCTTTTGGAGAGGGGCTGTTCAGGTGGACTTTCTTATTAGAATCCTATAATAGGATGGATATTAAAATGAGATGACGAGATCTGCTATATAAGAATCGTATTATAGGTAGGTACTGATCGATTGATGACGAGCGCATTACATTTTTTTTAACTTCTGTTTTTATGTTATAAATTTGCAATGTAAAATGCAATTAGCAGATTCCAAATCGCACTTTGATTGCATAATGCTGACTTTTTATTTGATAAACTTAAAGATATGGTTTTTATGTAAAACTTGGACTTTCTAATATGTTGTGCTACATTTATATGATTATATCTAATGAAAAAAAATATATTAAAAAATCATGATAATCAAATGTTTAAGTTACCTTTCATTTTATTAAAAAAAGTAAAATAGCATACAAATAATGATGTAATCACCTCAGGCGCTGTATACTTATTGCACAACCCGAATAGATAAATCGATGCACAGGTGCATAAAAAATATCGATTTCAAATATGCTACAAATATTGTTGCCTATCGACTATCCATAAATAAGTTTATCGATATTGTGTTTTATAGTTAAAAAGAATGTTGCTCATCCTGTTTCTTAATTGATACAGTTGAATAATAATTATACGACCTTTAACATAAAATTCTGATTTCATTACAATTTAAATTTGGCGGGCTTTATGACCAACATAAAAAGTTCAAAAACTGACAGTTTCTAACGTCAATTCCGGTCACAAGGTCACAAATCGACGCTTTCGCGAGTAAGTTCACAAATGTCATTATTATGTCGCATTTCTATGCCCTAAACAAAGACAAACATATGCCGACCAACGAGTGAAACAAGGACAGATGCTTCCGTTCAGTGCTCTGCTGTTTCTATGGGCGCTAGGCGTGCTTTTGCTGCTCCGTTTTGAATTTAGTTGTGGTGGGAGACGTGGTAGATTTGGCGGTTAAAAGTTGTTTACGCTGGGCCTGCCGTTGTTTAGCCAGTTAAGCACAAGAAAACCTTTATTTGTTCGTGCCTATCACACACAAGATGATCACCAGAGAATTCGTCATCCCCTTGGATAAGGATGAACTCGTCCGCACGCATTTTGGCGAGTATAGCCACCGGGATGTTGTACCCCTACAGATGATCAACAAAGAAATAAATTGTAAGTTTATGAGAATTTATCTCAAAAGTAAATGCATTTCAACTAAAACTTTTGTTCAACTTAAAAGAGATTGCTAAAAGTAAATTTGTCTGCTCAGCGATGATACTCAATACTGTTTCGATAGCATTGATAAAAGAGTGATTGAGTTAACGCCTACTTTTTGCTAGTGTTAGTACTAATCTTCCTAACTTGTGATTGCAGCGATAAGTCAGCAACTGATAACTGAAAAAGGACCAGTTGAGCTTGTACAAGAAAAATTAGATGTCTTTCTTTCCGTCGTTGTTCATGGAAATAAAGTAGAACTACCTTTGTTGCTTCGTTTGTTTAGCAGGATTTTGAGGAGTAAGTAGTTTAATAACTTAAAAAATGTACTCACGTATATATATATTTACCTATGTTAATCATGACAACTATATTATAAATTGATTTTTATTTTTAGTTGTACAAAATCTTATAGCATACTTGGAAAACAAAGCCGAACAGTCACAAAGTTTAGAGTTTGAACAGGATGAAAAAATTAAATTGTTAGGAACAACTAAAATATTAGCTTATGTCACATCCTCTATTTTATGTCAAATCGAAGATCAAATAGCAGACACTAGTAATAATGGAATGGGAAATGTTGGCAAAGTAAGTCTCATGAATTTTGGTAATTAATAAAATTAGTAGTTTTATTTTTGGACTCTTATTAATATTTTATTATCTCAGCGTAAGAAAGTCGCCCAAAAATCAGATATTGAGGAAGAATGGGAAGCTCAAAGAGAAAAAGCTATGGAGACATTGCATCGCTGGTTACAATTACCACTAAAGTATTTATGGACACCACCTATTGTGGAAGATGCATTTGTTGGGTAAGATTATTAAGTATAAAGCAATTATTTGTAAAATAATATCAATTCTATTTTCAATACTTTTCATTAATCTTTAAATATTCTTAGCATTCTAAGTCAAATATGTTACAAGATATTGCAGAAAACAAAAGACATAAGATCTAAGGTTGTCAGGAATCTTATTTTTCAGGTAGATTTTATAATTTATAAGTCTTTGTAATTCAACTGTAAGAATAAAAGTTATTAATTTAAATGAAATATTTATTATTAGATTCTTGGAACATTAGTCAAAAAATACAATCACGGTATAGCTTGTGTTCTAAAAATCACGCAATTAGCTAAGTTACATGAAGCTCTAGCAGGACCAATTGGAGCTGGTGTGGTGCTTATGGTTACAGAATGTGGATGTACTGGTCTCATGAGAGAAATTGCTAGAGAAATTGGTGAAAATGAACCTGGGGAGGCAGATGCTCGGAATTTTTGTAACTTTCTTGAATCTATTGCTACTACACAAGCAGATGTTGTGCTGCCTATTTTAGATAACATAATGGACTATCTTGGTAATGATGTAAGTAATAAAATGTTTTTAATAAATATGTTTTTTTTTTCGGTATGAAATTACGATTTGAGAAATAAATATTGTGTAAATTTGTTGTAAATTAGTGTTACATATTGAGAAACTGTGCAATCAGTGTTATGGGAGTGATAGTTGCCAATGTTCTTACTGGAGAAGACTTACCACCTGAAAAACGTGCCTTGAGAGATGAATGCTTAGATAATTTAGAAGAACACATTATAGATAATAATGCATATGTTAGATCAAAGGTTCTACAGACCTGGCAAAAGCTTTGTTGCGAAGGAGCTATACCTTTATCAAGACAAAATCGGCTTTTGAAAGCTTCTGTTTTAAGATTAGAAGACAAAAGTGCAAATGTAAGAAAACAGGCTTTGGAATTACTACGAGCAATTCTACAAAGCAATCCATTTGCATCTAAGGTAAAAAAAAAATATTTTTTTTACTATAACTTTAACTAGATAATGACTGAATGATTTATTTACAGATGAATCAAGAGAAATTTGCTCAAAATCTTGAACAAGCAAAAGCAGAATTAAAACAGCTTCAAACTGAAATATATCATACTCCAGGAGCAGAAGGGGAAAAAGAGGAACTATGGAATACTCAACTTCCATTAATAGAAGATGCAATCAATAAACTTACAGAAAACAATAGTTAGTAATTTGGAACTATAGTCTTCTACTATAGCAAATGCTATTTATTGTTTTAGTAAATACTAATATATATGTATATTGATACACTTTTTATTATTATGTATAGAAAGTAATGCTGCAAACGAAGAAGATGAAAATGAGGAAAATGAAATCGATGTTAAAGAAATTTTTGACAAGATACAAAATTACATTTTAAGAGATAAATGTTTAAAAGCAGTGAAATATTTGCAAAAATTATTCAACCAATCAGGATTAACAACGGAAATGAAAAATGTCTCAGAAGAAACAAAAAAAGAAGCGTTGTTATTGTTCATGTATAAAATATTCATGAATTCAAGTTCTAAACCAGATAAAGAAAATGGACAAACCGTAAATTCTAAAAAGAGTTTAACGACTGGTCAAGAAGAATTAAAACAGTTGGACCAAATAAAGGTTAAGAAGAAGCTTGTAGATTATCTACAGGTAAAAGAGCAACACTGTGTTACCAATACAAGTCGTGCCTATTTTAAATATCATTAACAAATATAATTAAACTTTCTTGCTTACAGAACTGCTATACGTTTTCGATTGAATTAGAGAAAACTATACCCATCGTAGAAAAATTACTGTATTCCGTAAATCCTGGTGATGCGGTAGAAGCATGCTCATATTTAGGTGCAGCTTACCAGTTTCAAATAGCAGGAGCTTTACCCGCCGTGCGAAAAGCACTTTTTCAAATTTTTTGTCGAGATCAATCTGTACGCGATAATATAGCCATTGTATACAAAGAAATTTATCTGGACCAATCAGGTAATCAAATGGCTAGTCGTGCGAAAGCCCTATCTTCTGTCAAGTCATTGATTCAACTGTTGGATGGGATGTTGCCTGGGCAAAGTTCAGCGCTTGCTAAGCTTGTTGCGTCGTGGAGAACTACTAACGAATTGGATGCAGAAGCATTAAAAGTAATAATCATTTTACTTTCGTAGGTTTTTTTTATCCGAATAAATAATATATATAAATTTGATTGAAATTTTGTTCAGGTAATGTGGGAAATGTTTTCATTGAAATTGGCAAATACAACTCCTGAGGAAAGTAGGTCAGCTTTGATGCTGTTAACAATGGCAGCCCAAGTAGAGCCCAATATAATTACGGACAACTTAAATGTTCTTATTAAAGTCGGCCTAGGACCACGAGCGCAAACTGACCTCTTACTAGCTAGGGATACGTGCCGAGCTTTTCTAACAATTCAACAGGACTGCTCCAAAGATATAGAAAAGTCTCCAACCAGGTTTCCGAACGATCATGAGATGTTTAATCAAATTTGTAGTCTTCTTAAAGAAAGCTTTTTAGATGAAAAAGAAAACGGATACATATCGTTTGCAACAGATGCTATAAACGTTATATATCACGTACGTATAGAAAAAAAGTTTTAATTATATTTTTATTTTTTCCCCATTTTAATAAACGCAATTATTTCTTTTATAGCTGTCCGATCAACCAGCTAAACTTGTTGAGGAAGTCTTGAGCCATACAGCCAAATCTGGCAATTTGATTCGAACGTTGGAAAATAACGAAATCGAAGCTGAGATTCCTGTCTACGTAACTTCACGTTTTCTTTTTTTAATTGGTCATGTGGGCATTCGTGAAATGGTCTATCTGGACCAATCAATTTATAAAGAATTGAAACGTCGCAACGCCGTGCGAGAAAAGAAAAAGGAGATTCGGTCGCGCATAAGTAACATTCGTGGACGAAAATCGATGAATGTTTCGGTCATGTCAACGGTGTCAACAATGTCCACCACATCGATGCCGGGAAGCGCTCAGCGCTCGATTAGAGGAAACAAGAATGATGACGAACAGGAAGATGGCATGGAAGGTGCAACTGCAGACGATGCTGATGCTGAGCATATCAGTATGTGTCTAGAAGAGGAGCTTCTAGCTAACGGGGGACTTTTAAGCAAATTCTTGTTCGTATACTCATCATCTAATTTTCTTTTGAATATACAATGCTGTTTTAAACAGTTATTTTTAATTATACTTTGTTTCAGACCCATCATTTTGAACGTTTGTCAGCACCCGGAAAAATATACTGACGAAGTTGTTCAAGCTCATGGAGTATTAGCTCTCAGCAAATTTATGACAATCAGCTCAAACTTTTGCGAGGCAAATCTGCAGTTGTTCGTTACGATATTGGAACGCTCCACTCACCCACAAATCCGGGCGAACATCCTCATAGGACTAGCCGATCTTATGACTAGATTCCCGAATCAGATTGAACCATGGACATCTCATATTTATGGACGGTCAGTTGTAAAAAATGCATTTATTATAATTCAAGTTTCTATTAGTCGTACTGACTTTTACTTTTCTTTTTTTACTTCAGACTGAAGGATGACAATCTTAGAGTCCGTACCACTTGTGTACGAATGTTATCAAACTTAATACTAGGAGAAATGATTCGTGTTAAAGGACAAGTTGCTCAACTTGCACTTTGTATGGTGGATGAGAATGACACTATACGGTCGGATACCAAACAGTTGTTCAAAGACTTATCACAAAAAGGAAATGCTCTCTATAATGTTATGCCCGATATATTGTCTTGTTTATCGGATTCCGAACTAAATCTTTCAGAAAAAAATTTCCAGGAAATTATCAAGTAAGATATTTTAGCATATTGGTAACTTAACAAATTGTTACGAGTTTCGATGTCATCAAAGAATTAATATTTCATTATTGCTTGTAGATATATATTAGGACTTCTTCAGAAAGATAGACAAGTAGACAGTATAATTGAAAAACTCTGTAGCCGATTTAAATTAGCTACGACTGAACGGCAGTGGCGCGATTTATCTTATTGTCTTTCACTTCTCAAATTCAGCGCCAAAGGTAAATATTTTATACAGCTTTATTTATTTAAAAATGTTTACCAAAGACACCCGGTGTTTACGTATTTTACAAAATTACAGGTATACGAATCCTTATCAAAGACCTTCCTTTACTAAAGGAAAAAATCCACAATGATGACGTGCAGAAGGCCTTGAACTGCATTGTCGAGCAAGCGAAGCGCCGACCAGAGGCTAAGACAGCATGCCTTGAGCTCGAAGAGAAAATAAAGGAATTATTGGAGAGTACAGAAGATGGAGAAGAGGGTAGAGAACGAGATGGAGAAGCACCGAAACCTATATCTGATAGTGAGGCAATGCCACCGCCGTTGAGGCCTGTACCTAAGTCAGTTAAGGTCAAGAAAAAGTCGTCGCGACGAGTGAGAAAAGATGAAGACGATGACGATGATGAGGATGAAGATGAAAATTATGAGAACCGACCAAGTAGAAATAGCACTAGCAATCTTAGAAGTTGTAAGTAAATCATGTAATTTATCACTGTAGTGTAAATAATATATTTATGTATTTTCGATTGTAAATGTTACAGCTAGAAGAGGAAGGCCTAGTTCTAAAAATAATACAACAATGAATAGTGAGTCAGAAGAAGAAGAAACTAGTAAAACACCTCAACGGCCTACTAGGAGAAGTGCAAGAACCCCTTCACAGGAGGAAAGCACACCAGGTAAATGTATACCATTACGAAATTTCCATTGATATTTTATTAATGTTTATTAAATAAATTTTTTTTTATTAGTTTCAAGTAGAAGAACTCCAGGTAGGAGGAGAGAACCACCAGAAGCATCGTCACCCTCACTAAAAAGAACGCGATCATCTAGGACTTAAAATCATTTAAGTTACAATCATTTAGTTAGTATTATTATTAAGTTCACTATTAAAATGTGTAAATAGGATATGCTTGCTATGCTATAAAAATAACATAGATTTATTATCATCAAAAATGTTTTTATATTTGAACGTATGTATAAGAACATTTATACAGGTATAGAAGATATTTTTTATAATAATTAAATTCTTGAAATGTATTAATTGTAATGGTTGTTTTTATACACACATCACTTTGACTACTAAAATTAGTAGTCTGATATAAATAAGAACATAAAATGCGATTTTTCATCGACTTATCGATAAGAAATTATTTACTTAAGTATTGCTGCAGGTCTTTGAAAAAATGTATAAAAAATAAGTATTGTCATGATGCACTTTTACTTTCATATCAATGAGATTTCGTTCAAGCACCTTAATTTGTAAATTAGGCAGGGATAACTTCTGTCTTGGTATCTTTGGTTACTAACTGTAAGAGACTGCCATTGGCAGGTCTTTCTTCTTTTTGTGACCATTTCCAGAAGAGCCTGAAACATTTCATAAAGCATTATCGAAAGTGTTATTTTCAGAAGTTGTTGAACATTTTATAAATTATTCTTACTCTGCAATGAATTCTAAAGGAGTCCAAGTTGTAGTATCAGCTTTTGGCATCCATTTGCGATTCATAGGAGTATCTAATGTGATGGGTAAAATACTAGCAACCAAAGAGTCAGTTGGAAGGCCACTACCCTCAGTTGCCAATGACTTGGTTAGTTGGTGAACTGCAGCTTTGGCCATTCCATAACCAATCATTCCTAAAATATAAATTTGATATCACAAACAACATATTTTAGATATTAATATTAAAAAATTAAGCGATTGAAATTCACCTGGTGTTCCTTCAAGAGCAGCTTTAGCACCAGTTAAAGAAAGGAATCCACCTTCTTTTAAATGCTCTGAGGCTATTTTAGCAGCTATGACAGAGCTCCAAACACTTTGTTTCCACATCAAGTCACTATTTTTTACAAAGTCTTTATGTGCAGCATTTCCACCAGCCCACCCACCAGCAACGCAGATTACTCCATCAAGTTTGTTGTCCCCAAGAATTTCTTTTACTTGAGTTAAAATACTATTTTCCTTTAATTAAAAATATTCTATTTTAATAAACAATATTAACATGGATTATTATGCAAAAAGTGCATTTACCTGCTCAAGCCAATTGGCTTCAACATTTACAACTACATTAGCATCAGCTGATTCATTTTGTTTCATATCAATTGATCCAACCCACTGAAAAATAATTAAGTTAAATGATTATTGATGTATAAAAAATATGAACTCTGGGAGCAATTTTTAAAAACTCAATTGATTAGATATTTGTGGATTTAAAACCATACAATGTTTCAGAATGTAATTTATTTTTTATCTACTATTGGTTTTTAATTCAAGATTAGCTTTGAAAGGTTATCACTTAAAAAAGAAAAAAAAGAGATTGAAATAAAGAGCAATAAGTACTTTATATAAATCCAAGGTCGATTTTCTCCCACAGTTGTAGATTTCAGAGTATAATTTCATTTATACGTATAAAAACATTCAATAAAAATGTTAATTCATGATAAGGAAATATTGACTATGTACATTTAGAAAGTAAGAACTGGAAAACGTCCTTGAATGACTCTCCTTACATCAATGTAAAGAAGCATAAGGAATTTAAAAAATGTTTATAAAAAAATGTCATGAGCAGAGCAGATTGCTTTTTTCTGTTACTATGACAGTATATTATTATAATAAATGCATCACATTATTGTGCAATTACACATATTTACGATAATTATTTGAAAACAAACTATTTTTATAATTCTTGCACTAACTGCTCCAAAATGAAAGTACTTATAAGGAGCATTTCTATATATTGTGTAAAATCTATAATAGCAGGCCTAATGATGAAAGTTATACTTTTAACAAAAAATGATAATTTTCATCTTTTCTGATAACCTTTTTTGATTTCACAATTCGGAGCAATGCAACGATTTGCATTAGAAGATATATTTCTTTCAACATATGTTCAAAATCCCTTAGGATCAATACCGTGCAGCAACAAGTGCTCTCTCTTTATATAGGACCTCTCCCATAAAAAACAAAATACAAACTTGAATCTGCGCATGGCATCCAATCCATTGATAAAGCCGGCGAACAATTTCACAAAAATAATGAAAGAAAAATCATTTACCCAGTTCTTAGACTTGAATGTATTGACGCAGGCGGTGCCCAGTGCGCCCTTTCCACCGTAAACGAAGACCCTTCCAAGGACTGCTGCCATGATTGTGCTTTAGTCGTGAGCGATCAACGAGAACTGAACTGCTATATGACCAGATTGACTACCACACAGGGCCACGGGGGGTCGTGATGGCTCGGGAAAAGTGAGAGGTGCGTGCGCGAGCGGCGAGTGTCGACGGAACGCGACGGAGTTACGCGATGTTTTACGTATATATGTATAGGTATTATGGGAAAAGGAGGGAGATGAATGATCAAACAAGAATATTGTCAAAGTGGGAGGTGTCATGTGATAATTTTCGAGGTAAGCGCTTTTATTTGAACGTTGTTTGAGAAATAAAAATATTTAGTGTATAACGAATGATGTTTATTTTTTATGAACTAAGTAACACATTCATTTTTATAAAGCGTAACCTTGTAAAAACGTCAGAACTATGCACAATATAAGAATATAAAAATCGATGTCATTGTATGTATTTATAAAAAGTATAAAAATTAATTTCACAGGGTTAAAATAATTTAAGCTTACTACACTATACTAACTAATATTTAGTTTGCTTTATCTTTATTTTCAACAATCCAATAATGTCTTTTGACATTTGGCAACGATATTCTGTCCTTGCTTTCTCGCTTGATCAGCTTGGATATGAGATCTTTGGCTCCAGGTGTGATTTGTGGTGGCCAAGGTATATCGACCTTTTTAATTTTCTGGTAAGTTTCATCAGATGTGTCACTGAGGAAAGGTGGACGCCCAACCAAAAATTCATAACACAAAATTCCTAAACACCAGTGATCAACATATATATCATACTTTTGACCATTCACCATTTCCGGAGGAAGGTAATCTAATGTACCACACATTGTATTACGTTTTGTTGATGGAGCATGAACAGACCAGCCAAAATCAGCTAATTTAATGTTCCCATCATGTGTCAATAAGAGATTTTCAGGCTTGATGTCACGATGGATTACATTGTTTCTGTGACAAAATTCTAATGCATCTGCAACTTGATAGGTGTATTTAGCAGATAAGGGCTCACTGAACCTTTCTTTTGGTTGTCGCTTTAATTCTTTGTATAATTCACCCCTAGCTGCAAACTCCAGAACCAGATATATTCTTTTTTCATCATGGAAATAAGTCAACAATTGCAATATATTTGGATGTCTTAAGTGAGACTGAATTTCTATTTCTCTTAAAGCTTGCTTCTCTACACGAGATTTCATTAATTCAGTCTTGAATAGAGTCTTTAAGGCTACCATATAATTTGTCGTCTTCTCTCTTGCTAGATAAACTCGGCCAAACTTGCCTCTGCCCAATGGAGCGCCAACATCAAAGTCATCAAGACTCCATTTAAACCTTTGAATAATGAAATTATTTTAATTTTTTTGTTTCCATTACAATAAAAAGAAAATGACCTTTTGATTTCTACGTACCCATCGCCACGAGCTTCTATGTGGTCTTCCATAGCATGAACAGTTTCTTCCACAGCATGGACATATTCTGTTGGTATGTTGGATGGGAGTTTATATAAGTCAGTTGCCATAATGAGCCTTGATGCATGAAAGAAATGATCTGAAATAATAATAAACAATTTGAAAAATCATAAAAGAAAAAGGTTACTTTATTTACAATTAAAAGAAGATTACAAAGCGACTCATATAACATTAACTTAGTTTCAATCACAACCTATAGTTTTTATTTACCTACTAAAATTATCTTCTTCTTCTTTTTTTAATAGTTTGTTTTCACTTATAAAATGTTCGAGAATGTTTGAATTTATGAAAGGTTTTCATATACAAATACATATAATAATATTATGCTTTAAACTAACCTCAGTCAATTTATTTTATCAAAACCCTGATGGATCCTTGCGTAATTCGTTTTCGTACAACTATTTGAAAAATGATTTTATTTCCTTTTGCTAGAGCAATAAATAAAATCCGTTATTTAGAAGCACTACAAGCTAACACAAGACACGGCTTCCTCAACTCAACTGCCAGTTTGCAATCAAACACTGCTGCCAATATTGAGACGGCAATGGGAGGGAGAAATTCAAGTAAGTTAGTATTAGGACCTATAAAAGTAAAGGTTCGTGTTCGTCGTTCTGTTACCTGTCACTGTCAGTCATTTTCTCGCAGATGAACGAACTCTCATATAGCTGTAAATTCTTGATCTACCAATCAAAACTTTGGAATTTTTTAATGCCTTTTTAGAACAAAGTGGGGAGAAAACGCGCGCGAATTCTTCACAACATGGTGATGCGTGCAACGTGAATGTGATGTGAAATAAGTTGATATAAATTGTCAATCGAATAGTTGTATAAATTGTATTAGGTAAGTTTATATGCTTGTTGTACATTGTTGGTAATTTATATAAATTATTTGTAAAAATATTAAAATCGTTCTATTGTCTGAAAGCGAATAATGAATGTTTGTTATGATTGAAGGGAACCGTATAAAAATGGATTATAATACACCGAAAAGAAAACGTCCAAATAAGCCGGAAAAAAGTGCTCTGAAAGAAACTTATCCTCATGATTTGCAGCTGTACAAAGTACCACCAATCGGTCAGATTTCATTAGTTGAATTTCAAGATTTGGCATTAGAAAGGCAGAAAGGTATCGTCAAAATATTCAAAGGAAGTACTTGCATTGAATGTTATAAAATATTCATCGACATTATTCTTTTTAGTCCTTCAGTTACTTGAACTTACACTTGCTCAACAACATAAAAGTATTAAGGAGATTAAATTTGCATTTACAACTGCATTAAAAAAAGAAGGATACCGTGCCTATGCTTACCTCGTCAATGCACAAGGCTGCTCTTCTCACAATGATAGTGATTTAGAAGCAAGAAGAAGGGATCACATAGCACACTTTGTTTTACGATTAGCATATTCTTTGAAAGATGATTTGCAAAATTACATGTTAACTTACGAAACTGAACTATTTAAGTTAAGATTCGATTCATTGAACAGAGATGGTCTTACTCAATTTTTAGCTACTAGTGGACTTCATTATTCACCTGTAAGTATATTTCTTAATTATAAAATGATTGGTGTAAACTATTTAAAATTATCATTAACCACTTTGTATGTACGTACAACTGTTATGTTTGTAGGTTTCACAAGAATTCAAAGAACAAAATAGAGAAAATTTATACATGTCAACTGCAAGAGAAGGAGAGTTTGAAAACACAGATTTTTATGAACTGCCATTTGATAAAGTTGTAGACTTGATAAGTGATCGAAAAGTATATTTACATAAGGGAATAGCTTATGTTCCTCAAAATGATCTAATAACAGTTTTTCTTACCCATTTTCGAACTAATTTGTCGATTGAATTAAATGTGAGTTATGGATGATCTTTATGCATAAATGTTTGTATTCTCACTAATTGTAATCGTTTAATTTTTAGAAAGCTAGGAAATTTGTTCTCAATAATCTAGATGATGAAAGACTTCAAAGCTTTCTTAAGAGTTTGCCAGAGTGCTTTACAGGTATGGCAAAAGTGGTGTGGAACTCTGAAAATGTTCCTATAGCTAAACTAAATGATGTAAGTATTGCTTTTTTAGAGCACTGTAAAATAAAACCATGTGATTATTCAATATTTAGTACAAACTATTTTATAGTTATCAAAAACTTCCTTCCCTCTGTGTATGAGAATCATGCATGAACATTTGACAACGAAACATCACTTAAAAAATACAGGACGTTTGCAGTACAGCTTGTTCCTTAAAGGAATAGGAGTTAGTCTTGAGGACTCCATAGAATTTTGGAGAAGTGAAATGACAAAAAAAGAAGATTGTAATGAGGATAAATTTAATAAACAGTATTTGTATCATATACGTTATAATTATGGAAAAGTAGGAAGGCGCGTCGATTATAGACCAGCAGGCTGTAATAAACTGATAACTGAACCTGTTGGCCCTGGTGAGGTTCATGGTTGTCCATATAAAAATATGGACACAGATGAATTAACAAAAAAACTGTTGGAATGCCATTTATCACATTCAGGTAAGGAAAACAATTACTAAAAAATGTTCTATGTTTAAAAATTTGAGTTTATCGCTAATTTTTTCTGGAATATCAAGATGTTGGAGAAATTGCTAAACTTGCCAGTGAAGGCCATTACATTTTGGCTTGTACAAGATATTTTGAGAGTACCCATAAACAACCACCTGCCAGGATGTTCCTTCATCCAAATCATTATTTCCAAGAGAGTCGAAACATTCTAATGAAAGATGAAGTAAAAGGTATAAATAAATTTAATGAAAAACGGAAACACGATCACAACGTAGTAAAATTCTGATTTTATTTTTTTCCTCAATGTTTTTTCAGAAGAAACTGCAGTACAAGAAACATACATTCCATTATCTCCAGAGAAGATTTCACAACCCATCAAAGTAAAAGTTGAAAACAATTTAGACACAAGTAATTCAGTTACGCCGTCCAGACCAATTGAGAAGAAAGTGAAGACGTTGGATAAAAAGGACAAAATGGATCCTACGAACATTGAAGCGTTGTTGAACGACGACAGTGATTGAGCGCACAGTAAGAGTGTGATTTTTTTATTAAAAAATTCTGTGGTACATATACATTATCATTTTATACTCGTTTTTCTTTGAAAGATAGCGCGCGCATAGACATGGGTTTATTTTTTTATATACGTGAATAAATATATTTATAAAAACGTATATTTAAAAATACGATTATCGATGAAGGACAGATTACGTTTTTTGTGCATCTACACGTAACTGCTGACTTCGGATAGACGCTGGTATTTTGGAATAAAGTTATCACTGACGTCTTGAATCATTCTGGCGACGAGTTGCTCCAAGTCATACTCGTGTTGCCAGCCCCAGTCTCTGCGGGCCTCGCTGTCGTCAAAGACCTGTGGCCATGTATTTGCTGTAAAGCCAAACACGATATGAATTATTTAAATTTAAAATAGGATTTAAGATTGTAAAAACTATATATAAGTAAGAGCACAAGAGCGTTTTACAAGACTGTCGTATTTTAATCAGTCGAATTGTAGCTCTTTTTTTGCTAAAGCAAGCGACTACAAGAAAATTAAAGCACGATAGTCTTCGTGTGAAACTGCTACATAAGTTATAATTTGTAAATAACCAAATAAAAAGAACTTAGAAGTCGATAACGTTTGTTAATCAACTCAGATATGCACTCGCACGTACCTATATTTTGTCGACTGTCGGGGTTGTAGGTGACTTGTAAATCTGGAATGTGCTTCTTGACCTCGGCGAAAAGCTCCTCGGGTGTGAAGCTCATCGCGGTGACGTTGTAGACGCGACGATGAAGTTTCTCGCATGGAGCGTTCAGGAACTGGAAGAGGGCGGCCAAGCAATCCTCAATATACATCATGGGCAGGCGCGTGTGGGGCTCGAGATAGCATTCGTAACGCTTGTGTAGCAAGCCTTCATGGAATACGGCGACAGCGTAGTCTGTTAAAGTAATTATAAAATTAGTGATTGCGTAAATTCAGGGATTAAACCATATCATACTAATTGATCTATTCGTGTATATGAATTTTGTTGTTAGTACGCGTTTTTGTAAGCTTTAAATTTTAAGATAATTGGTATAGATGCAAAAACGAAAATTCAACGTTTGAAATTCAACGGATCGGGAACAGGTTTCCGCAAGTTGCTCCACGCTCACGTCTTTAGAGCCCGCAAAAAAGTGCAGTGCATTCGGGAATATTCATCGAGCGTCGGCAAAAGAAAAAAAGCGCGCGTTTACGGATGGGGAGATAAACGACACGACTACGTTCACCAGTAGGTAGTTTGCGCGATCTCTGCGTGTGCAGCTTCGACGACGGCTCTCCAATTACGGCCTATAATATCCCCTTCCAGCAGTGGATTGCGTTATTACACAATTACTTTTAGGCCGCGCGCCGGTTCGCTGTTGGCGTATATCGCGCTCTACTTCCTGCGAGACCGCGGGATTCCGAGACGCGGCTCTGAGTTTCTTGGTACTTCTTTGATTCGCGATGCTGATGATTCTACTGACTTATACTTCTCTTCGGTTTTTATAGATTGACTATATGTTATTGAAAAAAAGCGCGACTGAAATCGGAGTTCAGTTGATGGGACACGTTGCAATTACCAGTCGATGTATTGTATACTTACTTGAAATTTTTTACGAGCGTGATTAGAGCGAGAAATGAGATTATTATAAAGTCGAGCATAAAGCGAACTAAAAAAATTGCAGCGGTATTTCGAAACATTGAATTACAAGAAGACCGATAATTCAGTAAGTACTCGTTTGCGGTTGAAATAGAAATCTCTGTACATCCTATACGATATACCTTAAGTGTTTTACGGAGAAATGGAACATTTATCCGCGAAAATAAATCAATTACCGGTGGTTCCACCGCCAGGAGGATCGCTACTGATGACACCCGGGAAGCGTAGACAGCGGAAGTCCAGACCAAATTTGTGGTGGTAGTACTCTCCAAGAAGCTCCGCATGAACTTTACTGACTCCGTAGATGGTACGTGGCCTCTGCACAGTGACATTGGGCGTCGGATTCCTCGGCGAGTCTGGACCGAACGCGCCAATCGTCGACGGCACAAAGATGCGCAGATTGTACTGCTTTGCCAATTCGATCACGTTGTGTAAACCTGCAAAGAGAGCGTTGTTGTTATAACTTTCAAATTAGAAAATGGTAACTGATGTCAAGTTTCAATGTGCGGATGATGGGTTTAATGACTTCTCGCGTGTCGCATATATGAGAGTGAAAACGAAAAGAAAAATTGCCTCCACGCGCATGATGCAAATTATATCAAAGTGTTTGTGTGTGTAATATACACAGCATCAGTTGAGGAATGCAAAAGTAAGCGGACAAAAGTGAGAATTGAAAAGCAAAAGTGAATCTTGTCACACCGAGACCAATTATTTACTTTCACTGGCGCTGACTTTCAGCGGGAAATTCAGCTCAATTATACGGTAACAAGAGAAACAAATTTCTTTCTTTTCACGATGAAACGTTAAGTTTTTGAAAATTTGCATTGTGTTTATTTCAAATGTAGTTTATTTGAATTGTAGAGAAAACAAAGCGATATCGGCTACTGTTATCCTTGTACGCCAAACTTCTGCGAGTATCCTTTTGCGAGATAGACATCGCTAGCTTCAATAGAGCCCCAGGGGTTTCACTTTTGCCTAATATATACTAGTCTCTAAGATAGAGCACGCTGACTCAGTCAAATCGGGGCTTTGCAAACGATAAATTGCAAATACTTATGTCGAAAAACAAAGCGATATCGCCTTGCTTTTCCTAACATCTGCGAGTCATCTTTTATTTCGTGAGATATACCGCTTGCTTGGTTCATAGTTCTTTCAAAGACTGCCGAAGAGCAAAATAGTGCTCGTATAAACACGCACATTACGCATTGGCGACCGTTGGCAACCGGTATAGAGAAGGCCCTATTGAAAATAATGACCTCACTTTATTATTATTATTAATTATTGTTATTATTTATTAATATTAATTATTATATTATTGGTAGTGCGAAGGTTGCTAAGGTAATAGTAATCCTATCGATCTTCTGCAGACCTCGGCAGCCTTCACGCTTCCAATAATATAACAATAATTAATGTTAATAATAATCATTAACGTAATAATAAAATGACGTTATAAATAGCGTAAAGCGCATCTGAAGTCGGTAGTATTATTAAAAGTGCGTTATACCTTCAATGTTTACTCTGACGGCGAGTGGCACGTTCTGTTCGCCAACGGCGCTGAGCAGCGCGCTGAAGTGTATCAGCCAGTCTATCCTGTTGTTGACGACGATCTTCTGGAGGCCCTTAAAGTCGAGGATGTCGGCGAAAATGAATGGACTATTCAGCAAATCATCGTCCGTCGGTTTAATGATGTCCGACAGGATGACGTTTTCCTCGCCGTAGTTCTTACGCAGTAGTTTCGCGCATTCCGTGCCCAGTTGACCAAGACCACCTGATGCAGACAAAAAATGATTTGTAATTTTAATAATACACGCTCGCCATAATCGGTCCCACGCAAATTTACGAAGAAACGACACTCACCAGTGATCAGGATTCTCGGCGGTCTGGAGGATCTATCACGGAATCTACTTTGCGTCTTGTCCGTCGCTCCGACACCAAGCAGCTTTTGGGTATTAAAATCCCTGCGCAAGTTCTTCGTTAGGCCTCGGTTTACTGTCCTCAGCAGCTCTTTGCACAGCATCTTTGCTGCTATTAGGTTCCGACGCTAGCTGTATATGACGATCGCTAGAAGCGATTTGACTTGCAAAGCCGCGGAGAGCGAAAAAAATTGACACCTTGATCGCCTTGTGTTTTATGGACTTTCACTCTACGCCAGCATCGATCCTCTTTGCGAGCGCTGATTATTTTTTGATCTGGCTCTCAATGCAACGTGTTGGATTACTCATTTGCGGTTGATCTAAGATGTGAAACACTCTGTTTACAATTTCGTATTTAGCGACGCGTAGTCGATGGTTAATTGAATTGTTGGGTTAATCAAGATGTCAGAAAGATTGGCTGTTTCGTTTTATGTGAAAAATATCGTCGAATAGCGCGCTTGCAGGGTAAACCGGTAAGAGCGACAGTTGCCCGACTAGATTTAGAAGTGTGCCCGGGCCAGCAGTTGCTTTACTACCATCGAATGGATTTGCAGTACCTAGCATCTGCTAGCATCTGCAATCTAGCACCCACGGAAGCTCCATCTCTCGGCTTCGACTACAAATAGAAATGGTGGCGCTGCTGTGGGCCAGCAGTTACACGTTACACCAGAAGTTCGGTTGCCCTAGGGTATGTGTCCCTGTTCCAGGTTGAACTGTTTACTTAACTCAGCCAACCTGGAACACATCCTATTGCCATCGAGGGGCTGAGGATGGCTGTCACAGTGGCACTACCGTGGCATATAAATGGAGCGCTTCCATGGGCCAGTGAAGTCCGCCACAGTAGTAAAAAATTAGCTTTCGAAAATTAGAAATCGAAGGTAGACATTTTTTTGTTTAATTATAGTTAAATTTTTATTTAAAAAATGGGGATCTTACGGAATAAACATATGAATAAATTAAATAAATATTTATTGAATTACAAAAAACTTTTACGTGAATTGCACACTATTTGTATATCTGTATTTTTTTTTAATAAATGTAATAAAGTATTCAAATGTACTTACAGTATAAGTAATCTTGCTTCTAAATATTTGCTATAAGCAAACGCATTTTTTCACGTTACTCGCGGTTGTATCGGTTGATCACGAATGTGTTCATTTGGAAAATTATTAAATTAATTCTTTTATTTCAATCCATTTTCTATACAAATAGTTAATAATAATAGCTTTGTATTTACTTTTCTTAGGAACAAACCGAATGCAATGATCTACAGTTGGGTATACATATATTACTTAGCTGCTAATTCACTGAGCGGAAATTTCCTTCAGCTTCACGCTTTGAATATTCACTTTAAACTTACTATTTATAAACAAAAGTTTAATAATTTGTTTGTTTTAATTTCCTTTTATTCAATGAAAATAAATGGCGATGTTTTTTCTTTTATAAAACTCAAAATATTGATGTACTTTACTTCATGTATTCACTTATTTCAATAACCATCGACTACCTTTTTTTCTTTCTAATTACGTGTGTAAGCTTTTTGTAATACGTATTATGGATCGAAGCGTAAACAAATAATATTGATCTCGAGTTCCTGTACGACGTACACGCGTTTTAATTCCTGCGTCACGATTTATGCAAATCGTTAGGATTATGGTTACACGGCCAATAAGTAATGGAATCTTTTCGAGATACTCTTCAATTGAATGAATTGCGAAAGATATAAACACATTAGAGAGAAAAAATCAATTAATCTTCTGTACAGATAAGATTTTTACCTGATTTTAGCAATAATCCATCTAAATAACTTTTAACATCTGTTTCCAAAGATGATTCACTTCTCTGGTCTGCTACAACGCGCGCACTGACTTGAATCCAATCCAACTGAAAAATATACTAATACTGCAGTTATTCTAATTTTTACATAAACGAACTGCCTCAAAAATTTTCATTGTTAAATTTATCTTTGTCCTACTATTCGGGAACTATATACGCCTGTCGCGAGTGCAAGGAAAAGAAATGTGGTCGGAGCTGCCACTGAGATCGAACTGATCGATTCCTTTTGCCCCGTTCGCTCTGCTCCTCAGGTGAACGCGGCTATTATGCCTGATTATACACCACGGAATACTGGATTTTTAAACAACCAGTTGTAGTGATCCGAGCGCTAGAAGAAAATACGCACTCGCCGAATGCCGGTCCCCTGACTTTCTCGCAGGCCGATTACGGGAACTTGGCGATGATGTGCGTACACGTGCTGTTTGACATTGGGTTTTCAACTTTGTGTTTTATTTTTTGGTGATGATTAATGACTAAAATTAACTTGATTGGTGATCATTTATGAAGGAAATCGACTACTATTGTTCCGCGGTAATAAGTTGTCGATTATAACTTACTGATAAATTAAATATAATAAAGTATTGTTATAAGGTATGAGAGATATGCGTTTTTAATGGATATCTTATTTTGTTGATTTTGAAAAATCGTATCACCTAATTTTGGCATTATATTAAACGAAAAAAATTATGGAGACAAATCATTTTTTAGGAAATAATATAAAATTTATAATATGTATATAATTCGAGTTCAATAAGAAATAAACCTCAATTTTTGCCAAATACTAATTGGCAGTGATTTTTTGACACTGGGTTATAAATCTGTAGTGTTCGTCGTTAAAAAATGTGTATCTACTATATACATATTAAGGAGGATACAATTTTGGAAAACTGAATAAAGCAATAGTGGTCAAACCCGTTTTTCTATGGTATTATAGCGATTGGTTTGAAGATAATGTGAAGTTCGTTTGCAGAAGTTCGGATATTTGAATAACTACAAAGAAACTTGCTTTGTAACTTTAAAAATTACGTATATTTATGTAAAAATATTTTTTTTAAACATTATATATTTGTAAAATACTAGCAGCTTCATAAATAGTTTCATTTTTTACACTAGAAAGTCATACGTATTTCGTGAGCTCACATTTATTCGAGAATATTTTACCTTTCGCTTTTCAAGTCATTATGTCGGAAAACGTCTTTGCAATTATAAAGCGCGTACACGCGAAACTAGTTCTGTAATAATGATAACATACCGTGTATAATACACATTTTGGCAAGATAACTGTCTTTTAAGATTTCTCATCATCCTTTATTCATTTAAATATTTTGCGCGTTTTAATAAATTATAAATAATTCCATTATAATTTTTCAAATACTTATAAGCCAAATATAAAAATAGACAAGAATATTTATATAAAGCTTAACATGACACGATTTCAAATTAATTATCCGTGCGTGCAAATTTTTTTTACCGAACCATATGTTTATCATCTCCACATGGCCGATACGTCTCTAAGCAGTCGTCTGGTATCATCCAAGATCTCACGACCGGTTCTCGGCCTTGCATCTCTTAGGATGAATCGTCATCCACGGCTAGACACGTGTGATGTGGATGGAAGGCTTGGCAAAGTCGAGCCAATACGATTGGTCAGCCGAAAATCGTACCATATACAATAACCGGTTCATCTTTCTTTCGGTAAAAGAGAAAAAAACCTTTGACGCGTGAGTTTTTTGTTGTAATAAGTAGGCATGGGATCACGCATAATTAGGCGTTTTTTGACCGACGGGTTGTTGTTTGTTTTTCTTTGGAATCGAGCAGGCATGCTTTTTGACCGGATTAGTAGTTTTTATCAATACCAGTTGTTTCAGTTGGTTTGCAATTTTTCTGTTAAATGTTTAAGTGCAGATGAACAAATTGCTATATTTACAATGCCACACGTCTAGGTGACAAAACAGGTTTGCCTACTTAGAAACACATTGATTTGATTTATAGTCATTTAATTATGCAATCGTTTTCTTATGCAGCTGGTTATATTGAATATATATTTTCCAATCAATAAAGAGGCCCAAACTTTCATGCATCAAACGTGCGTAAACAATCGGTTAAATAATGAACACAATGATAATGTATAATTCACTCGTCATAAAAAAAAAACTTAAGTTCTCCTACCGACTACAAGAAGAAATGTATTTTAAGTGGTTTGGAACAGCTGTGAAAAGCTACACGGTACCACACGTTCCCTTGACAATCAAATATTCTGTGGTTGTGCTTGCAAATCTATGGCCTCTGAGAAGACTCGAGTCGCAGACGTTCCTGAGTCGCCTTGTCCTACCTACTCAAAGAGCTTTCAAAATCTTACTGTTTATATAGCTTCCCCTCACCGTGATGCCATTTTATTATCATTTTGTTGTACCGGCAGATTGTGGGGGGAGAGGGAGGGGGAAGTCTTTGTAGAATTGCCTACGTCAAAGCTCCTTTGTTATAAGTCGACACATATGACGTATTTATTGATTTTTTTTGGTTGGTTCTTTTTTTTCTAGCGGTTTTCTACGAGGTTTTCCTAGTGCTGGGAGTTATGGTATCTGCGTCCCCTCTAGTTTTAGAATTGTCTAATTATAGAATTGTCAACTGTCATGGTTGCTGTATAAGTTGTTACATATGAATTTACAATTTTTGGCTGGTTCTTTCTTTTCTAATGGTATTTTTAGTTCTGCCGGTTATAAATTCTGGTTTCCCTTATCTATTATATATAGTTCCTCGATAATTCTGCGCTTGTCACAAATGACTGGATACGGCTAAATCTGAGTATTTCGCCGCAAACTTATTGAAAATAAAAAATGAATGAAAAAAAATAAAAAGAAATAAATAAATGGAAAAAACTATTCTCTAAATGATTTGAAATCCATTAAGATAATTGATGCTTTATATTTTCAATAAATGTGCAGTTGAAGTATGTGTAAATAAAATAATAAAATAATACTTACATTGGTCAGTTGACCCAAGGCCCCATGGTTCTTGCAAATGATAGTCGACTTTGTCCACCAAAGTATAAGCTCATTCGACTGCGGAGCTCTTTCTCCATGCCTGAACTCGGGTAATATACGTACTTCATTTATATGAATGTAAACACGTGTGCTTACATCAGCTGTTAGCATTAGATTCACAAAAACAATAACATTCGCGACGTCATTGCACCTCGTTGCGAAGGGGTTGCCACGTGCGATATTCAAATTGAGCGACGTTCGAGCTCGGTCACAACAATATATTATATGTATATGTAAATATAAATCTGGTAATTGTTGTGCATGTATGTATCTAATTTATATATTTACATTAAATCAATTGAAAAACAATTTTACAATTTTTTTTTTTATTTTACATGTTTTGCACTTCAGTGTGTGTAACGAACCACCTTATTCACAAATATGTAAGGCAATGTGTTTTAAACAGTCTCGTTAATCATGTTCGGTGTAAGGGGGAAAAATGCTCTATCGTTCAGTTGGAATCGCTCTCAGACTCACGATGCCGCATGAGCCTATTTCTGGCACTGGCATTTTGTCAAGAATTCGAAAAATGTACAGGTGTCAATGAACCTCATATATTTCGATCTATACATAGGTATAGAGTCTTGATCATAGTTCCTTAGCATCGGATACTCCTCACTGATGGTCCTTTCGTGCTTAAATTCGATAGACGGCTGCGGACAAGCTTTTCAGTAACTGATTATAAACAGCTCAAGGCCGCGATCTACAGGAGCGAGAGCTTATTTCTTTTTAGAAGCTGCTTGCCGAGGGCGGGTTCCTGCTTCAGAATTAGCTTGAATATAAAATTGTTGTTGGTATGCTTTTTGAGGGCACGAAGAAGTTTTTTGATCTGGCCACTGGTGAGACGGCACTCGGACCGGTCTTTACGTTGTCTGGTTACTTGAAGTCCGGGGGGAAGCGAGAAATTTCTATTCTATTTTCTCAAAGGGAAAGCTTTGGATCAGTGAAAACATTTTTTATTGTAGTCTTACGTCAAAACCTATAAGTTGCAACCTCAGAAACTCAAATACACTATTAGTTACAAAAATTAGTATATATATTATATTTACAAAATATAAAGCGGTTCAAGCAATGGCCTGCTTGTCGTTCATCACAATATTCTGCAGATCGACGGCCGTAAGGTTGTTGTAAAGACAACGCAACTGTTCGTCCAATGGTAAGATGGGTCTCAGGAGCTCTTCGTAATCTCTTACTGGACACAAATCGCCACATCCAGTTAGGTACAGTCGATGCAGCTCCTGCGTTACTCCCGACCAGTAAAACATCTGTGTAAAATATGTTTTTAAATTTGATCTTTATTCGTACTTCAATACTTTTGCAGAAGCAAGAACGAAATGAAAATCAGAGCGTGTACCAACCTTAACAAAGGCCTTTCCCCTATCGTCCTTGTGCGTTTCATGTAGGATAGCTGAGCTGAAAGGAGGACTTTGGTGAAGCTTAACTTTGTGAGCTTTGGCAACGGCGTAAACGGTGAACTCGTGTCCGCTGATCAGGTGAATCTTCCTCTCGCTCAAATTATTTATCTTCACCGCCACATTTTCGAGCATTCGCCGGACCAGAGGACCGCCAGTCATCCTGGACAATGCCGGCGTGCCGGACAGACTATCAATGTAGATCTTAGCGCCCTTTTCAATTCTGCGGTGCACATTCGCGTTGTACCAGTCCGGAAGGGTTATATTTTGGGCAATCTTGAAGATTTAGTTGTGTTATGAGATTAGAGATCGAGATTTTTTTAGGTTGTGCTCTTACCTGAATATTAATAAGGGTGTTGAGGTAGAACAGCTGTTCGAAATCAAGCTGTTTCTCAGGGTACCATAATTTCAAGTACTTGAAAAGATCCCGGTACTTTTTTAAATAGATTTTAAAACGCCTTGACTCCAGGAGTTCTTTGTACAAATATTCATACCTAGAAACAATGGTTTGAATAAGTGAAATAATTAAGACGCTGTCTACTATTTTATTTATATTGCGTTACTGTTTTAGTCTATGTGAAAATGAGCATCTCGTTATAAGGTTATCTCGATCAAGGATTAAGCAAGTATAATACGAAAAGTCATAATTTTACTTGGGGCAGGTGTACGAGTAGAAGAACGGATCGAGCTTCCTTGGCAGATAGTGGATCGGTATGGGCATCCAGTTCAGATCCTTTTTCCAACTTAGCTCTGGCGTTGGCGGGAAGAGCGAGGCGAGCACAAGCTGAAGTGACATCTTCGTTCGGTCAAAGTTCGAGCTGTAGGCGTATACGTGTTCAGGTTTGTAACTGCCATTCAAAAAGTCAGTGTACCGCTCGCGCAGCATTTCTCCTAGTCGATATTCCTGCAGCTTACCCCTCTGAGTTTCGTGAATGGATGTGTGAGATCGGTAAAAAATGTTGCTTGCCAAAAAATAGTTATCTATGTTAAATAAAATATGTAATACTTACGCTGGTCAGTTGACCATAGCCCCATGGTCCTTCTAAATGATCGTCGACTTTGTCCACTAAGCTAAGTTCACTCGACGTTGGAGCTCTTTCTCCATGTCTGAAGACCTATATATAAACGCAGCAGGATGCAAATAAAATTATTGTCTTAAATCTTAATAAATTAATCACACGTCTTCGTATGCTTACAACTTGCACCAGCTCCAAACGCAGATTTTCAGGTGCTGAATCACAGCTTGAGTAGCCGACGATCAAAAGGGCGTAGAGCCACAATAGGTGCCTTCCACCAACCATCGTGAATAGTTTCTGGTACGAGACTAGATGTAAAAACGAGAGCAACTCAATCCATTTATATACTTATATCATTTTCATTTATCAGTCCGGAAGTCGAATCTGTTTATCTAATTAATATGAAATCGCCCTCTTTTGCGAATTTTATTAGATTAGGAATTTAAAACTAATTTGATGGGCATAAAATAACTGACACTGAGTCACTGAGATATACTCCTAATTAAGAATTTCTTGAAAATGATATGGTTGTTTTATATTTAATATGATTGGAATTCATTCTTTGCAAAAATGATAAGCACTCTTCAATATTCGTATGTGATAATTTTATAGAGAGGACTTTTTCATGGATTGTTTTCAATTGAAGATCTTTATCATTGAATGTATAACGATTTTATTGTAAAAGTAAAGAATAATTTTTGGCGACGAGAGTTGGCAGAGCTTTTTTCAATGACTATACGATTAACTTCTCACTTTCGCTATCGCTGTGACTTTCATATTTTTTTTTCTAAATTAGCAAAGAGTTTATTACCACATTTTACAGGAAAAGAAAGTTCTTATACATCAGAGCTGCAGATAATCCAATTAATATCCTCGCTTGTCGTCCATCGCCTGAAACCGTCAATTTACTGCAAATTAATTAGACCATTAAACTATATGAACACGAAAAAAAAGAATCTGTCAGCGTTTTCACTTTCAAGAGAAAACACGAAGCTCTCGCACAATATTGAGCGATCATTCTTTCAATCCGTAAAACTCACCCTTATCAATAATTCTACACACCTCGAAAAATCCCCTGGTAGTCGTCGGTAAAACAGATCCCCTCGAAAAAAATAAGCATACACACACATAAGGCACAGCTCGTTACGGCTTTCGACACATCGAAAAAGCGCGCGTTCCGCTGGCTGCACCCCCGGCGGCCGCACGCGTCTCGCATCCTGTGCCGGTGCGCTGCACGCAGAGAAGAACGAACGCAAGGAAGGCACCTCCTGGAGGGGCGCGAGACTACTCGGCTTTTCGCCGAGAGACTTTCCAACTCAGTTCGACACGCGCTCGCGGCCAAAATGCCCAACGACGACTTGCCGAGGCTTTACTCTGACGGATTGAGTCGATTTAGTTGCTCGTGTGGTCGTGTATAAGCTGAAGTATTTATTTGGACGCGAGTGATTTTAGCAGTGAGTGTTTGGGTACCTACATATATACGGCATTTTCACGCTTGGTTTGACGTGCACTGCCGCCGGTTTGGATACAGCGCTTCCGGGGCTGGTGCGTCACAGACCTACCGCTGATTTACATCCTATGGTGCGTATGTGCATCGGTCGTTATTATGCATGCGTGTTTATCGCTTGGGTGATTTTTACTCTCGTTTTATGCATTTTATAATTATATTCTATTTTAAAAAATTATTTTGCAAATGGTTTGCTGATATGCTTAAGTTGAAACTGTTGTTATACGTATTATAAAGAATAATTGTTGCACATGTATACGAGCAGTGTCAATTTGCTTATTTTACTAACTTGCATAACGGAAGTAAATGCAATGTTTCTCGAAAGTCATTGTTGAACTTGTAATTAACAATCGGGAAACAGTAACAAAATCAAGAAATTTCAGTCTGCATTTTTCGTATCGGCTTCTTGAGAGAGTATATGCGTGTAAATTTCGCGGCTCCTCGGTCTGCGCGTATAACGTCGGGGTGAACGTGCGGGAAGTACGAATCACTTTCACTGTTCCTCCGACTTATAGATCTGCGATAGTCTCAGTCACTAATTTTTCAACGACCATCCTTTCTCGTCCTGTGAGCGCACTCGCAGCTTTCTTTATCTGAAAGACCAAAACGCTGGCTCTTTAGTCTTTACGCAATGATTTTTATTGGTCTCTTGTGCGCGGGATATGCGACGCATCAGGTTGTATTATACTGATTGTTTTATGAAAGCTTATTATAATGAAGTGTCAAAATTTATCAAATGTTTTTTAATGTGTATTATTATATACTAAATTTATTATGCGTGTTCTTTATTTAGTCGTAAGTTACGCTCGTAACTTAAGTAGTAACAGTCAAGCGAAACGCCGTCCATTACTGCTGATACAATATTCTTCATACAACATTAACTTCACACCTAAAATCTTGTCGAATATGTACCTAAAGTAAATATTCTCTTAAAAAATGCTAAAAAATCATTTTGGGAATATACTTTGTTATATCAAGCAAGCGCAAAGTCCATCATTATGCCAAAAGCATCAGAAGAAGAAATCGTAATCCGGAATGGTTACACCAACGTAAGCAGAGCACTGATACAATGCATTGCAGAGATCATCACAGACGAGTACACACATGAATTTTCATAAGAAAATTCGTAGCGGTCACTCCTACAAAGAAATCCTTCCAACATCCCGCAAAATCAACCCTTCATCCCAGCAGCCGGAACTGTAAGGCAAACTCAAACCTTATAATACTCCCTCAATCAAGAGACTCCACTTAGCTAATAACTCGACGATTTTTCACGAAAAGCGGAGGATTAGAGCCAAGCAGCCGCTCTCTCTACGTTCCAGCGGGTTTCGAGGACGCCTCTCTGGCGCGTTATGAAACTCACGCGCTTCCGCGAGAGTAGCAAGAGCATCGCGGTTCGCGGCCGCTTATCCGATCTTGGTTTATCCAGTCTGTATATACATGTGTTAGGTATATATGTATACATACTTGCGCAAAGAGATGGACAATAGGCCGCGTCGATTGTTCTGCTCGGACTTTGGAATCGGAGTGTGTATATGAGGGTTGGGAGATAGAGGATGTTGGGATGAGATGGTCTAGGTATATGGTCGTTGATTTTGCAAGCGCTGGCTTTATTGCGAGCCTTGCTTTCGCGGAGCTAGAAGCTTTGATGTATATAGCCACGAACCTCAGAGATGTATTTTTGTCAAAACGAAAAAGGATGTATGGTAAGAACGAATTTCCACATCGTTGTTTTAATTAGCTTTCATATTAATTCATAAAAATCGTTTATCAAGATTTATTATTAGCGATAATCATACTTATGTGCCTATTTGTAATTCAGAAAAAAAGCTTGAATGAATGTTTGTTTTGTCTTATAACAATGATCGCATTCATGTTATATACACGATTTGATGACCGTCATAAGTCTTTATGAGTATTCTCCTGTTGAAGTTGTGTAAGCTGTACGATTGTCGAGCGGTGAACATCCGAACAATAGAGCATGTTTATCATTCTCCTTACGTGCATCGAGAAATTGAAGCAGGAAATCGGTGAATCCACACGTGTCTGATAGTATCTACTGCCTTTCTTTAAAAAGGGAAATCTACTGCAGCTGGTGTTTTTTTTCTGCTTGTCATCAAGTATTACGAATTTGTGAAAATAACTTTCTATATATTAAGTATTCTGTCTTACTCAAGAACGCTTGGTTTTTTGAAATTGTATCGTCTAAATATTATTGACAATATTCAATTCAATCTCGATCTATGAACGATTATTTCCGCACAATAAAAACGAAAGCTGCATCTACTGTAAACAGAGAGTTCACTTTAAGACGCCATAAAAAATAGTAGTTCGATCCGAAATTGCAGACTTCCGCGGTTTCAAATTAGAGCTGTATTGATTTTTCACACTCTCTAATTTCATTTCCTATTTTTTTGAAACCCTGGCTATAATTACTTTGTTTTTTGTCTGCATTATTGTTTAAAATTTTTGCACTAACGATGTCGTCTTCTCTCAGCATGCGTTCCTAACATCCCAGAACAGCAAAGTTTCCTTCCGCGCTGCGTTTAGAGCCACACATTCGACCGATACAGATTGTTTAGAGAGACGCGCGAGGTTGGCGGGCGCGACGGTAATTATAGCGGACGACGATTGTCCTAGCGGTCTTTGTGTATCGCGTGGACTTACGGTTGCGGCGACCAATTTTGTCGGCCGCGACCGTGACGTCGCCAGCGTGACTGACCAGCAGCCCTCTTGTAAGCGTATTATAAGAACCCGCCCGTTGATGTCACCCGCTCGCTCGTCGCTTGCCGTCGCCGACTTGAGATTTTCGCTCGATTTTAAGTAGTTTGATTTTGCCAAATTGAACAATGTTTTGACGTAGTGAAGTTAGCGAAAAGAAGTAAAAAAACTTCTCACGACTTTGGAGTAATTTTCTTATTATTTTTTTACGACGCGCGTTATAATTTTTACCGTTCTCTAAGCTGAAATCCAACTTGATACATCTCTCTGTCGTGTTATATACTACTTTTACGGTAACTCCCGTAAGACAGTTTTCTTTCCACTTTGAAGCTTATATTCGAAACCTCCTGCACTATTTCTCCGTATATAAACCCCACAAGCAGAACGCAGACATCCAAGGCCGCCTTAATAACCTCGTGTGTGCAATATATTCAAGCTCACATCCTTATACCCCCCTTTCGGAGATCGAAAGGAATCGTCGACTCAGTCGAGCGAAATTAACACTTACACTCACGTCTCAGCTGCGAAAAAGGGAGAAGCATATGTAATACCATAAAGTGTGTGTGTAAGCATAAAAGAGAAGATTCCTCGGAGACGCGTTGTAGCATGAAGCTCATTACAGCTGTCGCAGTGTTCGCTTACGCGTAAATCGCAGGTTGGGACGGCGCGAATGAGTAGTGCGTGTATTTAGTGGGTTCGTTGAGGAGTTTTAACGGGAGGATGTGGTCAAGGATGCGGTGTTACGGAGGCGTTAAGCAGGTACACGTCGATTTTAATTGTGCATGCGAGATTGAGGTGTTTATTACGTTGTTTGCGAAGATGGCTGGTTTTTTTTAACTACACGGGTTTGTGAAATCACATTTTATTTTTCAAGGATTCTTTTGATACGAGGAAAATTGTTTGCTTATAATTGTGGAATTTAAAATTCTTTAGAAATACTTTCTAAACGTCGCGTTTCCTCTGCTTCCTCCTCGTAGCAAATGGAGCAATCAAACTATAAGCATCCAGCGAAAAAGGCAATATCCGCTCGAGTATATATCTCTAGATTTCCTTTCGGTTTTCAATGAATCGGTTTTACTCTTTAATGCGATTTCCATCCTTACGCAACGCCCACATGCAAATGTCCCGTTTCGCAGAATCTATGCAGTGTATATACCTCATCCTACAATGTGTCACGCGCAAGCTCACTTCAGTAACTGTATACTCATCTTCTTTACAATGAAAATAGGTTCACGTCGAATTCGCCGTATGAGCGAGAGGTCAAATTGTGTAACCGATTACGCAAACGTTGTATGTACCTACTATAGTAAAAATGCAGCACAACAGCCAAATCTTTTGTGCAGCAATGCATCTGCACGCGAAACCTTTAAAAATATTACGTCCAACATTCTTTATAAACACTCTTTTCGATGGTACCACAGGAAATGTAGCAGTCCGTTTCCGGGCGAGCGAGTAAGAAGTGGAGAAAGCGAGCAGAAACGAGCGAGCGATTATGCACGATGGGTGAGCCACCCGAGGGTGGAGGCTCGCCGAAGTCGTGGCTTTGCGTCTTGTTACTGGCGTTGCTGCTTCTCTGGCCAAGTACCATTGAGGCTCAGGAGTATGGCTGTCCACCGCAGGAGAAGATCCTGCCCTGCAGGTGCTCGACCCGCGACATGGAGTTTCAGATATGGTACGCTAGCTTTTCTATGCCTCAAGTGATATTTAGACAGACACGGTGAAAATTAATCTTCCTTGACAGGTGTAGCCACAGCGAGCTTCCCCGAGTCCTCGAGGGTCTCAAAGCGGTGAGTCGCTACGTCAGCCATCCGGTGGACGAGCTCATCCTCGAGAACAACAATCTACCCAGTCTACCGGGCCACGTGTTCGCCAGTCTTCGTGTACTGAGGCTGATGCTACGAAACAATCGACTCGAACGTGTCTCCTCCGGCTGGCTCGAGGGTCTGCACGATTCTCTGCTAGAGCTGTTCCTGGTGGAGCCGGATCTGAGGTCTCTGCCTATCGACAGCTTGGAGAACTTACAGGGACTCGAGGCTGTGACGCTGCAGAGCAAACTCATGAAACGTTTGCCTAGTTTTAGTGGTACGGGAGTTCAATGTGTATATTTGAAAATATGCTTGTTATACTTGCATGACTATTTACTTTAACAACATTCGCTCTCCTTCAAGGTCTCTCGAAGCTCCGCTACCTGCAGATAAATTCTCCGGGTCTGCTCGAGTTGACCCCGCGAAACTTTCGCGACCTGCCTTCTCTGGAGCAGCTGCACGTTTTCGGTAGCCCAAAGCTGGCGCGGCTCGAAGCAGGTCTTCTGCGCGACCTGCCACGATTGCAGCTGATCAACGTCAGCGACTGCGGTCTGCACTGGATGCATCCTCGCGCCCTTATCAATCTGCCCGAGCTCAAAGAGATCGCCTTGGTTGGGAACGCAATACAGGATGCCACGATGGTGGGCAGAGCCCTGATGGATCTCCCATCCGTTTCGGTGCTGCAGCTGGATAGGAATAGAATCATCAGACTGGGCGAAGGCTCATTCGTGGATCTGCCGATTCTGGCGAGACTGTCGATCAGCTACAACAGAATCACCGAGATATTCCCAGGTATTCTTGGACACAAGTTTTTTCCTCATCTAACTGTTCCTCCAGCGTCAGGAAAAAAACTCAGAAATTTCCATCATTCCAGCTGCCTTTCAGCGCGTGCCACAATTGCGCACCTTGAATTTGAACCACAATCGCATCCATCGAATCCACCCCGAGTTCTTCCCTCAGCGCAGCCGAGAGGGTAATGGCCTCGAGGAGATCTGGTTGATGGACAATGACATCAGCCACATCTCCGAGATTCGCTCGGTTCTCGAGGCCCTGCCGAGACTCAAGTTCCTCGAGGCCAGTTTTAATCAGATCCAGGAGATACAGTATGGAACGCTCAGAGGACACTCCAGTCTCGAGAGACTTCATCTCGACTATAACAGGTTGAGCTTTTTGCAGAGGGACGTCTTTGGGGGTATGCCGGCACTGAGGGAACTGAGACTGAGGAACAACTCGCTGACAAATTCACCAGACGCGCCCTTCTGGGATCTGCCGGCTTTGAAGGTTTGTTTATAGAATAAATACAAATTTTATTTAATAGTACACCATTTGAGGTGAAACGTAAATTTTTTTGTTTAATGCCATAGGGCTTGGATCTATCGGGAAATTTTTTCCGTCACATCGAACCACGTCTACTGGCTAACTTGCCGAGCCTGCGGCGACTTGATTTGAGTGAAAACGCAATTGCACTAGTGGAGCCCGATGCCTTTCTGAACTCGCCGGCCTTGGAGCACGTGAACATGTCAGGAAATGCTCTCTCCGTACTTCATCCGATGACGTTCCGGCATCTGACCAATTTGTACGAGCTCGACATAGGCTGGAATCGCTTGCTCGAAATAATTCCCGGTTCGTTGCTCTCTTTCTTTTCATCCAATAACTTTCTTTTCGTACTGAATTTTATTTAAAACTACCTTTCATTGAAAAAAAAAACAGGTCTGCCGCGCAACCTAGAACACCTGCATCTACCGATGAACCGCATAGTAGCTCTCCCCACGTCCCTCAGCTCCGACTCCTTGGCGCTTCCTCTTTTGCGTTCTCTGGACCTCAGTGCCAACGGTATCGAGCATATCCCGGCCGGTGCCTTGGCTGGACTGCCGAGCTTGCGCAAGCTCAATTTGGGCTTCAACGCGCTGACTGCTGTCGAGGACGGCTGCTTCGAAGGTCTCAGCAGACTCGAGCAGCTTGACCTCAAGTACAATAGGATCGGACAGCTGCAGGGACGATGCTTCCGGCCGTTGAGAAGTTTGCTGGACGTGAGCTTGAGAGGGAACAGATTGGAGGTCATCAGATCGGATGTCTTCCAGGATAACATGAGATTGCAGAGGCTGGATATCAGCAGGAATAATCTGGCGCAGATTCCGCATGCCACCTTCACGTTCACGAGGTTAGTGTTACAACTATTGCTTTCATTTATAATGTGTAAATGAAATCTATAGCTTATATTATAGTAGATTTTTGTGTAAATTCTTTCTTCTATTCCGACGTATAAAATCTCAGATCTTGATCGTCTCGCCGTTACCGCGTTTAAACACATCCCGTAACCTGCAGCAGCAGCAGTGTAGTAGACCGGCAATTATTCCACGCACTCTCAAAAAGCCACAAAAACTTGCCTCTTGCGAAGGCCTTTTTCCAGCGTTTCGCTCAGCTCTTTCATTGCGCAACACATGCTGCGTTCAGCAGCCCAGGTCTAATGGTTGTCGCTCGCAGGCGCATCATCGTCGGACGGTCAATTTATTCCGTATAGAGCATCTTTCTCTCTCGCCTCGTAAACGTCGCTTTTCGAATTGCGAAATGTCCATTGTTCTATCCTGCTGACGCGAGATGCTACAGCGTTTCGTGAGGAGCCCGTTTTCTCGCTTTTTCTTTCGCCGCAGAGTGTTGGGAAAGAAAATTGCCGATGAGTGCTGCTGCATCGCGAGGACAATGGGATGTTGATGTGGCGTGATTTTCCAATTGGCTCATTGAGTTTTTTGATAGACGTGCCACGTTGTAATTAAAAACTTCTTTTGACTCGTAGAGAGCTTCGTGAGCTTTACGCGTCGCACAATGCTTTGCCCGAACTGCCGAGTTCGTTGCACGGCCTCGAGCAGCTGCAGATCCTGGACTTGAGCTTCAACCAACTTCAAGCTTTGGCACCTGAGACTTTGAGCAGTCTCACGAACTTACTGGAGCTCAAGTTGGTGCGAAACAGGATACGAGAACTGCGAGAGGGTGCCTTTGATCGACTTCCTCGATTGGCTCTCGTCGATCTGGAGAACAACGATTTGGCTCTGGTAGAACGCAATGCTGTCAGGGCGTTGCCTGAACTGCAGGCGCTTAGACTCGGCAAGAATCGCATCCAGGTGGGACACTCTGTTTAAATACACAAGTCTTAACTCTCTGTGATGATTTATTTTACAAAATTGTTTTTTTTTTCTTATTGATAGATGATCCCCAGTGGGGCGTTTTCGGAGCTTCCGATGCTGCAGAGTGCCGAGCTCCAGGAGAACCGGATCCACGAAATCGCCGGGAATGCTTTCATCAACGTGCCCCACTTGCTCTTCCTGAATCTCAGCCACAATCTGTTGACCAGCCTCGAGCACATGGGTCTCGAGAGCTTGAGATCTCTCGAGGTTCTCGATCTCAGTGACAACCGTATCAGTCGTGTCTCCAGCGAGAGCTTGGCTGCTATGGAGTGGCTGGTTGAGCTCAAGGTATAGCAACTATTTAATTTACTAAAAATTATTATTTCCTTAACTCATGCAGTCTTACGAAAGAGATTGCAGATGGTAGCAATTAGAAATCGTGCACATGTCTTACTCAATGGAAACGATGTTAAAGCTACTCTGGAAACAAAGCATTACCATCCGATTCAAAACAAACCCGAAATCTGCATAAATGGGCCATAAAACGTACGGAGACACGAGTGTATATACATATAGTAACCTCTCGATCGTCATGCTCGGGGCGCGCACTTTCTCGCCGAAAGTGAAACCGACCGACTCTATAGCTCCGAAGAAGATCGCGCGTATAAACACGCGCGCAGTCGCCCCATTATTCGCGTTGCATCTCATTCGCGGGGAGTCAGAGCGTGACGCGGTTCTCCGCTTGTTTATACTTGCTTATATACCTATAGAATTTTGTAAGTAGTCGCAGGTTCGTCGTATCGTAAACTTTGATTTTTATTATCTTTCGCTCGAGCAGATGGACAACAATCGGATCTGCGCGATCCAGGGCTCGCCGTTCGACGATATGCCCAGACTGAGGGTACTGAGTCTGAGGAGCAACAGGATGGCTTCCGTCTCTGAGACGGCTTTCAAGAGGCTCAGATCTAACATCGCTGTTTTGGATATCGACGGTGAATTTTCATTGTTTTATTTTTTCGTTAGTTTTGCGCAATTTTTCAAAAGGGCACGAATAAACTCCCCAAATTCCAGGCAATCCTCTGTCTTGTTCCTGTGGGATGCTATGGCTGCGAGGTTGGCTTCAGCAAGCTTCAACCGAGGGTCCACGTTGCGCGGATGGCTCTCTCTTCAAGGAGATCAGATTGTCCAAGCAGGACTGTCAGCGCGAACGTCAGCTCGAGCCCGTGCATCCGGGTTGCGAGTCCGAGGGAATCGTCGGTATGGCATCTTCGTCTAGTTCGCCCTACAGTAAGTACTCGTTCCAACCGTTTACTTTTATCGTTTCTCTGGATTATACATTTTTTTATCTAATACTGCGACTTGTAGTGCAAAACACGGATTCCCAGCATCAGACTTGGATGAACATGAAGAACCCGTCCCGACTGCCCGCAGACGCCGATTACGCCTACGACGACTACGAGGATTATCCCCAGGAGTCGAGTAACTCGAGCGGCGGTGACCTGTCCAATTCGCTGCAGAGCAACAGTCTGGCATCTCTACCGCCGCCGTCGATGTCGTCGGTGGTCATCGTTACTCCTCAAGCTATCGGCCAGAACGTCGAGGTTCCCAGAACTCCGAGTCCGTCCAAGAGTCTTAATGGGAAGAACAGTACTTTACCGGGAAAGAGGAATCCTGGTATACCACCCTCCCCCAGCAGTTCTGGTTTCACGTTTTTCGGAGTGCCGCTGCCGAGTCTTAGCTTCAGTCTTTGGGGTAATTTTTTTTCAATCGATGACAGTTCTTTTCTACATTTATATCGGATATTCATTGCATTTTTTAAAATATAGGCAACACCGGCAAGAAGGCAGACCGCAAAGACGACAACACCGGTACTCCAACCTCGAGCTCTATCTCTTCCTCGTCTTCCTCTTCCTCAATTTCAAATTCGCCCTTATCGTCGTCTCGACCAGGCCGAGGACGCTACCGCAACTTCCCACCAACGGAGCCGGAGATTCACCGTGGAGGCTTTGTTCCCTTGCCCCGAGGTCAGGGTGGTTTCGTACCCATCATAGACCCTCGCATCGAGCAACAGCGACTCGCTAATAGCGGCTCCAAAGGATTCAACAAGGAAAACGAGAGCGGCAGTCAAGTATTGCACGAACGCAAGAATATCAAGACCATGAATTATACACTGGGCAAAGTGGAGAGAACAGCTGGACCGCTCAGTGGCGGCGTGAATCATTCGAGTGAGAATTTGACCATTTAGTTTTGTATTTCGAATGGATTTGTGTAAATGAGTTTGTTAAATATATTTTTGTTGTAGATTCAAAGAATACACGACCGCGTAACCCGATCCGAGACCGCGAGGAGCAGCTCACAAAGTCCCCCACGAGCTACATCCACAAGGTTCCAAAGAACTCAACCACGACATCCACTACCACGACCAGCACTTCAACGACTCGCGATTCTTTGGTCCAGGTAGACGAGACGCTAGCCTCGACCGAAATCTACAACACTCGTGACAGTGAGGAAAGCGTTGACAAGGGCAGTTCGGAAATGGCCAGCAGAATCGTCTGGACGACGCCCAAAACGAAGAACAACAGTACCACTAGTAGGACCACTACCAGTACCATGATGAAGGAGACCGTCACTGCTGCAGTTGAGGTATTTCCGTCCAAAAGGATGAGCAGCGGTACGAAGGATGCTGGAGAGAAACAGAAGCCGACGACTAGTACGACGATTACGAATTTCGTGACTCCAGAAATCATCACAACGGGTAAGTTTGAGCACTGCAATTATTCGAATACAAGGTACTAATTGTAATGTATGTTTATAGAAAACGCAAATATAATGCAAGAGATGCCAATAGAACAAGCCCACGCAACGACACTCAAAACTCTACCTGTCCAGTCCACGGAGAGCTCGAGTTCGGTACCCCAAGTATCTCGAAGTATGGAGGCATCAGCTCTTTCGGCATTGTTGGTACCGGGCGGTCAGATTCCTCCTGTCGCTGTATCGGGCAGTAGCATCCGTCCACTCGGTCGTCCGACCATCACCAAAGTGCCGTCTCCGTACTTCGATCCAAACGGCGATGAAGCTGACATCGAGCAGGATAAAACGACGAACGAGAAGGTAGACAAGCTGCTGTCGAAGGAAGACAACCATCTGAGCGGCTCGTCTCTCGACGAGGCTGTCAAACTCATCGAGGATAGCGATTTCAACTGGTACTTCCAGCACTATAACGACACGGATCTGGAGCCCTACGTGGGAATTGTTTATGGAGGCAGTCTGGCGTCTTCGTCGGGATGCGTCTGGCGATTTTCTATCTTGTGGTTGCCGTCTTATTATCTGATTCGATACTTTCTTTGAGACTCAGTAGTGAAGTTTTTCATATTCAAGTGTGTTGAAGCTTTGTTATTTGGTAGGTTGTAGATAAAGCAATTTGAAAAAAAAACTACAATACAAAAGAAATTTGATACGCGATTCAACTGCAGTAGTAATAAATTGAAGAGACTTCAACATTCCTTTCCAAAGATGAATGAACTAAATGAATTTAGTTAATCTAAATTTTACTGTTTCTTCAGAGTCTCTCATCATTACAATATAACAAAATTATAGCTGTCAGTAGAAACAGGCAAAAGTTTTACAGTGAAATGCTAGTTATAGATTATAATTATAAATCATTGATTAGTTAAGATTTTTACTTGAGGTATACGTTTTTGTTAAAGTATTATCAGCTGTAATATAAATTTTAAAAAGTAAGTATGTTATTACGTTTTATTAGCAAGTTTAGTGCACTCTTATAGAAAAAAAAACTTTTATTAAAAGCATAATATAATATTCTTGGACAATTCAAACACTAATAAATAGAAGTAATTATAAACTAAAAAACTGACTGCACTAAACGCGTTAATCAAATTGAAAAGATAAAGATTTAATATATAAGTTTATTTTTTAAGCAGTGGCAAAATTCTAGTTAAGTATAGTATTTTATCAGTATAAGAGTTCACATCGTTTTTACAACGATTAAATTGCTTTGCACTTTTCATTATTTTTTTGTAAAATATAAAAATGCTTTCTTTCTAGAAATTATTGTAAATCAAGGGTCGATTATCGATTCTGTCTTGTAAATGTGTTAAATAAAAAAAAATTGAGAAACTAAGTGGCGATTTCAAAATACATATTAATCTCCTTTACTTATGTGAGCACAAAAAACGCTTTACCGTTTAAAAACAAGTTTTCTTCATTTTAGTATAATATAATAGTGAATATTAGTTTCGCAGAATACTTATTTATACGGCAAAAATCTTCCAATATTTCCATCCAATAAACTGCTCGAAGATTAATCGCGCCGTAAGGTTTTTGCATTTAGGGATACACTGCATAAAACACAGCTTTTAAAAAACAACGTTGATCTGTACAAATATTGTGACGAGACTTGATTCTATATCCACCCGGTTTGCACATTTGATTTTATAGTTAGCAGTCCTTAAAGGTGTGCAAATCGTGCGAAAAATTGATTTTGAAAAATATGTCTCACAACATTTCACTTCACTTTTTAGCTTTCTCCTTTTCGTCTTTCTTCTCTTCTTCTTTCTTTTCATCTTTCTTGACTTCTTTTTTATCAGTTTCCTTCTTCTCTGCATCTCGATTCGTCAATTTGTTGTTAATCAAATTGTGGAGGGCAATGATAGACCTGACCAAAGCTGCGAGATAAACAACCAGCATTTGATCATTCGTCTTAATATATAACGAATCAACAAAGGTACTATGTGTCATATCTGGTAGTAAATTAAATATGTCTTGTAGCTGATAGATGATTTGATGGTTTATTGGCAGTTTTCCTTCACCTACCTATAATCGTATGAAAATTTGTTTTAATATATATTTTTAATTTGAATTTAAAAATGTTTTGAAAACTTTTTATATTTTTGTTTACATACTTTTAGGAGGTAGTTTTTTATTTCTTCAATTTGTGCATGAAGTCCTTTCAAGCCTAATAACTGATTTGTAATTCTTTGACTTAATGTACCGACAGTTGTATCCTTAATGTCTCTCAGTAAGTGCTCTACACCTACTTCTTCAGCTTCTTCAGCACCGATTTCACTTGGGATGTGCTCAAACGTTTTTGAAGTCGGAGAGCCATCCTATTTTTGTACAATCATTAAAAAAATAAGTATTATTCTAGATTTTCCTACTGAACAAATTTGTTTATGAATAATACTCACATCATGAACTTCCTCTACTGCTTGGTAAGCTTCTGTTGGAAGACCGAGATCTTTGGGCTTAGCATCTATGATTATTAATACAGAGTTGGGGCAGTACCTTCTGATCAACTCATTGATGGCTACATCATTCTGGTGTAGCTTAGGGCCTGTGTGGTACCAACCGACTACCTTTTCACGTGCTAAAAATTGCAACTTATAAGTGTTTTGTTATGACGTTTTGATTTGTTTGATTACACTGCACACAAACAGCATTGTTCTTAATGACAGATTAAATTCAAATCATTTTTGTTTCTTTTATTCTATTGTTTAACAATCAAATACTGATAAAATTTCCTCATACGCAGATTGTAAACACAATGGATCTCTACGGGATTAATACTATAAATAGCAACACATGCGACACATTGCCTTTTAGCGATTCTTACCATTGACTTTTTTGAACATTCCATACATGCTTTCCAAGTAATCGTGGTCAAGGAACCATACAGATTTGTCTTTGTCATCTTCATCGAAAGGTACTGTAAAATAATCAAAAGCAACATTTTTAATGGAAAGTAAAATAATCTAGCAAATCCATATCAATCTCTCATTCTTCTGATCCAACATAAAACGCAGAATTTTGCAGAATAACAAGGCGAATGGAAGGACAAGTGAGCAGAGAGGGGAACCTAACCTGCAAAGCTGTTTGACACGTCCAGGACGCCCTTAGCTCGCCAGCAACCCAGTAGTACTCCGACGACCCTCTTCTGGTTGCCAATTTTGCCCATACGATTGAAATGGTCCACTACACTGAGCAGTACCAGTGGATGGACCACGACTTTCGTCGTGACGACCTCTTGACTCGGCATTTTTGAATAAATCCGGAGCAGTCACTGTATAATCTTACTCTCCCGCACAGTCCGTCCGCTTGTTCGGCTTCGGCAGCAGCGGCGCTGACTTTTGCATCTGGCCGAAGTTTGCCGCACTGAATTGCATTATTGCGGGTTTGGCCGTTTCGATTTATGCGATCGAGGTGTCGAACGTAATTTTCGACCGACTTCGCGCCAATCGAATCAAACTTTTAATTGTTGCTATTCTAACTTTGCAACAATATAATACAATGATATCGTAAGCGAGGCAATTTTAACAATTAGAACAAAGCTTTTGAATATTAAAGCAAATCTAAAAAAAATTATTCTTTGCTACAATTTCTAATATATTCAAATTTTTACCGACACACAAATACATTATTTAATTTTTAATTGTCATCGAATTATTAAAAATTATTAACTTTGTTTTTGTAGTTATTCACCTAAATGCTCTATAAACAAAACAAAGAAAGTTAATTTAGAGCGTCTATTTCATCATTCCAACATTACAAAGAATAACAAGAAAGTAAAATTATATAACTATGTTTATGTACGTTGTATGTATTTCAAAATATTAACGAATTTGCTCAAGTTGGTCGCACTGTAACTACAGCACGCCGCCGTGTACCTGCGCTTTCCCTTCATGAACGCTTTAAGGAGATTTTCAAGGTATATATCAACTTATTAATTGTTTGAACGTTTTCTTAGTGAAATATTGATTACGACTGACAGCTTGGACAAAAATGTAAGTTCTATTAATTTATGGCACATTTAAAACAAGCATCAGATTATTCACAACTTAGCGTTGCTTTCCTTCTGAGAATCACGTGGCGTCTTTTTGTCACTCAGTGCTACCATCTTAGTTTTAGTGTGGCGCCAAATTTGAAATTTACTTTTCACCAGTGTTTGTATCTCACTGTGTATTTTTTGTGCTGCTTTATTCGAAGTCACGTATAAATTCACGGTAGCCGTGTCTAATTAGTTTAAATAAAAATTTTTTACTCCGAGAATTTTTTTGCATGCATCTCAGGTGTTATTTTCTCGGTTAAATTTAGTTTAAAAATACCAAAATTTTTTAAAACCCATTACTGCACGATAGAAAAACGTAATTTAAAAATTTAAAGTTATAATATTCAAGTTTGGAAAGGTTGGAAAGACGAAACATTAAATCGAATCGGATCCCGCAAAGGTATACGCTTGTAAACAAAGATTGTTTTCACCGTAACCTGAGCTTTGTCGCGACTCTGCATGCTGCATTTGCACATTTTCTGCTTAGCGACCACAAGAAATACGATTGCAGCGCGTAGTCAGAGGCTATACATATGCAACCTAATTTTACGTCAATCCACCTCGTCCACTGAGCGAATCGTAAAATTATATTACATGGTCTTATTCACGTGGCAAACAAGTCGTAAACCGACGTAGTATCCGTCAGTTCATCGTCGAACAATATTAGTTAATCCGACGAAGAGGCTACAGACATAAAGTAGAACAAAAATATCTGAAATCTTTGTGACTTCCACAGCATGGCAAAACCCATCGTGTTTGTGACGGGGAATGCGAAGAAGCTCGAGGAGTTCATAGCGATCCTTGGCAAAGGTTTCCCCCGAGAGATCACAAGTCGGAAGATCGACCTGCCCGAATACCAGGGTGAAATCGATGAGATCTGTATAAAAAAGTGCCGTACGGCGGCGGAGATCGTCCGGGGCCCCGTCATAATCGAGGACACCTGCCTTTGTTTCGACGCACTCAAGGGCTTGCCAGGTCCCTACATCAAGTGGTTCCTCGATAAACTTGGTCCCGATGGGCTCAACGCTATGCTCGTCGGCTTTGAGAACAAGGGAGCGCAAGCCGTCTGTACTTTTGCATATTGCGAGGGTAAACCCGACGACCCTGTTTTGTTATTTGAAGGTGAGTTTATTATTTTGTTTTCCCTGAATAAATTAGAATCAATGAGATAGTAATATTCGTGTATTTGTTTCTGTAGGCCGAACGCACGGTAAAATTGTCAGCCCTCGAGGCTGCCGAGATTTCGGTTGGGATCCTTGCTTTCAACCCGAGGGCAAGGACGTGACTTACGCCGAGCTGCCAAAGGAGGTGAAGAACGAGATTTCGCACAGAAGTAAAGCTTTGGAAAAACTGAAGGAGTACCTCCTGAAAGAAGATGGAAAAAATCATGCATGAGAGTCATGATTATTATTAGCTAATTGACGACAAATTTCATTATAATTCATTGACGTATTTTTCGTACGTATTTTTCTTACGTGTGGAAAGCAGAATATGCTGAATGAAATACTTAGGAGAAATATTTTTTTTTATCAAAAATAGTTTGATCGCTCGCGTATTAGAATTTATTTAAAAAGACACCTTGACTTACTTTTATGGTATGTCGTTATTTAAGCGAGGGTATAATTCATTTAGAAAATATTATAATTTTTGACGTATCGATTGAAAACTGAACGCGTGTCAAACTATCAAGATTACTTTGTGTTTAAGGGGATTATTGTTTGAGACTATGATTTTACATTTTCTAGCATAAAATGTAACTTATGTATAATTAGAGATTTACTGTATCTCTATATATCTTATTTTAAAACATGGCCGAAAAAGTGTTAATTAATAATTAGTGTAAAAGAAAACAATCATGAATGCTGTAAATATATCACTCGAAACATTTGGCAACGATTAACTCGTGGAAAATTTATCATATTTTCGAAATAATTTAGCATCCCAGGTTAAGAGTTAAAATAATCATTGAATAACAAATACATAATGTTTCTAGTGATATACTTTTATTAATGCAGCTATTTTTCGAGTGAACGCATTTTGTCTATATTTTCGAACTGACAATCTACAATGTTTTAAATTGTAGAAGTTATTTTAAAATTTTCATGACATTTCAAATTGACTATTTTTACTTTGTGAATGTACTTAGAAACGATCCATTACTTTTATTGATATCAGCACTCGTTCATTATATATTCACTGAATTGTTTTCACAAAAATCTGCGTGTTCCTGGATGATTTTTAATAAACCTGGCAACAAAGCAAAAAGTTTCTCTATTTTATTATAATACCCACTTCTTCAAATTCCCAACAATAACTATTGTTCAATTTTGCATGTGAATATAATAATGGTCGGCGAGTTTGTGCTCCCTCTTGTGATAACGTCTCTATATGATTACGGTTAACTATATGAATATGACCTTGAGTTTTCACATCGTCCTTGCATCCTTGATTAATGCCAGGTAGTTTTACGTCACGGTATTTTTCTTTGAGAAATCGATGCCTGGATTAGTATACATATTATCAATTTGAGATAAATTACCCATTTATAAATCTCACATTAGACTATACAAATAGATATTCGACGACTTCAAGAAGCTCAGTACTAATATATGGTGCTATGAATCATTAAAAAAACATACTGCAGCGATTCTACTGCGTGTTTGGTTTCTTTATTATGTCGCCTTTGTTTCAGGATCGATTATAACTTTCATCACGCATGATTGTAATTCAATAACGCGAGGTTTGTATTTTGCAGTAACAGGTAACGTATTAAGCTTCGTCCATACTTGAATGCGGTACGAAATATACACTTCATGTCAATTGCATATGATTGCATTCGCAGAACTTCAAATGGCTTTAGTGCTATGATAGCTTTTATATGGCGATACTCATCAAATAAGAAAAATATGTGAATTATACATTATTGCAGATATACATTATATTAAATAAAGCTACCATTCAGATTATAATAAATACATATCAATTATTTTCACATTTTTTAAAACTGGGTCTGTCTGGCGTACGATTCATAATATCACTATGTAGATAAACGGGGAAATCTTGAACATTAATAGAGCTTTTAAGAAGTTCATTCTTTATCATTCAGATAATATATTACAACATTGTATTACACAACTAAGGTGAATTTTATTTGGAGTAATCAAACGAACTTGTTGTAAGCATCTTTTTCATAAGCCAATTAGTGATAAAAAAAATGAACTTCTTATTCATCTTAAAGCATTGAATTCTGCGAATTTTAATTTTACATAATCGAGAAACGTCTGTGAGCTGGCACATTTTTTTTTGTAATATAACTATAATCTTCTGTATAGCAATATTTTAATTTTAGTTTTTTACAAGACAATTGATTTGGTAGAACTCGTTGATGGCGATAACAGCATAATTTTATACATTTATCTCATGTTGTGTATATATTTTTACTTGATTACCGGAGAAAACGAGCATGTGTACTCATCGCAAGTGCATGACTCATAACTTCTAACATTTTAAATAACAGACTATAAGACAACTGTATTTACTATTTTTCACCCGATGTTTGGATACGTATCTTTTTTCATGTTTGCGAATATTATTTTAACATAAGACGATAATTTTGGTATGTGCAGTCGCAAAATTTTCGAATATCTATATTAAAACTCAACAATAAAATGAACACAGTAAACAAAATTTACGAGAGGCATGATGAATGTTACGTTTTAAATTGAAATATTTTATATCAAATATTTATTTTCTTATAGTTTGTATTTTTGGATGCTTAATTATAGTATCGATTAAATACTAAGACTGATCATGTTGTTAAAAAAAACTTATGCATAATCTGTAATTTTTACGCGTGTCGAATTATCTCACTTGTTTGCCTCTGAAAACGTTTACTCAAGATTGTTCGGATTTTTTAATCAATGCCCATGCAAAAGTATTGGTTGTAATCTTAAAGCCGAAGGTTCTGCATAAAAAGTAATTGAACAAAAATTAATTTCCAAAGCAAGTGTATATTGCTTTTTGTTTTCATTTTAATGTAAGTTGTTGGGTAAGATGACATCATTCTAAAATGTAGGAAGAATATTCGTTCTCGTCCCGCGTATATGAAGCATATGTGAAAAACGCATATAAAATCCGTGGAATTGTACACAGTATCTGTAGCAGCGATAAGAAACTAAAGTAATAATTGCAAGATATTCTGAAGAACTGAACTGAAGAATAAGTCTCATTTATATCTTCGGTTTAAAAAATCATTTTAAGATTATTTACGAGGACGATCTAATTGATGGTTGATTATTATTGACATGAAATCTGTAGCAACCAAATTATACCATTATAAAAAATAAAGAAACAAAGTGATAACAGTTCTATAGTTTAAAACTTGCTACAAGTAATACCTAATAATTATTTTGTCACGCATTGCATTTTTGAAAAAAATTGTATTTCCTATATTCTCAAAAGCGTAAACGAGTATTCGTCGAAAAACGACTGATCCGACTTTTGGAAAAACACATTGCATAACTCTCAAGCACTATCAAAAATTCATTAACCCAAACACGAATATTAGATAAAGAAGTTCAGCGATTGACAGATGATGAGGCAGTAGCCAACAGCTCGCTTGAATTTTCTCGAATCTCGTGAGACACCCCAAGCAGTCTCTCCTTTTGCCTGGCTGAGAATAAAGAAAATCAGACGCAAAAGACGAAGACGTATATGATTGAAGCAATAATAATGCACACAAGTCCGATGCTATCGAGAGCTCGGTCTCGACCGTGAAAATCATCGCGACGACAGGCTCAGAAAAGCTCGAGCGCTTGAACTTTGAGTGAGAGTCGTCGTTATTATCGGAGATTAGAGCCAGCCAATATCCCCGGCAGGGTTATCGCTTGCAGCAGCTCTTTCTCTCTTCCACTCAAGCTGGTGTCTTTAATTGTCGCCGACCGGCGGACTTTTGGTCTTTCTATAAAAAGGGGCCTCGGTGGCCGGTGCGCCAGCAGTCTGTGCCGTAACATGTGGTCCGCCGCCATGTACGTGCTCACCGGTAAGCCAAACAACGATCCGCACCCTTGGAGAATTTAGCGAACGTGATTAGCGGCCCTAACAACGAGCGTCGCGCGATCTGGATAGATTTGTGCGCCGAGTTTTGGATATTACGTAGATCGGGGCTTATTCGGAGGAGTGATAAAAACGTGTGAGAAGATCGTTTGGAGCTTTGGTGATGGTCGAGGTTTTTGCAATACGTTCGGGACCTTCTGTGGGCACGATTCGGTACATCTACGGCGTTCATTTCACATGAGTATAAATACATGATAATAATTTTTACCGACAGACTTAACGTCGTTTCATTGGATATCGGTAAAATTTCTGCTTAATAATTGCTGCATTATAAAGGTTCGAAATGGAATTTCAAAGACTTATTTTATTCCATATAAAATTACTATACCTATTTTGCCGTATTATACTTATTAATATATCTATTGTATACTTGTATCGTACTCGAGAAATTTGAATTAAATTAAATTATCCTTTTTCCCTTTAGCTTTTTTGGCATGCATATGCCTCACCGTTGCATTACCACCACAACCAGCGCCACCACGGGATACACCGAGAGCATGTAAGCATCATTTTTCTCCAATTTAGAATAGGTAAATTATATGTATAGTGCTTATAATCATGCATCTTAATAACCTAGATGCATCAGTACCAATTATAATCGATGTACCCAATGGAAAAGCCCACGTGTATAAGTATACCGCAGTTGTATCGGCTGGGCAAAATGAGCCGTCACCGTTCGCGTCGAAATTCCAAATTCAAGGAAAGCTGATTCACAAAAATGTCAACGGTGATCCGAACGCGAAGTACATGAAACTACATGAGATCAAACATACGGTCTACAATGGTGCCGATAACGGAGGCATCCACGGCGACTACCACGAGCTTCAAGGCGCAATGAAGGATTTGGAGGAGCCTATTTTCGTTCTCTACGAATCGAACAAGGTCAGCAAATTGTTATCACAATATGCCCTTTTGTATATGGATATAATTTATCTAGAGAGTGTTTAACAGGTAAAAGGTATCCGAGTGCAAGACAAGGAGCAAATATGGTCCAGAAATATGAAAAAGTCATTGGCCGCGATAATGCAGTTCGATCTGAAGGACCTTGAGGTACACAACAACGTGCTGCCAACTACAGCTTTCCAGACTACAGAGGTAGGTAACGACTGATGGGAACGCATAGATAATCAAACTAACATGTTCTCTTTGGTTGTTACCACCAGCAAACCATCCACGGTGACTGCGAAGTCGATTACGATGTCAAGATCGGAGATTCGGTCGACAGGAAGGTGTACTACGTACGAAAGACCTACGAGCCGAGAAAGTGTAGTGCTTACGTTCAACAGCTCGCTACTGATACGGATAGTATGGGCTGCAAGATCGATGCAGAGGTAAATATATTTTCAGAATATAAAAATTTGTTTATAAATTGTTTACGTTGGTAGTAATTAATATATGCTTCGACGTCTGTAAGACTTTTGACTATGTAAAACTGAATAATTTTGTTGCCTTAATGAACATGCCTTTTTCAGGAGGATTTAGTTACATCTGCCGAGAAAACATACGAAATAGAATACTTGGACAATAAGTTCGTAGTTAAGAAAATTGTTTCGCATGAAAAATCAAGTTATCTGCCGTGGTTGCACAGAAGTTTCGGAATCCAATACGTAGAAACAAAGTATGTGGTCAAACTTTTCTTAATTATCTCATTTGATTTTTATTTTATTTATTTTTAATATATACTAATACTTTTTATTTTACAGACAAACTTTAGAATTCGAAACAGCGGTAGACGATTCAGAATTGAACCTTCCAACCGTAGACTTTACAAGTGTATCACTTATAAATAATGTGACCTTTGATAAGCTCAACTATATAGTTAACGAAAATTCTGATAAAGAGATACATTTTGGATTTAATACCATGGAATCAAAAGATTTGATAGCAAAGGTCAAAGAACTTTTGATTACCACGGTAGATCACTTTAAAACTAATCCGATTGTAAAAGAGGCAAATCCCAAACATGTTAATGTATTTGAGAAACTTCATCAAACAATGAAATACTTAGATTCCGAATCTATGCTCTACATTTTTAATCATTTCAATACGGCATCTGGAAAAGGAAGCATGTCTAGGTTTGAGAAAAAAATATTACTTTTACATTTTTATTTTCAATTTTCTTCAAAATAATTCATGAGTAATTGAAATTTTTTGCACAGAAATATTTTCCTTGAAATAATTCCTCATTTGGGTACTTATGCTGCGTGGAACTTCACAAAAAATATCATTGCAGAGGACAAAATAGACAAATCAACTGCTCTTGATATGCTTGCTAAATTGCCAATGTATATTCTGAATCCTAATGAAAAATTAGCTAGCGATATGATGAAGCTTGCAGAATTTGACGAGAATGAAAAATCTAAAGCAATTAAAACTGCTGGAATACTGTGCTATTCCATTTTGCTCCACAAAACTTATAAAAAAGTCGGTACATCAGTTCCTCCCTTTTTAAAGAAACGTCTTGAGCAGTTCAACGAACGTATAATTTGTAGGTTTATAAAATTCTTTGTGTTATGTAATTGACGCATGCCAAAGCATTAGATTTACTGGATAATTATGTATTATTGAGTAATCAAAATGTAATTAAAATATCTTATAGATGAACCAACATACTCGAGTAAAATTGTATACATGATGGCTATGAGGAACGTGGAAGTTGGAGGTATCTACAAGTATTTAGCCCCGATAGTGCGCGGAGAGGACAATTTCTTTGTAAAAGTAGACATAAATAGACCTGAAAAATATCGTATGGCTGCTATGTGGGCTGTCGCAAAATCAATCAGTCATGACAAAGAATTAACGTACAATTTGTTCTGGCCAATCTTGTCTAACATCACCGAGCCACTGTCTCTACGTGTAACTGCTTACGAGCTTTTAATTTCGAGAAATCCCATGCTGGATATGAATCTTTTAATGAACGTTCACTGGATGATGGCACAAGAACAAGACGAGCACATGTTTAATTATCATTACACGACGATGGAAAGTATGGCTGAATCAACGGATCCGTGCATGAAAAGCACTTCGGAGATGTTTAGAAAAGTCTTGCGCCTTACAAAGCGTCGTAAAATCATGAGCTCTGTATTATCTCGTGTTCAAGTTTTTGATTATTTCGACAATAAGTATGGTCACGGAAAAACTTTTAAATTAGGAGCTGAAGTTGATGAAGCTTCTGGAATCCCACAATTTGGATACTATGAAGCTATTTCTTCATTTGCAAGACGACCAACATTAACTACAGGGGTAATTAAATAAATTATATCCAACTATTTTATTGATAATTAAAAAAAACTTCCATATATGTTTAGATGTTATACGATTATTTACATTTTTTATTCGTTGAATTTTAGATTTATTGGAACGTAGAAGGTATCAACGTTAAAACAGTCAGTACCTTAATTAGTGAACTTCTAATGCAAAAAACAGGCGTAGTACGAGATTTTACTTCTTTTGAAGTATCAGATGAAAAGGTGAAAAACTTACTTCGTCAAACGCATGGCTATAAGTTACTTCAAAAAGATATACGTTTAGAGTTTTGGACGATAAATAAAGGATATGTGACAGACGTGACTGTTTACGTTGAAAATAATTTATCAGAACTACTAAGGGATTATATAGACAAAGTGAAGAATTTGCTGGATGCTGGGGAAGTATTAAATCGCAATATGATGTTCGACATTTCTTTCCTCAATCATTACAAAATGGTCGTTGCAACAGATCTTGGAATCCCTGCCGTATTTTATAATCAAGTTCCAGAGTTTTCTTACTTGAAATTAAAACTTAATACATATCCATTTAAAAGTATGGTAGCAACGAATCTGGTATTGGACACGAGATTTTATCACCGGAGCTTTTATAAAATGGGATTCTATAATCCTCTCATCAATGTAACACAATCAGTCGTACGAAGAGTAACAACGGATGCTGCTCTGCCGGTTGACATGACTGTAAGTTTTAATTTTGAGACACGCAGTTTAAAAATGGTCGTACCGAGGTTACCTGAATCCAGATTATCGATCGCCGGTGTTAAATTACAATCAGTTGATCAAGTCGAAGTCGAAAATGACCACGACAAAGCATTGAAAACGTATTGTCCAGTCTGCGAACATCAAACTGATATTACCAACAATCAAACACAAAAATACAATTATGAAGCTGTTTCTCATTCTGTAGATACTGGATTGGAATATATGGTATCTATCTCAGATTGCGAAAAAATTTCTTTTAACGAACGAGAAGAATGGTTTAGAGTTTTTAATACTGTAACTAACAACGTGTAAGTATTATATCATATATTATTACAATCAGTAAACCACGTTATATGCGTAAAATTATATAAAAATTTTTATATTTTTTATGCTTTTCAGGAAGAGTGAACCCTGGTCTAATTATATAATGATAATGAGCCAACGATTACTCAATTTTATGAATTCACCACATACAAGCACCTGTCAAACAATGCTAAAGGTATCACCTTGCACAATACACCCAACTTCTCACGTAAGTTATCTTAATTTTCTTTTTAAATGAAAAATTAAGCAAATAAATTCTTTAGAAAAAATGTAAATTTATGTAATATGATTCTAGATTGAAATGAATTGGCGCTTCAACATGTTGAAATTTGGTGAAGATATTGAATTTAATGTTCGAGGCTCTATTGATAGCAAGGCAGCTTCTACTAATAATACTATGCGGTTTTGGGATGTCGATCTAACAGTTAAAACTTCACAATTCGCTAAGGACATTCAATTCAAGTTAATGAGACAATCATCTGAAAAAAGAAATCTCAAGGTACTTTACACTCACTGCACATGTAAGTTTACTTTGCCTTCTAATTTTTTATTTAAATTATTGTTTTTTTCATCAGATCTGTATACATGCGACCAAGGAATATCCTAATTTCATAGAAAATGCAGGAGCATTAAAATACGAAACTACTACTGTAGTTCAGTTTCTTATGGACGAATCTGATGGAGATCAATGCTCAGCTGATGGAACATCCATCAAAGCATTGATAAAGGGCCAACTGTTAGATGAACAAAAAGAACAAATGAAAAAAAATGTTAGAAGCGGATCATGTTTCAAAAATCCATCAAATCCTCTTGACTTAGATATCACTCAAAGGTTCGACTGGAATTGTTTGTATCAAGCAGTAAAAGGCACTACATTAAGAAAGTACATTGTTGACGTTACTTATAAGCAGGTAATTTGGAAATTATAAAAATGACTTTGATAAAACAGAATAAATAAAAGTCTGAGATTCTTATTTTAACTTTATAGGTCTCGCATGAAATGCTTATGAAACTAGCGATGCTGGATGATTATTTACGCCTCGACAACTTACCGCATATAACGTACAAACCAGAGCATACTGAACCGGGAAACGTTAAACTTTCTGTCACGTATTCTATGAAAGATAATTATAGTAATATAACAGTAATGAACCCTTACTACTCTTATGAATTAGACGACGTTTTGTACGGTCCAGAAGATGAAGAAGATCGAGATAATGACTTAGTTTTGGATAATATTGGATTTAGTACTAGTTTCCTAGTTGACTTTTACAAGGGCGATATACGTAAGATAATTTTATTCAGAAAATATAATATTCATTAATTGGTATATATTTATCATAAAATTTCACCATTTAAGGACCATGCATCGTTCATGCGAACGACTTAATAAATGATCTGAATCAAACGATTTCGATGGATTTAAAAGATTGGACTCTTATGACCGGTGATTATGCACTTCTAAGCTATGCTGTGCTTGTAAAAGCTGAGCGAGAAAATAAAGTTGCCTTGAAAATTTATACCAGCGATCATGTTTTGGAAGTAAAACCTGGACAAACAAAACCAATAGTTATACTGGATGGCGCAGTAATTACGAATTACGAAAAGGGGGCAGTAATACCAATAGATCATAACACAATTCATTTTAGGTTTGTAAAGTTAATTCTAAAATGTCATTTCACCATTCATATTTTAAGATTCATTTTAAAGAATGAATGTGTAATACAAATTTAAAAAATTGAAATTAAAAAATGTATGTTTTGCAGACTTATGATGGTCAACCAATTGCTTTCTATTGAGGTGGATAAGCCTTCCATAGGTAAATTGTACTACACGCCCTATAATGTTGTCATACTTCCGCACACTGTTGGTGATAGATCTATTGATGGAATGTGTGGTCATATGGGCTCTACAGCTTATGTTCAACATGCTCCTCTCATTTATGGCAGTTCTTAAAGAGAAATATTGTTATTTAATTAAAGATATATTTTTTCTATTATACATAAGTTATTTAATCATTCAAGTTTTATAATAACATTAAATATCACGCACAATTATTTTATTTTAAATATAAGGTCTAATTATTTTAAATGTAAAGTATTTCGATTATTCATCTAGTTATTAAAAGTATTATCATGTCAAAAAATATTGAATAAAAAGATTTTAAAAATAATTTCATGCTTATAGTTGTTACTTAAAATAAAACAGTCATCAAATGGATCTACAGAAATGCACTAAACGGATGTATTGGTTATAAAGTTGTTGAAAGGGGATGCATTATGTCGAATAATAAATAAAACTTATTACAAAAAGGAAACAAATTACATCTAATCTAAAGAATATTATACAATGAAATCAAATTAATTTTTGGTTATAATCTTGTAATATTATTATTTTTTTTATTATTATTGTATGTAGTTTTTGAAGAAATTTTCATAAAATAATTGAATGGTTTTTAAACTGTTTGTTATTTATACTGTAATCATTCAATCATCTTATTCGATCCAATTAGTGCGCTGGCTCCCTCTTGCCTACTGCTTGGATAAAAATGTTTCGAAACTGCACAGATAGATTCATTCAATGTAGTTGAATATTCAGTAGTATTTTATTTTTTTTACATCCATCTTGTAATTAAATAAATTCAATGACTTACACGTGAACTTGAAGAAGCTATATATAAATTAAATAGGATTAATGGTAAGGTAAATAGAGCGAGATGAAGTCGCTATTTTTTAATGAGTAATTAAAAAAAAATTCTTTGCATATCAAACTATCCGCAACTATCAACATATCCGCAGTCAACAAACTTTCTTACATTTTACTTTTCATAATTTGTTTTATTAAGTCATTAATTAATTATTGTATTTATACATCTATTTATAAAGGTTTATCAATATTCTGGAAAAATAATCAAAGCTTCCTGTATGATATGTGAGCAACTGTCTCCTTTGGCCGCTTTAAGAGTATTATGTTCGTTCGGTATAGTGCATATAACTATGCAGATGATCTCATCGCTTGAACGTAGTGCAAGCAGCTACTCACTGTAGAATGCTCGCAGTGTCGCAGTGAAGCAGTTCTGATTCGGTACGATGGGTGACGAGATTCGTTTTTTCACTGGTGAGGAGATAGTTCTATTTGTTATAAATATTTTCTTTAAAATTAATTGCGATTTTGATGTGCTTGTGACTATTTATTTTTTCCGAGTAACAATTTTGTATAATATTACTCATCAAATTAAGTTAAATAGTTAACTAAACGTTTTTTATACGTTCATTTTGTTAGAAGCAACCAAATTAGTTTCATAAACAATAAACAGTAAAAACTTGTAATAAATAATACATGTACAATACATAAATTTATACACTTTTTTCATTTTAACAGCATTGACGTTGCTTATTTTTTGCAATATTCTTTTTGGTGAGTTATAGAAATTCATTGTAATTTAAGCGTGTTAATGTGGTTCCTAAAGAATAATAACTACTGCTCTTTCTCAGCACCAACAACATTCGCATTCGATAGAAATGTTCGCATCTATGAATATACAGCAGAAGTTAGAGTTGGGGTTGAAGAACCATCAACGTACGTTTCAAAATTTTTAATAAATGGGTTTCTTAAAATACAACAAACGTCAATTGATGAACAAGAAGAAAGAAATACTTATGTGATTTTATTGTCTGATTTGAAACATGACGCTTTTTATGGTCGAGAAACTTTTGAAACGCGAAACTTGCAGCCAGTAGCAAAGGAGTTAGATGGATTACAAAATCCCTTTTTAGCTATTTACAAAAAAGATGGCAAGGTAACTTATTATTTTTTTACAATTATGTTTTTACAATGTGGAGTGAGTATTTATATTATCCACACTCTTTTAAACAAAATTAAATTTTTTTCTAATTGTATTATGTGTATACTTAAATCGTCAAAAATTGATTGATTTCAAACCAAGTACTACTGTTGAATATTTCATAATGCAGCACTACTTATCCTATGAAACAATTGTGTTATAGTTGGAAGCTATCAAGACTTATACAAATGAAACAGATGAAATTAAAAACATTAAGCAATCTATTGCATCAGGATTACAATCCAATTGGAAGACGACTTTAGACCTAGTAGCAAAAGCTACAGAAGATGAAGTGATTTTGAAAGAGGTAATGCATATATGTTGATCAATATGCGTATTATGTGTATGATATTAGTGTATGCTCAATAATAACTCTCTTTTATTAACAAAAGCTAACTATCCATGGGAACTGTGATGTCAAATATTTCGCAAAGAATTCGCCGCAGAATATGCTTCAATCAGAAAAATCTTATATTACTCTTACTAAGACTTATAAACCCGATGAATGTAGCAACTTTATACATGGCATTCGTGGCTACAATGCATATTACACAGACTATACACATAATATAAAGGTAAGATCACATTGTATGAAAATATAGTTACATTTTATTAATATTATAATCCGATAACATATATAGAGTCAAATGAATACGAATATGCGCTGCATGTATGAATTAGGCCTTGAGTCCAATAATCACGTTCTTAAGGAGCTTCTATGTGTCGAAAATTACGTGTGGGATATGAACCCTGAAATATTATATGCAGATATAGTGGTGCCTAAAACTACGCAACCGACCTTTGTGACAATGAAGTAAGATTTAAAAAGCACTATAATGTACATAATACGCAACATGTAATTTATCACGAAATACTTCAAATATTTTCAGGCAAAACATGATTTATAAAAACACTACAGACTCGGATACACTAACATATTTTGATAATAAAAATGATATGAAGAATGTAGATGATGTGAATAAACTTAAAAACAAAAATAATATGACGAATGCAGATGATGTCAAAAATCTTGAAAAAATAAAGGAGCTTTTCAGAACTGTTATTGATTATATGAAAGAAAATCGTTTGGTGCAGCACAAAGCTGATATTGTGAATCAACAACTATTTAACAGAATACAATCGGCTCTAGATGAATTGAGTTTTGAAAATCTGGAGAAATTATACAATGAAATAGGGAATATCAATTCACCGGAAATGGAAGAATTAAGGTTTGTGAGAAACGTGTAATGTATAAGATTACATAATAAACGAAATTTTTGCTACTAATTTAAGAGAATTATTTTTCAGGTCCATTTTCATCCAAATGATTCCTTACATGGGTACAAAATCCAGTACATTATTTCTTAGAGATGTGATCATGAATAAGAAGATTTCTGAAAAATTAGCAGTAAGAATTTTAAAAACTTTACCGTCATTTATTCGCCATCCAACAAAAGAATTATTGCTCGATTTAGAAGAATTAATTTTAATAAACAACGGATTACCATCTACCGTTAAGAAGACTAGTATACTAAGCTACGCTTATCTAATAAGTAGAGTTTATAAAGATTCAAATGTACCGGATGACGTTATGATGGAAAAATATTTAAATCACTTTAGTAATGCATTTGAATGTAAGTATGAATTCTGATCGCTATATATACATATATATTCATTAGATTTGATATTATAGTGATCTTTGCAATCTTTGCTTATAGTTGCAGAAACGACAGAAATGAAGCTAGTGTACCTACACGCTCTTGGTAACACTCGTAGTCACGAAGCTATCAAGTTCCTTGTACCAATTCTTTTACGTCGAAACAGTTCAACAGAAGACTCGTTGGTAACTAATCGGCTTCGCCTGACTGCCATTCATGCTTTATCGCGTATCATCGATGCGGACGACGACTCGGCGATTGAGAGCTTGGAATATATTCTACTTGAAGACCAAGAACCTCGAAGCTTACGCCTCGCGGCCTACGATGTACTTTTTAACGTTCTCAAATTGGATTCTGATGAGCTGGACCAACTCGATCTTGGACTATCATTGCTGGACGATGAGCATATCCACAACTACCATCGATCTAATATACAAAATCTTGAGCGTTTGGACGCTTTGCCGAAAGAAATGAATAATATCGCTGGTCGAATTAAGCACGCTGCCGTGTTGCCAACGATGTCAAGGAGCTCAATCATACAACTGAACGATAAAATGAAAACGTCCATTGTCAGCTTTCTCAAAGTTTTGATGATCTCGCCGAGACTTGGGTCCAACAACAGTATCCGACTGTCTAATGTGCTTGAGAACGGCTTTGCTGCAGCTCTCAAATATGAGGTTCTAGAAAACGCAGGGAATAAGATAGATGTTTCTCAGGGCGTAAGTGTATTATTTACTTTTATTTCTAGTGGGTGATCATCATAGAGTTTTCTAACCAAACAAAGCGCGGATAAAAAGATGCGAGTAAGAGAATCATTTCTTACGCTCGAAAGTTCGTATAAATGGCTATTTTGTGCACCTTATTAGAAAAAATAAATTTTTTTTGTCTAATACCAAAAGTATTGTTAAAAAAGTAATTAGTTAACTTCATCATAAAATTAAAACTAATTGAAGATATTTTTATTTCTTTCAGCTTTATTGGTATACTAATGCTGAAATGACAACGTTAAAAAAAGCTAAATGGCCGTACACTGATGTATCATTTGATGTGTGGATAAAGTCGGCAAATTGGATTAGTGACGTGTATTCTTTTACTTTGTCAAAAGATATTGAGAAAAGATCATCTGATTTGTTAGCAAAATTGTGTGATTATATAAAAGCAATTAGCGAGGAGCCCCATTTTGAATATCAAACATTCACGAGTTTTTCCATACCTACTGTTTTGGGAATTGATGCTATTTTCGAACACAAAATGCCGTTGCTTAGAAAAATCAAAATTGATGATGATACACAAATACAAGAAAATAAGATCAATGTTACTACCAGTATAACTTTTGCTAGTTGGGCAGATGGATATATCGGTGCTTCTGTCTATAATGCTTATAATCAACTAATGCATTCAGTTAGAAGAACGCAATTATTCGATATGTTCATACCAACAAAATTATCAACGATTTTTGATGCTTCCAATGATACTTGGAATATCATCTATGCTGTAATTATAGATGAAGATCAAAACTCACCTAAAAATCATCGTGGTGGATCACTATATACTGCTATAAATGTAATGATTAATAAGAAGAAATGCCCCATTGCTGAAGACTGTTGCGATACATGTGGATACCAATTGGCAAGAACCTCTACTGAGGCGCAAAAATTAACTAATAAAGTTGAACATAAAACATTTGATTTCTTTGGATTAAGTAGCACGAGCATCGTATACGACTGTGACTTTTATGAAAATAGTGCAAATCAAAGGTACGTAATTACGTATTACGTTAGGTACGTAATTATATTGCTTTCCTGAAGAAAAAGCTAATAACAGATTTTTTTCTTGTTTTGATGTATGCTACCCCTCATTATTTAGATAGCTCTTGAGCAGTAACTATTTAAAATTTCGTACACTTTTCTGTGTTTTGAGTTATGTTTGAAATTGTCACAGTCATATTGAATATTTTATTACTAATATATAGTCTTGTAGAGCCATTTTAGTAAATTTTGAAAATAGAAAACGTAATTAGCAATTCTTATTATTATAAATTTTAGGCTATTTCATGGACTTTTTGGCACAGATAAGTTAATGGAAAGACACATTAACAATTGTGGAATTATATTTAAGATAAGTCCAGATTTGAGAAAAACAATATCACAGGTACAATAAAAATTAATTTAACAGTTTCTGTTGATACGCATTGACGTTTATTTATCTTGAATATTATAGCTTGAAATGAAAATAAGCAGTAATATACGATTACTACAGTCACCTGAAGAACCTTGGTATACCTTACCAGGATTTAAATTTGATATAAAATTGTCTTTAGTAGCTAGAAAAACTCTCGATAATTCTGCCAGCAATCTTGGTATACTTAATATTAATGCTGATACTACCCAAGGACACATTTCGAGCAACTTAAAAATCAAATTCTCTAAAAAGCACGATGAGCGAAAAAACTTAGTTGTATGTTACAATATATTTCATGATTATAATATAAAATTGCCTGATGTTCTTATATATGATATTCTAAAATATTTCACTAATTAATTCTCTATCATCTATATATAGAACATTTAGCAGATAGTTTTATATTTTTTATATATTTTAAGTCAAGCATGAATATGCACTTTATTAATAAAAAATTTGTTATAGTTTTGCTGCGATATGCAGAGAAATTATCCCAACGTCTCAGATACTCATTTGCCAACCGAAGTGACACTTTTATATACAAATACAGATGTTCGCGCAACATTTGGATTTTCAACAGATGACTCGTGTTCAGATAGCATCTTGTCTATTGACAGCAATTTAATCGGTAAAATGTCGGAAAATCATTTAGATGCATTAGCAAAACGTGCTCGTAATAGTCGCTGTGCACATCAAAAAGCAACGCCAATATTTGCTCATCCTTCTGGATCTTTTCCATTAACTTGGGACTGCTTTCATGAATCAATAGTTAATACTACTTTAAGACACTACATTTTAAACTTTAATCATAAAGGTGTAAGTTATAATTCTTTGATTATATCTCAATCTTGAATATTTGGATTATTGATAAAGAAATAAATAAATATGAATCAAAAACATTTTGTGCTCACAAGTTTAGTAAATTGATGATAATTTTGATTTTTCAGATACCTATGATGTTTCTGCTAGTTACAAATTCGATGTTGGAAAAAGTAAAAAATAACTGGCCAGGAATTAATATTAAATTAGTTTCCCCTATTAGCAGAGCATTGGTTGATACTATGACATATGAAATTGACTATCCAATAACTCAGCGTTCCTTACACAATTTTACTTTCATTGAAACACCAACGGATAACGTATTCTATTCCAAAGCTTTCATCCATAAATTTATGAATGATTCTATTAGTAAGTGACTGACCCTTATTTGACAATAAACATAACATGAGTTTATTTTGCTTCATATTAAATTAATTATGTTTATGTTACGATAGAGGTAACAAACGTATTTCCGAAAATCATCCTTTTTGATAAAAATAAAGTTATAAGTAATGCCAACTTGACGAGTTGGAAAAGAATTTATGCAGATAAAATAGACAGCAGTTACAGTATTTATGTTAAATTAGTGGGAGACGATAAACTTTCTGTTAAATTCGATTTCAAAAGTCACGAATTGATTATTGAACCAACGAAAGAGTTCTACCTTCACCTTGATAGCAAAGGGTAATAGTATACGAAATAAAAATTGAAACCCATGCATAGGATCTTGGATGATTTATGTATTTAAAAAATTATGTTGTAGGCCGTCAAATGATCCAGTTCTTAATCACTCAATATACTTTGACAAAAAATCTGTTGGTTTAAGCGAGAGAATGTTTCTAACTAGCGAAGGTGGATCGAGTACGGAATATGTATTTAGGTATGTGTTTCACCAACGTGAGTTTTACTCTATTGGTGTATCAATAAATTCATATTTTGCCAACTATAGCTTGGGAGACAAAGTCTTATATTTTTAAATATTACGTTATATAAGTTTTTCACAAACAATACATACGGATCGTTAATAATGTTTCATTAATTTTCAGATTATTAAAAGTTGATGATTACGTCATGATTGAACCAAAGGATATCCAGATTTATGTTTATTACACTGTAAATAGCGTAACTATTGTTCGGGAAGATTAATTTCTTATTTTTGTGTAAAATATGATTATTCTTATCCTAATTATATACTGAAATATATTTTATATTCATTACCTGCATGAAAGTTTATTTTTATGAATAAAACGTAACATATAATGATATAATAATTGTTCTTTAAATCAAACAATTTGAATTCTTCATAATTTATTAATTGAGCGCTAAGCCAGTTTTTGTGATTTTTAAAACGAATTTTTACCAATGAGACGAGCTCAATATTTAATGATTAATGACAACTAATATCAAGAGATGAACATTTTTAGTAGGTAATTTAGTATAAAGATAAATGATTAGTAAAAAGGATATTTTTTGGTTTTAAAAATAATACTTTTATTTTATTTGATACATACATTTTATACAAAATACGAAGTTTTATTAGGTTTACTCTACTATATACTGCTATTCCTGGTCGACGAGGTTCTTTCGCAAGTATAATTTGTGCTTCTTAAATTGCCCTGAAGGTAATCGATGTATGACGAAATTAGATCATCCATTTTGTAACCAAGGGCTGTTTCGCAAAGCAATTTGCGACCACTCATAAAATTTCCGATGGTCATGTGAAAGTAGTTGTCACCGGATGACCAGTTACTGATGTCACTGAAACTATGCATTGAAAGAATTTCCTTGGTTCGTGGGTCAATGATACTAACGCCATTTTTGTTGATTGCCAAAACAAGATGCTCAGGTAATTTCGTGTCCGTTGTCTGACGAATTTCGAAGAATGACGAGCCGAACGTCGGCCACTGGTAGACTCGTCGTAAGAATCGCTCTTTTGCTTCATCCTGACTTAAACCTTGAATCGCAAAAAAATATAGAAATTAGATTACTTCATTCATACGCCTAAGTCGGTGAGTTGAAAAAAAGCACTATACTGACTCTTGGTATGATTGTAGGCTACGTTAATGCGTTTTTTCCACTCCTTAGGGGTCAGGCTATCTATCGTGTCTACTGGTATGTACTCCTGAAGTTTGCAACTGCAAAATAGAATGATTTATTATATTAATTATATCTAGAACAGAATATGATTACCGGATAATTACTGTATTTGCGACAACTCTTCTTTGCTATCAGCATGACCACTCGTGTAGATTAACGCTGCCAATTCTATCGCGTCTTGCTTGTTACACTTGTGATATCCTCGCAAATACTTGACGGCTTCCTGGTAAAAGTGAAATTTGGAGTCGGCATTTTTGTCGCGCCCAGGAAGACAGTCAATCCATATCTTCTTCATAAAAAGTACTTGATATTTATGAAATGTCACATCAGAGTGTACACGTTTAAGACGGGTTATCCAATCGATTACTTCCCGGACAAAATCGAAAAAGAAATAATACTGTGGCATGGAAATAAGGCGATCGGCAATTTGGAAATAGAGGCTGAAACCTGCACTACTATGAAGTTGTAACTTTTTCGATATTTCGTCGCACAAGTCCATGCCTCGTGTTGCCGAATGAACCTAAACATAGATAAACTGAAATATGTGAACGGGAAATAAATTAAAAAATATAATTATGTACCTCAAATGCAGCATCCGTGCTGTCTGGAAAGTAAACTTTCTGGGTGACCTGAGGATTTTTAAACCGAATAGCTTCCACTTCTAGAATATAGGGGGGATATATCCTAACCGTGCCAGATTTAATTATTCGATTCAGTCTATTTACGCAGTCTTTTGTTAAGGGATTATCTCTGGAATGCAGAAATTGTTCTAACTCCTTACGCACTGTTGAACTACATGGCATTATTCCGACCGCCATCCACATTAATTCCCAACCACGGTCCTCGCTCAGACGTATTTTATTGTCAGTTAACTGTCGCATTAATTGACAATAGATTTCGTCTCGTAATAATTCCTACATGGAATATGTAAGATTAATATTAGGTTAGATATTTATTTATTTAGAATAAATGAAATTATGTCAATTTGAAAATAATATTCTCACATCCCGTAGGGCTATTCCGAAAATTTGATCAGTAATTTCAGTAGCGATGCTCTGTCTATTACTCGGAAGATCGCCCATGTATCTCAGTATATTCGTGAAAACCTGTATTGCTTGTTGGAACTGTTTATCTTTATTCGATAATTTTGCGAGTAAAGGAGCTTTGATGGGTTCTTTTGTATGTTTCCACAATTCCTCGGGAATAGTACTTATTTTTGAGGATAAGGCAGATCCCGTTGTAAGGCTAGATTTTATACTGGGTCGGAAGTGTTCATCTGAAAATTTCCTCAACGTATAAAAGTTATCGTTTTTCTGCTTATGATTCAGTTCATGTTTTACTGAATTTGAAGTTTTTGATGTAAAGTCTGATTTAAACAGTTCCTGAAAGTAAATAATTATAATATTATAAGTAAATTATTATTTCGGAAAATGTATGTTTTAATTTGAGTTTTAAACATACTGTTAATTGTGGCGATGGCTTATCTATTATTGGTAAAACGTACACGCATTCGGAAGGAAATTTTCCTTTAATACCATTTTTTTCACCTATACTCCATTGAGATGTTATAATATCATTGCCTGTACAACTGTCAATTAATTTTATAATATCTCCTTTTTTGAAGGATAAATTAGACTCGGTGTCTTCTGTTTAATAAATAAAAAAACTCATATCATGAAAATGAACTAATAAATAGTCTGTGTTTTGAAAATTAAATCGTTAATTAAAAATATTCATATGCATAAAAACTTGCCATTATTCGAGTAATCCTGAACCGCTACTACATAAACAGATCTTCGTTTAAGACCATCCATTATATAATTCACAAGGTTCACAAAACTTTCAGCTGTTATACTTTGAAAAACAAATTCTTCTCTTTGTATTGTTGAAATCGTCAGGTGATGAAAAACTGCATTATCATTTCTGAAACGTATGTAAATTATTATCTGTAATTATATAGGACTGTAAAAATGAAATAATTTTATATTTGGAATTTCTACTTTTGATAATTCACTTCTGATATTTGCGGATAGGAAAATTGTTGAATAATATTTTCTTTATCATCAATAAAGTAAATGCCAGAAGAATTCACCGCAATAATTATTTCAGATAAGTTAGATTCTGGATTAAAAATTTTGTTAGTCTCATAGAATTTAGAAAATAGTAGAGGCCAGCTATCTTTAGCGTACATTATAATGTTTTCTTTCGTTTTGCTAGGATCACAAACTGTTTTTAATTTCTAAAAAAATAAAAATATTATTCGTTAACAAAAAGTAATGACAATATATATAATAGCTTTTTCACATACCTTTTGAAAATTTTCGATAACTAATTTTTCTAATCTGGTAGATAGTTGCTTCGTATTTCCTTGAAGAAGTTGATTTGGTATATATAAATGTAGAATGCTTTTTAAATTTGTTGGTATCTCACGATATTGTACATGCAATTGTTGCGCAATAAGCATAGCTATGTTATTTTCCTTAAAAATGAGATATACAGTTTATTTATAGTTTTAATTTAAAAAACAATACATAAGAACATTATTTACGTTATGGCACCTATATTCTCCTGATTTGAACCCCTTACATATTTGCTGATATATGAGATCTGTAGCAGTTTGATCCTCAGCAGGATCATGCCAAGGTGAAAATATTTCTTTCCGATATAAAAGCCGCCATGAAGCATCACGTTCCGAATTACCCTGTTCCTTTGCATATTGCTCACATTGAGATATAGCATCCATAACGTGTTCTCTATAGTAAATATTTAAAAATAAAATAAAATAAACTAATATAAAATAAAATAAAATAAAATAAAAAAAGCACTTGCTTTTCTGAACCTAAAGATAAAATTTTGTCATCGATTGTGATAAAAAGCGAGAAGCCGAAAGTGTCTTTAAGGTTTATACTGTTTGCTAAACTATCGACAATTTCTTGTGCTGTACTTGCAGGATCAGCCATAATTACTTTTGAATTCCCATCCATGAAATTCACACTCAAAAATATAGGCCGCTTGTATTTTACTGACTTAAAATAGAAACAAAATAGTGAATTGTTTATTTTAAAATTATGCGATATTTGTTTTGACTAATATAGAAACAAATTTATCACACTAAACCTGCATTTCTGTCCAACAAGGTGGTTGTGTCCGAGAACCATTTTGATAAGTTCTTATTAGCCTATTTTCGCAAAATGGCGCATATTCAGAAGGGCCAGTTTTGATAAAAGACTTCAGGTAATTTATCAACTTTTCCGATGGTGCAAAACAACCAACGCAGAGTGAAAGAAGTACCCAACCTTTTGCGAGAGATGATTTAGATGGATTGTGTAGGAGTTGCTTAACTATTTGACAATAGATCTCGTCTTTCAGTTCAGGACGAAGTATTCCGTGGCCAATAATAAAATGCAATTTTTCTAGATTTGACCTTTCACTGTTTAACCAACTGTTGTATTCATCATTAACGATACCTTCGGAATTGTATGCAAGATTCAATGTACTTTTAATATCACTTGTTTTAAAAAGTTACAAATAAACTAATTTACCTTTAGTTATAATATTATTCAGTTTGTTCTTTTTTTTTAATGTCATTCTTAGAAAATGATGATTTTCTTCGTTCAATAGCTTGTTGTAAGAGTTAGCAGTATTAAAATGATTTGTTGACAATGTTTCTGAGATCGTATTCATAACTGTCTTACTACTATAATTTTCAGTAAGAGTATCTGATTCTTCTAAGTCACCCATAAATCGAAATATGGTAGCCGATAATGCTTTCGCTGCCTGAAAAAATTTAAGTAATTGCATTTATTTCTTTCAGTATAATATTACAGTTAATTAATAATTCAACGTTCATTTGAAATCACCATTTGATCGGATAAACGAGGAAGGTCGAGAAGTGACTGGTTTAAAGGCTTTTTAGCGAAATATGGCGTTGCGTTACCAGTAAAATATATAGCTGCGAATTTGTAGAAATCATAAGACGTGATTTCTGAATCGAGTATTTCATGAGATATTCGTAATGAATTTTTTGCAGACAAACTTTTTTTGACTACCTCCTGATAAAAAATACAATTTTTATTTTTATCACACATCGAGTAAAATATTGGATGTATTATTATTATCACTTACGTTCTGGACTTCTATGGAAGACTTTCTTGAATTAATGCTTTGAGTTTCACTATCAAGAAAATCAAAAATAGAATCAATGTTATGGCCTGGATCTTTAGTTGATAGTGTTAAATTTATTTGTCTTTTTGAATCTTCTCGAAGAATATTTTTGGCTTCATTTTTAAGAGCTTGAAGTTTGTTATGTTTCGCCACTTTCCGCTAAAAGTAATAAATTATAAAGTCTTAACTACTCTATTTTGGATATTATTAATTAGCTCGATTAAGAACTTACTTTTTCTTCACAATATTTAAGCACAAGATATCGCCGACTTGCAGCCTGTAAAGTATTTAATTTTTATAAGATTTTTAAAAACAAAACGAATAAACCTATAATAATAAAAATTGATTACTTGTAGCGAAATGATAATTCTACGTTTCTTTTGAAATTCAGCTTCGTGATATCTTGATCTTAGCTTAGACTGAAGGCGGAGTATACCCAACCGTATTATTTTGTAATTTTTTCGCTGACGATATGCCCTCCAATTTTTTTGAATAGTTACTGCAGCAAGTTTTACTTCTAAAAATCTATATAATAACATCAGTTGAGATTTAAAGATCAACAATACTATACTTTTTTTTATTTTTAAATAGTTACCTTTTTCGAATTACCCACATCTTAAAATATCTTAGAATTATAGTAGCGTAAGCATCTAAGGCCTCCATTTTTTTCATTTCAAGTAATTTATTTTGATATTCCTTTAGGAAAACTTTCGTGCGACCAAGTTGATAGTCGCTTTGGCTTTCCTTTAAAATCTTATCGCAAATTTGGCTGGTTATATGTCTGTAGTTTGACATATGTGTCGATCCAATCCTTTGAATTAGAGCTCGAAAGTGTTGGACAAATTTTGCATATTCGTAGCGGTACGGATATCCTGCCCGACGTATTTTTGCTGTATCCATTAATCCCGCGTAGCGCAGTTGTCTAATGCACAGTGTTCTATCAAAAACCTATTAACAAAGTGAAATGATTTATTTATGTACATAATTCAATGCACATGAAAGCATTTGATAATATTACGTTTAATGAATGATAAAAAATAGTAAGAATAAGAAAGTCACCTTCGAAGATTGGCTATCGTTAGGTTTAATGCATCTTACAAAAAATGGATTGCATTTCTGAAGTGTGTTCAAAAGTGATTCCAATGATTCTTTAAATTTCATTGTTAGTGTTGTAGATCTTCTGTTGCTATCATTTTTTATTTGAAGTTCTTTTTCAGAAAATAAACCTTTCAAGAACTTATTAGCTGAAGCTGCTATAAGCTGTTTGAAGTCAATGGAAAACATGTCACGATTTTTATCGAGAAAGCCACTAACATGATACTGTACATTTCCTGCAAAATGGTTGATACCGAATTCATTTATCAAACTAGATTTTGGTTTTTTGAAGCAATGGTTTGTTCCGTGGATTAAAGAAATTTTGGACAATAAACTGGTATCTGATCCCTTAAATAAATAGGAAGATATTGATCAACAAAACAGTATGGACATTACGTTTTAATAGATGATTTTATTTTTAATTTAATTGGATAATTGTACCTTTGGGAAAATGCTTTCTTCGTCTATAAGTGCCATTATATTTAAAGGCTTTAAGCCTATAAGATCAATTACTTCTTGATTGTCATCAAAGTTTATAGTATTCCAAGATATTTCCTCTGCAATGTAATTTTCTTGTTCTACCTTGAAAATATGTTGAACGAAAAATTGTTGCAAATGCTCATTAGCGTAATTGATACACAACTGTTCGAAACTGTTAACATCGAAATTTTCAAATCCTGAATTATCGAGAATGCCGATTGCATTTTTCACTCGCGTTTTCAAATTTTGTATTGTCTTATTTATATCTCCCATAATTCTTTCAAAAATTTTTTCATAAACTATTTTAGCAAATGTATCTCTAACTTCGAACGCTTGCGGTTTTGATAAACTACTAATCTGTAAATCAATTGACACATTTAGAGATGATTAAAAAACTTATTTTTTGGCTTATTATTAACTTACGACTAGTTCTTCATTGACTAAAAGACTACGTTTTGTTAGAACATTATTCAAAGTCTTTTCATCCACTCCTAAGAATTCACTCAATCTTTTTAAGCAAACTTGGTCATGGATTTCAGTTGCATCAGTGTGCTCTGCAAAATATCTCTTTTAAACAAATCAATTATTTATGCAGACATACGGGGGATATTTTTACATACCAATGGTTGTAGCTTTATATTTCACATTTCCCAAATGCAAAATCATAGCAAGTAAACGGATAACATTCGAGAAAGCCTCCTCGTCGTAATGCAGTACTTGTGTAGCTGCTTTGACATCGGCAAACGTTTTAGCATCATTTCTATTGTTGCATATGCTTATCTTTGAATAAAAAATATATATAAGTTGTAAGTAAACTTAACTATTTACTAGAGAAAAGAAAAGGTAAAATTACATACGCCATGCAAGTAATTGTAATCAGTGACATTTCCTAAATACAATTTTGATTTTTCCTCATTACTTAGTCCAGCAAGCAATGCATAAAAGATATGATAATTTCTTTCATTCTTTGATTGCATAACTACTCTACTTTTTTCTAATAAGTAATAATCGATCCGAGCTCCTTCTATCTCTCCATTGTTGTTAAAGTGTATGTTGATGTATTTGCCAAATCTTGATGAATTATCATTTTTTTGAGTTTTAGCATTGCCAAATGCTGCAAATTGGAGTCACATTTATCAGATCCATAAAAAAATTGTTAAAAAATATAATCGTACCTTCAAGAATTGGATTCGCTTCAAGAATTTGTTGTTTAATCCACGAATGACCACCTGCACTGACGGTTGTTAAGTATTGCAATATCAATTTTGTGCTTTCTGTTTTTCCGGCTCCGCTTTCTCCACTAAATCATCGTTAAAATTTAATAATAGTCGAATCAAAATATAGATACCTTTAATTTTAACTTTACAATGATGATATACATGATTATACATGCCTTATAAGAATACATTGATTTTGTCGAGTATTTATCATTGTTCGAAAACATTTATCACTCGTTGCAAATATATGCGGTGGTATTGATTCTGATTTACGTTCAGAATACGTTGAAACTTCATTCATAGAATAAATGTTTAACACTTGATAAGGATTGACAGCTATTAACATATCTGCAATGTATGTCTGCAATTGTTTTAATTATATATACATGCATGATTATAAAATATAGCTTCGTTAAAATTAAGAAAAATACTATTTAAATGATTATTATTAACAATATAAATAATATAGAAGTGCAAGTAGTAACTCAATAATTCCAAGAATCAAATTGAAAAATTAATTTAAAACATACGTAAATAATTTGTTTTCGGTATCTTATGTGGAGGTTTCTTAAAATTGTATGCTCTTGTAAATCATCCAAATGTATCATATCATCTACTGGATGGGCCAGTGATGCATGTATGGGTTCGATAATTTTTTCAGGCTTTATCCATTCCACCTGTAAAAAATAGTTTTCTTCATGTAGCCGGAATAATAGTTGTGAATCATATAAGAGTCATTTTTTTATAGATTCCATTCACTAAGCCAAATATTAATTTTGTAAGAAGGTTAATTCTTAGATAAGATAACGTTAATGCTTGATACAGGTAACCAGTTGATAAATTTATACTATGTTTACAATAGATTCATTTATGAGTATTTTTAAATCTACTCAACGTTTTCTTAGATTTGCTTTCAATAAATGAATTTATTACACAATAGTAAAAAAGAATTATAGTATTGTTGTGACACAAATAAAGTTATAAAAGGATGATGAATAAATAAATTTTTTCAAATTTCTTGAGGTCATATACATATCTAACTTGACTGCATCAGTTTGCATGTATTTTTTTTTTAATTTCAAAACTTACATTGCCATCATCGTCTTGTACTTGAATCTTCTTCTTATCAATTTTAACGATTGTACAGGATTTGTGTATCTTGAATTCGTCTCGAATAGTTTCATCCTCAACCCAAACCTTATCTCCCTAAATATTATATTCACAAACAAAATGTTTCTTTATTTTGAAAATCTTTTAAAAACCTTTATAATATTTTTGACTTACATTTGAGTACATTTTTAATCTTTTTTTACCCTAACTTTTACTCACTAGAACTTAATAGGATTCCAAATAACATTTGATCACATCGATGAAATTCCGTAGTTTTATTGCAGACGTCGTAACACGAAGCATTGCAGTAGCTCGTTGACTGAGCCCGAGTATTTTCTGGTTAGTTACGGGAACCCGCGTTATCATTTGTAGATAGGTATCGATAAGTTAAAAGGTGAATTATATTATCTTATGATATAATATTGCAGAGCTAAATAAGTGATGTAGTCATTTTAATCGATAATTTAAGTGTTATTTAGAGTCACCTATTTTTTTATTTTTAGATTTTGAAAAGACAAGACAATAAAATATATATTATTATAATTATTATTCGTAATATACTATTAATTATATGAGTTTTTGGAATATGCTTAATAAATATACTTCCAAGTATCCAAGTAATCCAAGTTCTAATATCCATCTAATTTAATAAAATTGTATTAAAATTTCTCACTATATAATTAGTTAACAGTATATTATAAGGTAACATTGAGCGTACAATAGATTATATTTATGATGGTATATATCCTTACTAATGAATCGTTGATACATTTTAAGATTAAAATACTTTCAATGCCTTATACTACAATATTTTAATTCATATTTACCCGCGCAATCTGTTATTGCGTCTGCTGGACTGAGCTGAGAGAGGGGATGAGTCACACAATATAGTTTCGTAATCTTCCGCTTATTGATAAAGACGATATAACACACACGATGCTTATAAATACTTGGCGCTGGCGTTATAATCGAGAATAGAATGGTATCTCCATCTGTCTGCTGCTTATACAAGGTCCTGCACGCGGTTGGATTTTTTTCGGTAATCGACCTTCCAACTCGACTGACTCCATTTTCCTAGTCTAACGCCGCACGAGGATAGGAATAAGTGATAAAGCCCACCCCATACAAATCGGCTTGTTACGTAAGAACAATTGCTGACATTTTACCCATAAGTATTTTGAAACAGTGTAAAAATCACGTTGTATTGATCGTCAGTGTAGGCGATTAAAAGAACGAATTTTAATTGAGCAAGACTCAAGTTTCGCGAACTTTTGCAATCGAACCGGTGAATTTGGATTTTTTTATTTTGCCTACATATTTCAGAATTAATAGTATCAGCTGCTTGTGTATTTCAAAAGCTTTAGCTCTGCAATTTATTGTTTAGTTTCTTTTAGCGACTGATTAAGTGTACGTTATGCGATTTTGGAACACGCGTAGTTTTGAGGTTAAGTTGCGCGAACTGGCGACGGTGTGTCCAGTTCGTCAGAAAGTGTTTCATCATTTAAAGTTCTAACAGTAATTTGTTATTTGTTGTAGATAAATTTATAAAGACATGGCGGCTCATTTTTTGAACAGGATAGGCCAGTTCGGCTTGGGAGTTGCTCTTGTTGGTGGTGTTGTCAATTCTGCACTCTACAATGGTACGGTAACATTTCTTTAAAAATGAATTCATTGCTTTGTTACTAAATTAAAACTTGTGCTAAAAGTCATTTATCACTGAAGTCTATAGAAAAAGCTTTTGCTAACAAAATTTTCTATTAGAATGATGCTTACATGGCTATACAATAAATTATGTCATCACCATTGATTATTGTTCATAATTTCAAATGTTATGCAATGTATTTTTTGACAGTTTATCTAATAAGTTATTACTTTAAAAGTAAAATGCTAAATTTTATTACAGTTGACGGAGGTCACAGAGCTGTTATATTCGACAGATTTGTTGGTGTCAAGAATAATGTAACTGGAGAAGGAACACATTTTTTCATTCCTTGGATTCAGAAGCCTATAATCTTTGATATAAGATCACGACCCAGAAATGTGCCTGTAATCACTGGAAGTAAAGACTTGCAAAATGTAAACATTACATTGCGTATTCTATTTCGACCTGTGCCTGAATCATTACCAAAGATTTACACAATCCTTGGAGTTGACTATGATGAGAGAGTATTGCCTTCGATTACTACTGAAGTATTGAAAGCAGTTGTAGCTCAGTTTGATGCAGGTGAACTTATTACTCAGCGAGAGCTCGTATCCCAAAAAGTCAGTGAGGACTTGACGGAAAGAGCTTCTCAGTTTGGTGTCATTTTGGATGATATTTCTATTGTAAGTACATTCGTATTGTATAAAGAACTACTTGAATTATTTATAGTTTTGGCTTGAAATCAATTTTTTATAAAATTTCACAGACTCATTTGACTTTTGGCAAAGAATTCACTCAAGCTGTTGAATTGAAACAAGTTGCACAACAAGAAGCAGAGAAAGCTCGTTTCTTGGTAGAGAAAGCAGAGCAGCAAAAGAAGGCTGCCATCATTACTGCAGAAGGTGATGCGCAAGCTGCAAGTATGTTGGCCAAATCTCTTGGTGAGGCTGGTGATGGTCTAGTTGAGCTCAGAAGAATTGAAGCAGCTGAGGACATTGCATATCAACTAGGAAGATCTCGCCAAGTTATCTACTTACCACCTGGCCAAGGCACTTTGTTGAGTCTACCCCAGTAGAGAAGATAATTAAAAAAGTGTACACACACACACACACCCAGTGCATTTTACGATGTTAATAAGATGTTATTGTCTTGGTCTATGACCATCAGCAGAATGAAGAACAGAAGAAACTAAAGAAGTTCCTCCCTCGGAACAATTACTAGTTTAGCATGCAAGCTTACAAGCATTTGTTGACTCAAGCAGTATACATGATGAATGTAAAAATGTGTTATACTTTTGCTACACCAAAATGACGATTGAATAATAACATGTTCGTCGACATTATGTGTTCTTTTTAATAGCAGTTTTTTGTTACTTTTACTGTAAGTCCATCATAAATTGGAAAATAATGGGATACATTTTTGTATACTTTTATTATTCTCGAGCTGATTGTAGACTACTTGAATTTCTGTTTTATGTATCAGAAAAATGCAGTTATAAGATTTTGTTTACATAACAGCAGCAGCTTGAAAGTAACTATCAATATTCTTTATACGAATTTAGTCACTTTGATTGAATTTCGTTTAAAATGTAAGTAAATAATAAAAACAGCTGAAACTCGATAACAAAATCAATTACAAAATGTTGAATTTCGACAAGAAGTATGCAAAAATGTTTAATGAATTTATGTTAAATTTGTTTTCTTTACATTCCTAAATTTAGCAAGCATCATGAAAAGTGTCCAATACTTATCGTTTAGCGTAAAAGCAATTACAAATAATATGCAGCTTTAATTTAAAAAGTAGCAAAAGTATCCAGATGATTCTTATACAACTATATGAAAGTTAATTTAGAATTTAGATACGATAATCGAGGCGAGGAATTACCTTGGTAGTGAATGTAGACTGTAATAAGGGCAAACGGCATTATTACATGTGTGAACACAAATAATTCTTTTTGTAAAACAAAAGGTCGGACTATTGTAAAAAGAACTTTTATGATCAATTTAAATTTTGTTTTTCCAGAATACGGATCGTTTTAATATTTATTCATGCAATCCTAATTTTTGTATTTTCCTTTTTTTTTAAGAAATTATTTTGTTCATCATATTTTGATTGTATCAGTTTAGCAAGAAATTTATCAGTGTAGATGTTACCTTGGATTTTATCTAAATTAATTTGAGCATGACAAGTTATATAACGTTTTACAATTACATAAAGATACTTGTCATTATTTATTATTTGATTATGTTCAAATTCAAGATATAACTGCGCCATTTTTGATAAAAACGAAAATTTTTAAATATATTAAAAGAGATGGTTACTTTTCGAGCGATTCTAGTCTACACTGTTTTGTTAACTTGTTTGTAAATAACAAATGCTGAAGTTCACGAATTGTATATCAATCTCATATCTGTAATGAGTTATAGGCACTCGTGCAGCGCGATAAGCGTTAACGTTTGCGCAACGAAAAAATAGAACCACGAGAGAAGAGGAGGATCGGCACGAATCTTGGATGATCTCGATGGGATGAAATATCCCTCGATTGTCGGCAATGAAACGATGATCCATCATAGTTTGCCGGTCACCACAGGAGATCTCGCTCGCTCGTAGTGGAGTTCACACCTCCGCGGCGGCGAGGCGATCAAAAGCCGACAGTCTGGATGCTTGAGGAATTGTTTTTTTTCACTCTTTATTGATGTGAGGCTGATCTTGCTGTACATGCTCTGGAATGAGCCTATGGATCGCACACGAGATCGAGGGTGGTGTTCTGGGGTTTGTACGCAGGGAAAGATAGAAATCAAGGCTTTTATTTATTTATCTAAGTTTTTTTATTAGTACTTCAACTCAAGTTTAAACATTTTGAAAACTTATGTTGAGTCGTGCATCTAGAAGAAAAATCCGTATTGTGATTTTTTTCATTTATGTTCCAAAATAAACTGCAAATATCATGATTGCAAAAATCTTATACTGCCATATTTACCATTTATCAACTTCCCGGCATGCGCCATATACGAAAACATAACCAGGTGGGCAAACAGGAGATGTCGAATAAAAGTCCGGGGTTGCAATGCACACATTTTTTAAAGAAAATAGGGTAACAATTAATATTATGTATATTGCTACGGAGATCTTCATTTTTCGATTCAATAAATGTGACTCGATAAGTTGCAAACGAATGACTGTATGTCGAACCAGTACTGCAGACCCATTTGAAACGATGGAAATTAAAGATTTTATAGTTATAGTTTTTTTATGCACCGAATTCAATCGCAAGTTATTATTTCTACGAGGAAATAAAACACGTCTTGATGGAGGAGGGGGACCGGAGGTAAAAATGTGGCAACATAATTTTGGGGCACACGTAACTGGAACAATTTTTTTTTACCAGTTCCTATACGTCTAATATAGTATACAAAACAATTTGCAACACTCAAAAAGTGCCTTGTGACACACTTTTATATTTTTAAAAAATATAGACTAATAAATTAAACTTTTTCTTTTAAAAAGAAAACTTTCAATTTCGAGTCTATTGTTATGACTATACTATCGTTTTCTCTACGGGGAAATCATTTAGTTACTCCATACGCGAGCGCGATAATTAAAATTTCTGTTGCATCATTGCGCGCCAGCCGTTTGTCGGCGGCGAGATACACATAATATGCATCGGATCGGACTCGCATCGCAGATACTATATGATTTTTTAGAGAAGAGCGTGAAAAAAACACGGCTGCTGAAGCGCATATGCCATTCGGAAAGCCGCGCGTGCTGCTGATGAGCGCTACCCTGCGGGAATCCATTGTTCAATATTACATTTTTACGTTTCATGTCGATGCTTTGATTTTTCAGAGAAGCTCAAAGATACTTGTCTAATAGGACACGAATATATACATCGCGCTCGTATTTTGCGGTGTATTTTATCCGGTGAATATATGCAGGGAAATCTAAAAATTTTTAGTTAAAAACTTTCTTCTTCAGCCTATCGCGCGCTCTGAAAACGCATCATTTTTCACGTCGTCCCCTGCATAACATCTTGTACTCGCGCGCGCCGCACACATTAATAGAAGCCGAGCATCATCTCTCCACGCTCGCGCCATTCATCATCGAGGCGAGAAAAGAAAAAAGGGAAGAGGAGGCATCATCTCGCCGATCCTTGGACCCCCTTCAGTTTTTCCTTTTTCCCAGAGACAATCGATTTCTCATCAAGTCGAGGCGGCGGCGATCGGTAGCCGCGACGCGGAGGAAGAGAGATTAGCGTGAGTAATGAAGACGCGCAAGTCGCGGAGAGAGTTTTAGTCTACCTAGGAGCCAAGGGAGTTTTCATGTATGGAGGTCCACTCATACACCAAAGATTTCTGGACGTATTTTAGCCTGTTGATTACGAATTTCGAGGGTGTTTTCACCGGTATTAACCTGCATCTAATGTTTTTTAAACAAATATTAAGAGTTGCACAGAACTATTCCTTGTTTCAAAACGAATATTTGCATACATGATGGTAAAGTTCAATTATTACTATGGGTTCGAGTCAAATATACGATTGAATGGTTAAGTCCGCGAAGACGTGCTTATACGCGTGGCATGGAAATACAAAGTGGACAGACTGAACAGAGACTAGACTTATAGATTTATAGAATAAAGGAACGCTTATTAATCTTCGTGTTTATTTAAGTTCGTGTTAAAGTATAATTTCCGTGTAAACTCTCGTTTCTATAGTCTTTAAACAATTAAATTGTTAATAACTTTTCAATAATCAAGTATATGTGTGTGCGACTCTGCATGTGTGTTACGAAATAAGATCATTTAATTTTGACTTCAAAAATGTGATCAAATATTATTACAATTTCACGGTGAATACATATATTACGTTGCAAGTAATTACGCAAAATACAGTATAGTGGAATGCAGCATTGCGCACAGTACTTATGCACACATAAATTGTACTCCATCAATAACCCCGTCTCTCTTTTCTACTCACGACAATTTCTCAGCCATTTGTCGGCAAATGAGCCTTGACCCTTTTCGTAATTAGACCAGGGAGACACGTAACATGAAATTCGCTCCTCCGGGAAAATAACAGGTGCTCTATATTACAGCCTACTGGCGGCGGCGGTTTACTTATTCTTTTTTTCTTCATCCTTTTTAACTACAAAGAAGGAAAGTCTCGGGAGCACCAAAGGAAGGGGTGGACATGCACGAGCACGCGGCTGCGTCGACTCAAGGTCGGCACCAGCACCTTCGTCATATGTCGCTCATTCTATACTCACGCACATTATGCCTCTATATGTAAATGCATCGAGTAATGCAAAAGCCGAAGAATCTGGGCTCAGGAGTTTTAGTTTATTTTTAAATCCCGAATGATTAATTTTTCATAATTTTTTTTTCTAATTTTCTATAACTGATCATATTAATTAAAATAAGTATTTACGTGCAAGCATTATTTTTGGATTCTTCTTAACAAACTTTAACTTTCTTCTACCATCTATCGCGTGCATAATCGTATCGCTCTAGAAAGTTTAAAAAAAAAAAAACGAGAAATATGGGCAATAGAACTAGCTATGCCATCGCTTCACATATATTTTGGGACCAGAAACGGCGGCACCTGCTGCACCGCGACAGCACGCGATCATCCGCATATGCTCATCGGTACACCCCTTGGCAACTGTTTTCGGCATCAATAATCGTCAGAATTACAGGGCTAATAGGTATATTTAAAAAGTTTGGGTAAAGCCGTTGATCTTTCTAACTATATTTACTGATTTTTTTGATATCGATCAATATGCTGCTTTGGATTGGTATCTTGGGTTCATTTGCATAAGTTTGTTTTGGAAATAAACGCGAGTTACGGAATCATTTCAAGGAATGTTTGCTTTATTTGATCTTATTAAAAAGTGTTTTGAACAGATTAGTCAACACAATCTAACTTATACAGATAAAATAAAAAAATTGCTAGAACATAATGGGTGTAATGCAGTGGTATGGAACAATAACAATTATGAAATTTTATTCTATTTTGTTTTCATTTTTCAGCTGGCTCGCGAAAGGATACTGCGGATGTTTTTCAACTCTGAAACCAAACGGAAGAGTATTATGTACAATCAAACAAAAATCACTTATACATAACTGTAATAGCCTAAACCGTAAACCAAAGTCCTGACTCACCCCTTGTCGATGAAAAAATGAAAGATCCTTCCTTTCTCGCCCTTATCCAGTCCGTTCATTGCCTGCATCTCATCCTCAGTCAGCGCGAAATCAAAGATACCGATGTTCTGCTTGATCCTACCGGGATTCGTACTTTTGGGTAGTACGATTATTCCACTCTGCACCGCGTGGCGCAACAACACTTGAGCCGATGTGCGATTGTGAGCCTCCGCAATGTTCTTGACCGTGGGATGATCGAACAGCCTTGGCAGCGACTGTATGTACTTAGTCTTCTTGTCGAGAGAGGAGCCAGGAGAACCCAAAGTGCTGAAAGCTGTGACGGTGATGTTGCGTTCGGCGCAGAGTTCCCGCATGGGTCGTTGCTGGTTGTAGGCCTGTAGCTCGATCTGTATTGACAATTATTTTTGTACTTATTGTCTTATATCTATACTATAAGAATATTATTAAAAGAAAGGTTGAAAATGACTGTCACCTGTAAATTGCTAGGTTTGATCTCCGCGTGATCGTAGATGTTCAGAAGTTGAGATTGGTTGAAGTTGCTGAGGCCAATGGATCTTGTGCGACCGGCTTTCACTTGCTTTTCCATCGCCTGAAATATTGCGAACGTTATAGAGATTCACTTATTGTGATAATTACTTTTTTCTACATAACAAGTTATTCGTACCTTCCAGATTGCGACATGATCTGTGTCAACGTCAAGTACGACTGATCCATCTGGATTCAATGCAGGCTCGTACTTGTATTTGTCTTTCACAAAGGCAAATGGCTTGTGAATCAAGTACATGTTTACATACTCCAAGCCCAATTTTTCCAAAGATAATTTCAAGTAGCTTTCGATGTATTCGGCTCGCATTCCGATCGGAGGCAACTGTAAATGCGTAAAGTGTAGGAATTGAAGAAAAAAAATTGTTGTGATTAAAATAATCATGAGTCTATATCAAACTCTCGATACTTTCTTCGCTGACTGTACCTTAGTCGTTATGAAGAGATCTTCGCGCTTTCCGCCCTTATCGAACCATTTTTTCAACGTCTTGCCAATCGCTTCCTCGTTTCCATAAGTGAACGCTGTGTCGATGTGTCGGTAGCCGCTCTCGAGCGCCGCAGTCACCGCGACTTCGATAGCCTCCGGTGGCATCTAAATATGATAATTTTATTGTTTATTGAGAAAGTTCCTTGCGCTCTGGGAAGAGTATGTGGGTCACGATGAATTTTTCCAACCTTTGTCTTTTATATTGCGATGTAGGGATGTCAGTGTTATGATAACAAGTTAAAATTTAATATATGGTATTAAGTCACTATATTTAAAATTGAATTGAACACATTTTACAAAATCTATATTAATTTAGTAATTAATTTTCTTTACCTGCCAAGTGCCCAGACCAATCATAGGCATGTCATGTCCAGATGATAATCTTATAGTTTTGTATCCTGTTGTTATTACACAGAACGAAACGAGAAATCCAATGCGTAAAATTTGACTCAACCTATAGTTATTAAAGAAAGAGATAACACGAATTGAATCTATGCTCTTGATAAAAATAAAATAATACAATCGCAACTAAATATGAATTTTAATAATAAAATTTTACCTTAAACGTCCCATGTTTATTCGTGATTAACTCTGATATTTAACTTAGAATATCATAGAAGAAATGAACCTCGACATCAGAAGTCTCGGACACAACTGAATAAATTTTCAGCTTCTCGCTTGAAGTAGACTTGAAGGAACTTTCACTCAAAAGATAAATGTTATCTATTCTAGGCATTAACACAATTTCTTATCCGGATATATTTTATGCTAATGTTTTAATGTCAATCGCAATGTTATTGTTGAAAGTAGCTTATCATTGTATCACATGATTTTATTTCTTATATATGGGTCGTGGTATCTAAAAAACGCTAAAGTGTATATTTTTAAATGGCATTATTTATTAAACATTCGTTTGAGATAAATAGCGAGACATAATAGTGTTCATTCCATATAGTATTCATATATTGCAGTGCATGCATACTGTCACTATTGAAACATAAGCATATAAAAATTTACCTTATATTGCGTTGTAAAATTATAAATTTTTATTACACTTAATATTTTTTGTCTTTCCATATTTTTCATACATCGAATCTCAATCGCTTTGTCTGTTTCTACACGTACGTTCGTATACCTACGTTTATCATCAGCAGTGGCATTCGTTTCGTGCGCGTCGCAGAATTTCGGACTCAATTAAAAGACCGGAAAATTGGACGGAGCCATAATTCCCTGGGCCACAAAAGAAGACGCAAGCGGTCAGCGCGACAAATGCGAATAAGCGTTTACGAAATTGCAATTTGGACGTCTGTGCAATGGATGTATTTGTACAGCAAAGGTCGACGACAATGTGATTGTTTTCTGCATTAGCGAGTCGACTCGCAGGGTTCACATGACTCGGTGCGTCCGGTTCGACTGTTATGATAGAAGTCTTATAAATGTGTACGAAGCAAGTATATTGGTCACGTGTTCGCCTACAAAAATTATGTTTCATTAGCAATAACTGTATTTTTGTTAGCTGATTTTTACTATGATTCATTATTATAATTTCGAAGGTTTTGTAGTGTACAACGGAGCATCGATTATCCAAAATTCATGAACCGGCAGTGAATAATTCAGTCAGGTTGCTAGGCAGAATATTTATCTAAAAATAAAAACACAATTTTATATACAAGAGATATATTTTATATATAACGAGATTGCAAATGGATTCCATAGGAAAAAAAATTATAATAAATTATAACACTTATTGTACTGTGTGCACCTCAGAATCTGATGGACATCGCAACTGTGTACCTAGTAGTATTCCGCTGACTTGACATCGCGGTTTCTGTGGAATTTTCAGCGATCGTTGCGTACGAATGATTGTTTTATAAGGTTCATCATTATTAATATTGTTTTCTCTGATTGCTGCTGAAGCGCACTGATTTTTTTCCAATAGTTCAAAAATGATGCAGAATAAAAACAATGTTATGAGAAGCTTCATCACTTTTAGATTTTTAAACTATACAAAAACCACGAAACCGTGTGCTCAAATCGAAACTCCAACTGATGTGTAGTACATCATATGCCGAGGATTTTATAGGCGTCCAGATTAAAAAAATGTTTACCTTTCAAAGACGAAAAACTGGTTTACCATACGATTACACGGAAATATCTTACGATGATAGCCCGCTATAAACTTGTAAAACCACCTTCTCTTATTGAACTTCTGGGTCCAATAAGATTACAATAATTTAGTGCGTAATCATCAACTATTTTATACAGAATTAGCGTTACCGACAACAGTTCTTTTCGCTCAAAGTCAAAAACGAAATTTCCGCACTGCTTTCAATCTCTTCCCTACATTTGTCTCGCTCTTCGGGATTAAAAAAAAATTTTTTTCTCGAAATATTTCCGAGAGCTTGCACTCGAAAATTTACGCTAAAATTCTTGCCATTCCCGCGCAGACATAAACACAAAACGAGAGCTGAATAGACGCATAGCCCGTACGCGCTCGCGCACGCACACAGCCTCGAAGCGCTTTTGCTCTTCCGCCCGCTAGGCGCAACCTAATAATTCCCCCGATGGCCTCGCTCGCTCGCAAGCGGCACAAGCTCCCGAGCGGAGCTTCCCCATTTGCGGGCGTTTCCACTTTGTTTGACGTGGCGCTCGCGTAACGAACTGCCTGCCCACTCGGCCGTTGCGTTCATTTATTTTTTTTTCTGCCCCTCCGCTGCGCTCGTCCGCGTAAAAGCAATCCCAAAATCGCGCGCCACCGGAGGGATAGAGCTTTTAATCGAAAAACGAGCCTTCTCCCGATGCTCCTGTCGCCGCGCTGCTTTTTTCTGGGGGATTTTTCGATTTTTACGCGCCTCCGGAAGCGCGAGGCTTTTAGGCGCCTGAGCGCGGCTACCTCCCTTTGATGCTCTTCTCTCTCTAGCTCGGCCGCCGCTGCACCAAGTCCGAAGTATACGGCTAATCGCTTTTGAATTGATATGGTAATAAAAAAGGGGAGGTTCATGTGCGCGCCCCCCGGAAGGATTGAAAAATTCTTTTTGAGCTTGAAAAACTTGATTGAACTTTTCCTGAAATAATTGCTTGGAGTAGTTTGAGCTTCCTTTTATGGTAAAAGAGATATAGTGTCATTTAAATTTCAAAAATATAAAAAATGTGTAAACTGGCGATCGTATTTCGAATGTTTCCACTGGGATTTGATGCGCACAATTTATTTGGGATATTCCAATATGTTGACTCGCAAGCCTGCATGCATGTGTAAATGTCAGGATTTCACTGATTACGACAGATAGTATTATTTTCGAATTTATACACTTTTTACACATTCAACGAAATAATTTGAATAGATGTAAATAGTTTTTTAGAGACATGTTAGACCGTGCACGAGGAAAAAGGTTATACCAGAATAATCAGCGAAAAATATGCCAAAAATGTAAAACACGATGTCGATGCACGCATGTGCTGTATTAGCGCAATTTAAAAATTAGTATTTAAATTCGAAAATTACAGAGCAAAGCTGCAAAAAATTCGCGAGCCAGCCAAAAAAATCCTCCAATGATCCCCTATATTTTTTCTAAATCTATCTAAGTATAGAAACCACGAACAGTCAAAAAAAACAGAGCAAATCCATGCCGCCCACGAAATCCTCCTTTTAAACACTGCGTTCGCAACCGCGTTTCAGCGAATTCAATTAGTGCCGAACGATTATTACACGGCGATCATGTATACCCATCTGACAGTGGAGAGCGGCCCAGGCCTCGTTAGCCTTCGCGATGACCCCTCGGTTTGGTAAAACCGGCTCGCTCGATTCTCTATACTCTTCTTCCAACGCGTGCGAGGTGCTCTTCTAGACTCTATACTCGAGGAGATTATCGGCCAATTATAAACCCTCCCGACCATTTGTTCGATGCAGTAGCCGCTGTTGATGCGGCTACGGTGTTTGGCTAGTCCTTTATTTTGGTGAATTTTTTTGCTTTTTTTGCTGAGTATTCTTGCGCCCTTCGTAGCTTTTCATTCGATTCATATGGATTTGAAGTGCTGTGCTCTCTTTACTCGCTGGAACAAAACATCTTTATGCCGGTGTATTATTATGAATTTGCATGGTGATTAATCACAAGTGGGTAACTTATGAAGAGATTATTGCTGTTGTCGATGTACTATAGAATGTATAACAAATTAAAGGTAATCAGAACTATATGAATGTCAAATTTTATGTATACACGCAGGCAGTAACAAAAAAAACTCAATTTTTTTATGGGAATGGACGGAAAAATATTTAAAACTGGAAAACGAATAACAGTAGCTAGACTCGGGCAGTTATAGCATAATCGGCCCAAGCAGAAGATCTAACACCGCCAAAACGGCAGTTTTGGCTTGACATACCGGCTTCATAATTATAGACTTGACGCAGATAGGGATGAGGCAAACGGGAAAGTGCCTATGCGCCATCTATCTTCGTTAGTCAGAGACTCTAGCAGTCTGAGTCGCAAAGTTCAAGCGGTGGTTCAAGCCGCCAGTCCAAATTGGTATACTTTTACGGCTACTTTTACATAATTTATGATACCGATAATTGAAAAAAATAAATAAATAAATTCACCTTCAAGCCACCAAACTATTCGTATGATAATTTATGTAAAAATGAACGAACGAGCTGAGAAGTGCTTTTGAACTTTACAGGATAGTTTTTTAAAACTTTTTTCAAAACGAAGAAAGCTGAAGAGCGCGAAGTACAAAATCCTTGTTGAAACGTTGCCAAACACAATGAAGCACGCGATCTTCACGAAATCCTGTCACTTTTATTTGATGGACACCTTTGTGTGGTCTGTGGCAGCGATTTTTGTACGTATAGTTTTGAAGGTAGAACAAAAATCAGAATGCATCCGGTCAACACTTTTTTACAATGAAAACGATTGAATTAGATTGCGAAGTTATTGTACACGCAAATTCGAGCTCTTTTATTTTATACGAAGAAATAATTATCTGATATTTTAGTTATTTCGTTATAAAATATGTAAAAATAATCAATGGACAGTTAGGAAATTATATAATTATACTTTATTGTATATAGTATAAATTTACAATTAACGCAGGATGCAGTTGGTTTTTCAGCATTTCATCATTTTTTATTCTCATTCTTATTTCAATATAACGCTGACTTCATATTAGCTTCTTATTAGAAGGCCAAGTTAATGGAATTTTGATATCAGTACTTAAAAAAAATGCTATTTCACAATCTTAATAAACCTACATCACAAAATGAATATGCATTTATTCATGATTTTCTTTCGCAAAATTTAAATTCACACTTCGACTGTAAAAAACAACAACAATTACATAATGAAAAGAACCTTGGTTGAAAGAGAATAAAAATCCGACATCAATCTCAATTTGGCGCACAGCTCGCTCGTGTCTTCCTCTTTCTCTTGCGTGATAAGCTGCAACTAGTCTCTAATGCCGCTCGATTCTTCATTGGTTCGCAGGAAAATGAGCAGCGCTTGCGCGACATAATAAGTAGCATAAGTGGTATAAAGCCCCGGCTCCCGTTAGGTCGTTTCTCCCTAAATGCAGTCGTGGCGGGGTCGTGGCCACAAGTTCCTCGAGGTCATCGCGTGTACGCCGAGAAGCGATCCTGAACTTTCGCATTGTCGGCAGACAGACAATGAAACGCAGATTTTCTTATATTACTCGTTCCTATGGTCTCTTCTTTTTTCTTCCTTCTGTCTCTTGAGCTTCGACGATGGACTCTCGGGGTCACTGGTATGCGGCTTCTGTGACAAGTGAAATAAAAAAAATGAGTGTAACGTTATTTTTTCTAGATGTGTGCTGTGGTGAGATTACCGGGATTGAAGAAAATTACAATAATTCGTACTACGTGAAAGATTTAAAATGTAAAATTTGTTTTATTTGTATATGCATATGAATATTGAATTTAAGTGTTTTATTTGTATTGATCGACTCGTGAATAAATAATCAAGATAGTATAATTTGGAGATATTCATAAAAGTGTTTAATCCGTTGAGAATTTATGAGTTACCTTGATTGATATTTTTAGCGATTATTCTGAGTTGGCTCGACATTCACCAGATGCGTAAACTTCTCCTGGGGCACAGCGCTTAGCTGAATTTATAGTTACAACCGATCTACCACCGTGGTATTGGTTCTTATGAATGAGGCTCCATATGCTGACTCTTGTGGTGGAAGTTCCCATGGTGTTTGAAATATTTTGTTCAGTAGTCGACGGAGCAATATTTTGATTCTCACTTATTTTGATTTCTTTTATTTTTTCTGCGATAGGTGCTGTCATGGATTCTATTTCGTGCTTTTTGTCTTCAGAATTATAAATTTGTTTTTTAGAATAATCTTCAGTGGTTGTGGGTTCTTTTGCAACTTGTGGATCCGAGGATACATTTTCGTTTTTTACGATTGTGCGCACTATCCCAAGAGGAGGAGTGTTTGAAAAATTGTCAGATTTCTGTTTAATGTCAATCACTTTGGCTTCGCTAAAGTTTATGTGTACACTATTTTGATACAGTATCAATGAAATAAAAAATTTTAAAGTAAACTTATTCATTTTAGAAAGAACAAAGTTAATGTTCCGAAGTTATTGTCTTGAGCGCTTCCCAAGAAAAATAGAGAAAAGTATTGAGATGTTGTAGACTTTATAGTTAGTACCGGAATTGAAGCTATGGTCAAGGCTTTAGTTAATTTAAAACTCGTTATTATGGATAAATAAACAATCTTAGTTTTATAAAATTTTCCTTGTAGTCCTATATTCAGAAAGTGTTTCCTTATGTATAACCGGTTTTGAGTGCCGTTAAACTAAAATAAAAGCATAATGCCTTGGTAAAAATGCATCAGTGACTAATTTGAAAAAAGATTTAAAGGTCACTGCTGTTTAGAATAAAATGATGATTATTTCCGCAAAACTTATTACTGTTTTATCCTAGTATGTTAATTGTAAAGTATTTAATTATCCTTATTTTTCTGCTTCACGGCATTCTCCAGCAACTTTAGTTTCACACCCTCTTGCTAAAATTATTGATGCAGGAGTAATTTTAAACTTTGTTAGATCTGGTAATTCCGGCAGTTGAAAATCTTCTTCGGAATCTTGCTTATTTTGCGTAAATTCTTTAGCGAATACCGCAGGAGTCAAATATCGATTATCAACTTCAGTTTTTACACTTTCCTTTAAACTTGCAGCTCGACACTGGTTTTTCCCGATAAATTGAAAAATAGCGAGTGTTAAGAAAATAATTACACACTTTTTCATATTGGAAGTTAAAGTTACACGTCGAGATCGTGGCAGTTGAGTAGGAAGCGAGAGACTAACTGAAATACCGCAAATAATTCGTAATGTTTGATAGTTGAGTTGGAAACTGGTTTCTATTTATATGCACGTCTTGTGATGGTCGACATGGCCTTGTAAGATTGAGATATAATATAAAACCGAATAACTTACAGAATATTAAATTATCGTTTTAGAATCCTCAAATTGTATATTGTTCCTCTGATTACTCGATAAATAATATTATGCGACAATGTCCTGCTAGAAACTCATCACTATTATTACATTGTTTAACGGAAAAAATGGATGAAAAAAAAATAATAATACTCGTTTTTCTTGAAATAACGTACATGAAGAAGTCTGATGATAGTTTATTGGCGTGCGAGAAATATGCATAATCGAGTTGCACATCGTGAATGTAAAATTTCTTCGATGAGTTTTCATTAAACTTAGACTTTCATATTATCATATTGTTACTAAGTTTTATTTGACGAAATCCATTTACGCTTGTTCCCGGCACTCACTGAAAATAAATTCTTCAGTAGGCAAACACCGTGGAGCAGGATCCGCTACAACACCAAGACCACCTCCAGCGACTCCATCAGCTGGCGGAATTTTAAAAGCGAAACCTGCAATTGCCGATGGTGGTCCAGGTGGACGATCATAAAGTTTAATTCTTCGATTAATAATTTCAAATAGTGTTAATGGTATAAAGTCATCGTTCTCTAGCTCGACACTTTTTTCGATTTTAAGAAAAGACGGTGATGTAGTTGCCGAAGGTACATGACTATAATTAGCGTAGTTTAAATTTTGTTGAACGATTGCAGCTTCGCACTGATTTTTTAACGTTTTGTGCGATATCGTAGACAGTACGAAACACAGAGCGAAAAATTTCTTCATTTTGAAACCAAAGAACTGACTGAAACTGTTGCTTGATGAGCCGGTGAATTTATAACACCTACAGCCGAAGATTTTGTAGCCTCTAGCAACAATTCGAAGACTCGATAACCTTGGTTCGTGCTTTACGAAAACTATTAATATTTGATTGGCTTGACCTACTCAAACGGCCAATTACATTGCGCGTGTATGATTAGGGAATCATTTTCGTGAATAGAATGTATAGGTTAGTAAAGTATGTACAATATTACATTGTGCAATAATGAGGGAAAGTTGGCTGTTTCTAAGAAAAGATTACTAAGAAAAGTCATAATCCGAGTCTGGGAATGATTTTTTTATTAGTACACGCCTCGTTTTTTCTTAAACAAAAGTATGTGTAATTCCTTTCTGCGCAATAGGTATACCTATAAAGGCATAGAAAAAGAAACATTTTGGGTATCTATAAATAATAATTATCCTAACAGCCTAGCTTCCCCCACCTCCAGATTAGTTATTCAAACGAGGTTCAGCTTTATAGTAAAATAATCCAAAACAAATGCATATCACACGATATCAAAGGACGTGTCATCTAAAACAAGCTTCTCTCAACACACACAAAAAAATCATCTTCAAAACACATCGCCCCTGTACATAGACAAGCCCACATACGCGCAAGTGTGCGACCTACCGGTGGAAGAGAATCTATATCCATACAACAGATATACTCCGTCGATGTACGGGAGGCTCGGTCGCGGCGCGGTTCCCACAAGATCGCGTCTTTCGTGTCCAAGCAGCAGTAATACACTTGAGCCGTGGATGAAAAATTGGGGTTCTCTGAGCTGTCCGTCTCTCGCGAAGCCTCGCGTAACATATGTGTAACGCGATGGGCGTATCCTTTGCGGTGCGCTGCACGTCCGCTCGTCCGCGTCCGCTGCTGCTATATACTTCTGCATCTGCGCGCGGCATTTTTCTTGTATACTGTGGGACACGCAATGTTAAGAGTACCTCGATGTTCACCGAAGATCCGATGAGTTTGAGAAGTTCTCGGAATCGAGGTGCGCTGAAGAACGAGCGTTATGTAGCTTTGCTAGAAGATTGGTCTTGATTTTGAGAAAATCGACAATTTTGAAGACTAAAAGTGACTAAAGTACTCTCACAACTTCTTCAAACAGCAGCAAGTGAAAATATTTAATTTTTGTTGGTGTATGACCTAAATAAAAATCGCCCAGTGCGAGTTAAGAGCTTTAATTAAACGCAACAGCGAGCAGAATGATCGTACTCGTAATTTTGTTTAATATCCCGTTGGCGGAGAGCCCCGCCGGGTATAATACCACTTTTGCGTAAATCGAACAGCGTGTAATTAAAGCTGCCGCATATGTTGAGATTTCGAATGAATCAGCTGAAATTTAATTCATTAATAAAACCAACTATCATCACAAAATTGGCGTTTATTAAAACCTGATTGCATGTGTTTTCTCTGCAATACGCGTCGGCAAAAAGTGTGTATATATGCGTGATGAACGCGATGCGCATATGGACAAAATGTACCTTAATTTGCGTGTAAATGCACATCCTGACATTGAAGAAATGCACACCTAACTCGTCTCTCCCTCTCCTCCTCAGCTTCTCCATCACGCGACCTGTGGCTTTGCGATTTTCGCACGTTACATTTTTTCTACTCCTCAAGACGAGACGTATCATATGGAGCTTTGAGGAGACATAGTGAGAGAAACTGACTAGACTGGTAAATGTTGACTTTGCTTACACAAGAAATTCGCTCAGAAATTCGTTTACAGGCAATTATTGCAAAATAAGAAGCACTACACTACACGACTACCGTCTAATTTATTCAAAAATTATTGCTCAAAAAATGACACTTACCTATATATAATTGCACGTTTGTATATCTCCTTTGCTCTTTTGTCTTAGAATAAGAGGTACGCACTGCACACTATCGACGCGTCACAACACACCACCCATCTCATTCACACACGCTCACCGCAAAGCGGAAGCCAGTCATTTAAAAATTGTTTACCGGGTAAATGTGCCCCACTGAAGGGGGATCACGAGGACAAACTTGGAATTTTCGTTTTCTTAAAGGAGGAGTGAAAAAAAGGGTCAAGAAGGCGACGCGACACAGTCGAAGGGTATAGCGTCGCACGGCTCGGTGAGCGCGCGCGCGACCCCGAAATGAAAGGTTGCGTGCATAAGTGGCGGGTTGAACGAGCTCGAGGTGGATATACGTGTAGTAGCCGCTAATTGAATTAGGGTTTTATGACAAACGATATGGGGCAACTCATTCCAACTAAATTCTGTTAGAGAGTCGATGTACAAATCTACGATATAATTAATAAAACGCATTGATGTTAAATAATATTGTGATTTCTTTTCACGTTGCACCTTCCAAGTGAATCACAACCAAACCAAATCGAGCGTAAATAAAAACCAGCAATAATGCGTGCGTAAAGTCAAACGTCGCCTTGTGCATATCCCTCCCGAGTTTCCCCTCATATATACACCCACAATTGCAACTCCTGATGGCGAGCGTTAAAGTAAACACCTACGCGAACGCTAGAGAGCTCAGGTCGAATGGACGGTAATTTGCGTGCATACGTGCACGCACCGCGCAAACATTTTCTCGATCATGCATTTCTTATGATGTGTATAGTACGCAGAAGGAGACTAGTGAGAGAAAAAAATGCCCAGAAGGGTGAGAGTGCACGGAGACTTCCGCCGACGCATGTGTATATGTATGTGCGTGAGCAGACCTATACGACCGGAAACTCGAAGGTCTGTAATTTTGCATTACTGCAGCGCCGAGGGTTTGCATGTGTTTGCTGTATACATGCGTGTGCTTATATCGTGATCGGTTTGTTAGCTTTGATAAACGTTTTGCCTTCGGGGATTAGATATTTCCGATAATACTATTAATACTTACCTCCAGATTTGACGTATGTGGATCACTTGATGTACACGAACGTAAAAAACACAGATCAGTATGGACGCACTCGCTCCCGCCGAAAAACTTTCGACCGAAATTCCCGCGACTCTAGCAGTCGGTCTCGCTTTGTCCGTCTGTCTCTGTTTCTGTGTGTGACCGTCTCGGCAGCAGAGCTCAATCATGCACGTAACGTGCGAGAACATCCGGCCCGCGGCGAATTTGCGTGTTGTCTCCTCGGCATCCGCACTGCTGTTGCTACTGCACTTTTTCGATTTTTTTTTGAGCTCCGTTTGCTTGAGAAACAAGAGCTGTTTGGTTAACGAATTTTTCAAGTCTTACGCGACATCCCAGAGACGACATAAAAAATTTGAATTTTAATTCAACTATATTCATACTAATGAATTTTTAAAGGTTATATGTCAAGAAACAACGCAAACACCTTCGTTAAAATTTCAACGTCCTATACCCACACGCAGTAATTACCCATCAACTCCCCGGTCGAGAAAAAAAACTCAATTTCCATCGTCAATTCATCAATCCGGCCGCAATATTCGCAAAGATCACAGGGCGGCGAGCGTCGGAGTCAATCGGGACCGATTTCACGGGGTGTTTGGCCGCAGGAGGCAAGCGGGGAAAAGTCCGTTGGAAAGCAAACTCATAAATCCGATAAGTTTACCGCGAGAGCTTGGGAGATTTACGCCGACGGGTTTCGCTGTTTTATAGGGATGTGAAAGTCACCTGTTACAGCTCGCCGCTGCTGTTGGCCAGTAAAGAGAAGTTTTGACCTTTGCGGTGGTCGACGGGGATAGTGCTGGTAGGATACCGAGAGCTTCGGACTTTTTTGCCGATGCTATTACTGTCGGCTGGTATCATTATTCATTGGAACGCCTTTTGGTCGGAGATTAAAATGGGTTATGCGTATGTTCTATATATATGTATACATATAGCGATATGTGCTATGCGAAATGCGTTATATAAATGCAGTGTTATAAAATTAATAGTTATGTATATATGAGCTTTATAAAATATGGAATAAAGCGATACTAATACCTCGATTGAAGTTTGGACAGTCGCAAGTTTCGAAACAATTACCTGTTCCACTATTTCATTATTCTTAAGCTAAATTAAATTATATCTTCCTGTAAAAGCTAGAACAGAACAAAAAATACATTTATAGACTATCTGAACAATCGGGTATCACGTCGACAATCACTTTTCGCTTTCAAAGTGGAATAAGCCAGGTACAGTCAGACTGCAACTAAATCATCAGCTCAAATGTCCACGATGATCTCGAAATCAATTATAGATTATACTGTAGAGCGATAATTGAAGAAAACTACCCACAATTTCCTCACAATCGCACGTACGTATGCAGCGCAAGCCCAGCTCATCAGTATGGATAGAGTAAAAGAGGGCAAAAGTAGCAGGCGCAGCCAGGCGACGAGAAAAAGGATCGTACAGCAGCGCGGTTGCATATAGCCTCACACAAGAGAGCAAGCCGCGAGATTTACAGTGGCGCTTGTAGGCAATAAGTCACGTCCGGCGTACATGTCGCCTATGCCACCGTGGACTTACGCGCGTGCCTCCGTATATACCTTCTCTCGCTCTTATGCAAGCGATAGATGGAGAGAACCGGGGAAAGGAGGGACGGCTATGAAATACGATAGCCGCAGCATCTCTCTCTCTCTCTCTCTCTCTTTCTTACTCCCGCTATCTCTATCTTCGTTCCGATAGTTATCGCCGCGAGCACTCGCGGATTCGCCTGGTTTTCGCGGTGCGGAGAGAGCATAAGAGAAGTAGGTAGAGAGAGAGAGAGATGAGGCAGAGTAGATTAGTTTGTTGCGATCGAGAAATGGGGAGCGTAAAAATGACGTGTATTTAAGCTACTGGGATATTAAAATATAGGTACTGGGATTAATGAGTCTGCCTGGGCTACTGGGAAGTTGATTTTTGGTTCGAGCATAATAAGTGGGACTTGTTACTTTATTCTAAAAATTAAAATTACTAAAGAAAATTCTATTGATCGTGCGGTAGTTTATTATACAGGCATATCTAGTTTATTATGGCAACTAATGTTTTCGAAATGGGAATAATTTACGAATGATATTTATGCAGGACATAAATTAAAATAATGGTATAGCAATCGTAAATCAAAGTTTAGAAATTATAATTTCTCCGCGCCTATAGATGTATATGTACAGTAAGCATAAATGAAGGAAGATAAGATATAAACTAAACAAAATATAATGTGTATTATATACATATAATTAAAAATAAAAAATAAAAAATAAAAAACAAACTCACCGGATACGAGTTAAAAACTCATACATCTTCCTGCAAATTAATTTACAAAATTGATAATTCGATCAAATATCCTAAACAAATAACGCCGGCAATATAATTCGCCTCGAACTCAAATTACAAATCTACGATATACGTATACCTATATTCCAAACCCAAGAGGGCACACCTCGCAACCCCTCAATTTCGAGGGAACGCGCGCCCGTCTGACAATATTGAGTAGAAGATTGGCGCGAGCAGAGCCGTATATAATGACGTTGAATAATTTCGACGCTGCGCGGCTTCTTTGACTGTCACGCAGGCCCTGCTTTCGCCGTTTGGCCATCGGAGAGCTCGCGGCGCGAATTTACACCTCGATTTTTGCCAACTGCATCCGCGCGGATATATAGAAATGTATATACATCACGTGCAGTATTATTAGCGCAATTTTGGGAGGAAGACGCTGTCCGAGGTTTCGTATCCGGTCAGACTGTCTTCCTTTCTCTTTCGGGTTTTTTGGTTTTATTTTGGGTGTTATTGTATACTATATGTACTGAATTCGCATCGAAGTAAACATAAACAGGCAGGTGTTTATGTTTTGCTTTTTTTAGTTCATAATATTGATATCAAAGATTTTCGTCTCATGGAATATTAAAGAGAAAGAATTCAATACTTACCGTGCATTTCGTAAAATATTCATACTACAGGGAGATATTTTATTATGCGGTTACACGCTAAAGTATACATATTGATTTCCGTGATATACTTTTTTCACTCTATACCATCAGTCAGGCATTTTATATGTGGCCTTATAGCTATACGGTAAATAAGTGAGTGCATAGTTACCTTTCTCCGATCCTTGACTTTTTCAAGCCAACATACAGAATAAATATATTTACGATAAAAATAAAATCATATTTAACATATTTGTCATGCAAACTTAACATTACGATGAGTTTAGTGGTGGGACTCGCGAGTCGCGCGGCGCATCGATGTATTATACGATTATACCGCCTCAATATATATTCTCTTTATCGGGTCATCGAGCAGGACTAACGCGGCCGTGCGTGTGCGTCACGTATATGTACGTACGGGATATATCTCTGACATATGCCTCGATGAATCGGTAGAATGAACGCATGAGAGGAACGTGTGTGTATACGATCGGGAGCGAAAGAGAGAGTACATATATAGGAGGCAAGACAAGTCGCGTCTCACTTACCATCTCAATAACCGGAATGACTGAACGTCGGCTCTCGAAATCCAGCGGAGAGATAACCTTTATTGTAATTACAATGAGGCATTATGGGCGACCAAGGGGTCGGAGGTCGTTTCGTTTCGTGTATATATATATATACGTGCATCGGCGGCTGGGAGGAAGAGAGCGGGCACGTCATTCCATTTACCGGTGCCGTTCTTTTTCTTTTTCACGCTTTCGAGCCGCGCGTCAGAGAGAACTTTATTTAGTTCGGCTGCTTTATAAGTATGGGTATATATATCTGTGGTCGGTCGCGCGAGCTTTTGTAATAGTTTTTCGAATACTTCCCGTGACGAATGTGCGCACGGGTTTCCCGGAAACAACAAGTTTCACTTACCTGGTAGATGTGTATTAGTTCTATTTTTATCGACTGTCTAATGCTTCGTTAGCGATGGATTGAAGTCTATTGCAGTAAAATCATCTGTAAGCATAGAGAGAAGAGCGCATGAAAAATAAGTCATGAAATTGTTTTATCAAAATAATTATGGAGCGCTATAATGTCTTCATTACAAGTACACGAGTATACCTATACTTAATAAGCGCATCAACCTTCGACATGAATCATTCGCCACCTCGCATAATGGTGCATCGATAATTAATATAAGCCCGCGACTTGAGTCACAAAAATCCTCGTCGATAAATCGGTCGCGACCAACTCCCCCGCAAGATCGTCCATAGCAATAAATTAGCGGCAAATTGCAGCACACACGCGCCGTCGAATTTCATAAATACCCATGACGATCGGCATTGCACTTAACGGCGTCGGTCCACCTCCGCGTACAAGAGGCATAATTATCGAAATATTAATAATTTAATCAGTTTATGATTAACAGGTGGTAGACGCTCTCTTGCAGGCGATACGCGGTGGGAGGGTTGTGCAGGCGGTGCTGGGCGTACATAGGTATATATATATACACGAGAGAGGGACCGACGACCACACATGCGGCGAGTCGCGCGCGCCGCGGGGATTTATGTGTGAGCTTGTTGAGAACTTTTCCGTACATACGCGCGGGGGAGTTTTCATGCGCGAAGTGGACGCGTCGCGCACGAGTATATAGTTTTCGATACGCGACGATTCGCCGGGTGTTATGATGCTCTTGATGGTTTTCGCGCAAACGCTAATTTTCCCAGTGTATATAACTTTCGCGCGAGGATTGTTGGGCAGTGACGGGGAAAATAGCGTGACGCTTTAGAAAATGTTTGTGCGCGCTAGAGAAAATCGGCTTTGTATGCACACGACGTTTCAATGAATAAATATATATAGTGTTTTCGCTATTCAGATAAATTAATCTGTCTCGAATAATGAAAAAAAAAATCAACGAGACGTCAACAGTCGCGAACCTCATTAAAACCGTCGCTTCCGACGATTAAAAAAGCGCGCCGCATCCTCGCCCATTAAAGCACAAATGAGAGAGAGAAAGACGTCCGTCGCGTTATACCCATCATCCCAGCGTCCATAACGCGACTCCGTCGGCACAGGGCATCGATAAGCGGGACCCGCAGAGGCCCCCGCTTGCAGCGATAATTTGCAGTTAGGCGATGCGTAAGCACCTTCGCGTCCTCTCCTGCAGCACATGTGCGTATATATACGTAGAGAGACGAGAGATGAAGAGAGAGAGGCCCCTGTGTTACCGCATCGCGAGACGTGTGATTTACGCGTCTCCTGATTTACACTGATTACGGGGCCCCGCCACTGCGCGTCGCAAAGCAAATACTATACACACAAGCCGGCCGATATACCGCGTATACACTCGAGTACACGCACGCGCCACACACACGGCCACATCAATTCCCGCTGATTGATTTTACTCGGGGTATTAAATTAATCCTCCTCCTTCTCTCTCCCTCTCTCTCTCAGAGCGCTGCAGCGCCTAGGCCAACTCTCCGACTGCTGCAGAGTCTCTCCCCTCCTCTTCGATCGTCAATTATTCGCGGGCCGCGCACTTTGGCGTTTTCGCGTGTGCAGTCGACACAAAGTCCTACTTCCTGGCTTATTCATGCGCGCGCAAGAGTCTTTCGCCCCGACTCTCTCTACTGCACTGTGTGTGCACCGCGTATATATGGGCGGGCGAGCGAGACTTGAGAGACTTGCGAGCGGCTCGTTAACGTTTCCGAGTCAATTCCTCCGCCGATTAATGTTTGACGGAACCTCGAGAGCGACTAGTTGAGACTCTCTCTCTCTCTCTTCGTGATATGTGTGTGCGTCGAGCCATTTTGATGAAAGATGAAATTGCTTTCGGAAAGCGCGAATCGATTTCGAAGCAAGATTGTCCGGGAGTTTTTATGGTTCAATTAGAGAAAGTATATAATATGAGTACGGGTCAACTTGTTGTTAAAAGTGCGCTTGAGTACCTCGTTCGAGAGCGAATAAATTACTCGACGATGTTTGTATAACAACGCCGAAGACTAATTGGTGTACGAGCCATTTAGCTGCGCGTTATTATTATCCATATAGCCGTTTTCCTCCATTTTTCACCGATGTATTATCTCGATACGAGAGGTATGAAATTAAATTTCACGGATGTTGCACACACTTTGCAATTTATATTATCACTATTTAAATATCTTCATTAACCGAAACTTCAAATCTCAATCCTCTCAGCTTCGAGCGCCGTCCAAGAATAAACAGAAATATTTTCTCCTGTACCATTATTTTTACCCGATGCGTCCCCTCTCTCTCTTTCTCGTTCCTTTTGCGATATTCGCGTCCGGCGGACACTTCTTCTGCTCGTTTTGCGCCGCTACCTCCTCTCGCTCTCTGTCACTTTTAAAAAGGCATCTTCAACGCTGCTCAGCGCGAAAAGGGCCTCCAGCCAGTGCGAGCGAGAGAGAGAACGCCACGGTCGAATCGTAAATTCCGAACGGTAATGCAACGTCCAGCGCGATTATTTACTGATACTTAGCCGATGCGCTGCTTCGGGAATTTGCCAACAAACTGCGCGCCGAGAGGACGAGGCCACCGGGACATTTTTTTACTGCGCGGACGTCATATGCAGTGAACTTTTTTTGTTGACATTGTAGATTGCTCACACAACTCTCGTTTGCGCAGCGATGATCGTTACGAGAAATGCTCGAAAAACGCGCGCAGCGATTAGCTCGACTAAACAAGATGGATAAGGTTAAATCTCTCGCACTTAGTTCTCACTCGGCAAAAAGAAATCTTCGCGCCCCTCGTAAACACCCCGAACAAAAAGCTTGAGCCAACACAATGGAAGAGTAGCTTATTACTTTCTCCGCGAGGTATAAAGAAAAATTACGTCGAGCGACTGATTAACCGGTGCGGCGTTTAGGGCGTCATTTTTTTCGACTATTTGTATTTAATATTCATCCAGAGGCCAAGAGAAAACGCAAAAAGGAGGCTTTCCTTTTTGCCTCTCTTTTATATTCCTCGCGCGCCCGGAGTACAGTATAAGTATAGTCGGAGGGTGGAAGGTTATACCCGGCGAAGGTTTAGTTCGCCGAGGCAACGTACTTCCTCACCAAGTAATGCAATAATTACGCTAGCGGAAGTAATAGAATTAATCTCCGCAAAGGTTTCTTCCTGCCTCCACCGCCGCTTATAAATCTCGACTTCGTCTTTCCCTCTTGCTTCCCATCGCGCACTTCTCCACTGTACGTGTAAGTATATACTCTCTTTTTCTGACTTCAAAAGTTCTCTAGGCGGATTTTTCAGAAAAAGCTGGTATAATTGTTTTGACCCACAATTCCTTTCGAGCATTTTTAATGAACTTCCAAGCCCAATTAAGATCGCTCTTAAAAATCAAGCTACAGGGATAATTTTTTCCGCGAGATTTTTCGCAAAATAATTGCGTAAAATACCCCGAGAGAAATCCGATTTCGAAAAGCTGCGCGCGTTGTTCTCTCTCGTTTCTCTGCGTCTCTTTCTTCTTCTTCTTCTTCTTCGTTCTCCGGGTCGAGGTCCCGCGCAGCTGACCCTCTTATAAATCAAAGGCAGTTTAGCTTTTAATAATTTCGCCGACGACGACGCGGCCACGAGTAATTTACGCCCCAACTTCATCCTTTATGTCAATGAGTCCGAGGAGCGACGAGACGAGGGAGAGAGAGAGAGGCAGTTACGCGAGGACAATTAGTTTTCGTTACCCAATTTCACTGCGGCGGTGGACTAAGAAGCAAAGTCGCTGCGCTGACGTGGATAATGAGCTTCGAGTTCTTGCGCTTCCTTTTTTTTGCCGCGGAGTTTCTCCTGCTTCGGCCAAGATTACTTTTTTTTAGGACAAAATTAATCTTCTCACTCGAGTTTTTCTAAAATTTTCAACGAATTATACCAATTTACCAGGAATCAACGTTTGAAAAAAAACCGTGCGGTAAATTACGCGTGTAACACTCGTCAAAGTGGAGTTTATTAATCACCATTTAACCGACACAGGCAAAAAAGTAAAAAAAAAAAACAATGCAACAACGATCCTCGACTTTACATGACCTCCGCGTTGAAATGCCATACACGAGTCTGCAGCATCGAGTGGTCCTCGTTCGCTCAGAAGGGCAACAAACTCCATTGCCACGTCGGTGCGGGCTCTCGTTACATGTAAATTACAAGTCGTCAATTACAGTCGACCCAAGGGTTTCCCCAGAAGCTCGCTCGAGTTCGATTCAGAGCTCCTCATAAAAAAGAAAACAACGAACGCGACAAGGAGGAGAGAACCCTTCGATGCAGGGATGATTAAAATAAAATACTACTCCCTCTCGCCGTGGCGTGTTGCAGAAAACGAGCCCGCGCACTCGAGGATCGCGTTAATACCCACGATTCGTCGGCTCTCTGTCTCTCTGTAATACGTATATACACAGATATGTATATACACAGCTGCGAGTGTGTATTACGTCGGCGGTGCGGCGGATCCTCTCTTTTTCCTGGCTTGCTGCACTTCCGCACGCTGGTGGTGGCGGCGACAGCAGCCCAGGGAAATTGAAGGCAAGAGAAGAGCGAGAGGCGGGTAAAAAGTGTATGGAGAACGAGACAAAGCTCCGAGCGCAAAATGCGAAGGAGAGAGGCTTGCTGTACGGGGGTTGTGTGAGCGAGAGAGAGAGGCGTAGATAAGGGAAGAGAAAGCAAGGACTCTCCCGCGATTAATGAGCGGTGTTTGTTGTTAATTGCTGCCGCCATTAGGTTGCCATCTCTCCCGGCGCGTATCTCTTCCTCTCATTCATTTTATCTCTCCTCTCATATATACCGCGTTCTCTCTCTCTTGACGTTTCTCGTTGCACGGATTATATACGTATTTTTCTTCGTAATTTTCGATTTTCAAACTGTCTCTTGCATTAACAACACACAATATGTACTGCTTGGAACACATAATCTATTTCGATCCGGTGTAGAATTCCACAAGCCATCCCCGAAATATCCACTCATACACGCAGGTATCCCCCGTAATTACCCTCTGATAAATTTGTCCTCGTTTCCTCGAGCGCAATACGCGAACTGACGCACGAGCTTGCGTCAAATTGCTCTCTCTCTCTCTTTCGCTTCTGCCTCTCCTCCTCGAAAAGCCCGCAGCCATCATATTTCTCTTTTTCTCGGCTGCATACAGCTCTCGAAACTCAGCAGCAGCAGCAGAGGAGAGACAGAGAGAGAGGCGCATGTTAATGATCGCAGCTCGCGGCCTTTATCTTTTCCACCTCATTTGCGCGCGCGCGCCGCCACGAGTGGGCCGGCGTTTCCGCGCTCGGAGTCTACTTTTTTTTGCCCGCCGCCCTTTTTCCTATTATACACGCGCGCCCTCGCTGTACCGAGCTTCTTCTGCTCTCTTTTTTTTGCAGCTGTACGACTCTCTCGCTCTGCTTTCGGCTGAAGAGCGAGAGGAAGATCCTACCTACGTACACTGTATATAGGTATATATGCGGCGGATGAATGAGGTGTGCGTATATATATATTTCTCGGGGAGCTTTTGCCACCGCTGTCTTTCTTTGACGATGCAGTGCCGGATCTGAGCGCGAGGTTAAATGCGTGAGATAGTCTAGCCCGACGCCCGGACGGGGTAACTATACATATAATTTATCCTTGCGTTTTGTGGGGTAAGCTGCGAGTTGTATCGCGAATGCGCTATTGATTTCGCACTTGTCGTTTGTTCTAAAAATATACGATGTATAATTATATACGATCGCAGAATAAAAAACGGCTCGTTATTTGAGTAACCTAAAAAAAGAAAACGAGTCGGCTTCCACAAAAGTATACACCTGCGAAACTCCAAACCATACACGATTTAATTTTCCCTCAACGCCCCGTCAATTAGATAATGCAACATCCGGAGTACACGATGCGTGAGAGCGGGCATTGGCGTTTCCTCTCGATTCGATGCTTCCCTCCATACACACAGCCATCACAACAAATATATACCCACGGTGTACATCCAGTAACGGTCCTACTGCTGCACCTTGCGGTCTCGCAACGACGACCCATTCACAAGCTCTCGCTGCTCCAGATAGACGCGATTTGCGTGATTTTTGCTGCGGTCGACTCTCCTTCCTCTCTCTCTCGCGCGCGCGTATATATATATACCGGAGCCGTGAAATTTTTCGGGGATGCTGCTACCGGCGTAACTGCGACAGGACATGCGAGCCGCAAGATGAATCTCGATCACGCACGCTGCTACTGATGCTTTTTCGCACCTATACTTATTTTGGATACGATGCTCTTTTTTTGGAGCCCCCCGGTTTTGGGCGCGAGCTTCTTTTTGCGTGTAGTTATATATCTGGTGTGTGTACAACCTCCGGTCTTGGCTGTGTTGGTGCTTTACTGATGCTTCTGGTTGTCGAGAGATAGAGAGTAGAGAAAAATGAATATTTGTAGAAAAGAGCAAGATTCGTTCCATCGAATAAAATCGAATGAAAACACCCCTCGAAAAAAAAACAGCGTAGACAAGTACGCATCCATATAGATAAAACTCTTTCCGCAGCGCAACCAGCACCTATCAATCAGTCCAACACTCGTATACAGTGCATCGAGCTGCAGCGCGTAAAAAAAAGCTCGAAAAAAAAACAACACACGGCAGCGATTAAAAGCGTCGCGTCGCATCGCATCCTTCGCCGAGGCGACATCCCCGTCAACACTGCTATATATAGCGCGTATACATATATACGACGCCGGTCGGGTAACATTGTAATTTCAGATAAGCGTCTCCCAGGAGAGACACGCATTGTGTGGTGTATATATACCCGGACTGCTCCGAACTGTTGACGCACGCGCGCCGATCGTCGTCGTGGCCCCTCGTGTACGCGCGTTCATTACGCGCGAATCGCGATATACCGTTCACGGCTTCTGTCTCTCTCTCACTGACGTTGCTTACGGCTGCTGTGTGTATACACCATGTGGTGAGGAGAGGAGTTTAATTGATTGTTTAGGGGATGCGGCGCGGGATTCTTTTGTAGACGGGGGAGGTTTGCTACTGTGCGTCAAGGGTGTGCTGATAAGTTGCCGGACGATCAGTCTTTTTCACTAGGTTTCGGAAAGGATAGAGACGTGTGACACCTCGTTGCTTCGTAGAATAACATTTTTTGCTGTATTACGATTTGTTTAAAGATATTTATATCTCTGGAGATTTAAGAAATGAGTTAATAAGTAGAACGAGACCAGACGTGCCAGAAAAAAGTTACTTCTTCAGACGTAAACGACGTGTTTGTCGGAAACCATATTTAATATAAATAATATACAAAAAACTAGACGAAACCTCTGTTTACAAGAGCAAACACGCGTATAATTATGCGCAACGTCTAGGTCCCCCGAAGAGCCGTGAACTTTTTAATAAAAAAGCGCAGCCGGCGTGAAAGACTGCGCAGCGACAATATTTTCTCGCTCTCCTTCTCTGTCTGAACTGCAGCAAAGAGCAAGAAGCGCCAGGTTCATCTCATTACACGATCCATCGACTGAGCCGTCGCCTTTCATACTCCAAGCGTAAGTACAAACATAACGCGCTCGCGGCAAATGAGGGCGAGTCGCTTTGTGCAGCGCGGGCCCGATGTACGCTCGTAATTTGCCGTTCTTTTCACGGAAAATCGCGTCGCGCAAGTGAATATATACGCCCGAGCTTCAAGGCGACTCGTACACGTGCATATATCATCGTCTACGTTTGACTCGTGCCGCGCGCTGCGCTTTGAATTTTTTGTCTTGCGATTTTCGCAAGATTCGCTTTGCCGGAGCTTCATCTTCATTTTTTTCTAAGAAAATCTCGGGCTGAGTGAGATGGTGGCCGGGCAAATATCGCGCGCTCGTGAAAGGAGCACGAGCTGTCTTAAATGGTACAAACGTTAACTTTAAGCGAGATGCAGCTCTGATGCAATTAAAAAGTTTAGCGCAAGGGCGGCCGTTTTATAACGCCAATGACACGCGAGAAGCGTTTTCTCACTCGTTATCTATTATCGCGCTAATGGTCGTCCGCTGCTAATGAGAAGCGCATTCATGCGTGTGCGTATTATATAGGTGGACTTTTGAAAAAATAATTTCGTAATTTGGGACAAGATGCGCCTCTTTTGCCATCGTGCGCGCTCTTAATACGTCATTACGAATTTAAGGTTGCACGCGTTACACAGGCCTACATATACGTCGGATTTACTTCTTTAAAGCCAAAAAATTGTGTATTATGGATCAAAAGTAGTAACAATTTCCACGATCAACGATCCGTGTCATCTCAGGAGTGACGTCAACGCCGTGAGCGCGGATAATTTTAATTCAATCAATATTGCGAGAGCAAATCTCTGTCACAGGCGAGTGAAAGGAAAGGGAGTTGATCGGTTTAAGCGCCACGCGCGCATTGTCTTCTCCGACCGGGACTTGATAAAGCTTGTTCTCTATGACGTTCTGTGTCGTTTTTCGTATAACCTGCGACTGAAGCGTTTGAATATAATAGTATAATTCGCATCTTTTTTCAAAATCATTATATTTGAATTATAAATTCATTAAAACATTCCACGAAAGTCAACAAACCACCAACACCCCCACACTCGAGCATCTCAAACCCATTACCTAATTCTAGCCAAACTCCCCGAGCCCATCACTAACTCGCTCTTATATACATGTATCCAGTTCCCTTTCATCCTCGCTCACGTGTCACCACGAGCACATCTGAATAAAAAAAAGGACACACGAGTGCACACACAGGATCGAATTTTGTCGCCGAGTCCCGCGAGACTCCGTGCGCGTGTCGCCGCAACTGGCCGAATGGGATTCTTAATTAATCTTTGCGTTTCCATTAGGATTAAGGTTATTGGTTATCTGCACCGGACGTTTATACGGGCGCGCGCGCGTATATATATATAGGGTCCGCCCCCGATTGGAAACGGATTGGCCCGACGCGATTGGATTCTAGTTTTTCTTGACGGGCTTCTTCTCAGATTCTTTTTATTTTTTGACAGTCGATGATTTGCATTTTCTTTTCGTTCAATATTTTCAAATTCGCAAACACCGTTATATACGCTGCGCAACGCCCTCATGAATAAATAACGCGTGTAAGCCTGCACCAGAAGAGACTCGAGAGAGGAAAAAAAAATCAAGAACCAAGTGCTTCTGCATACTGCGTGTGCGTCAGAGGCCGGGAAAATTTACGCGCGAGCCACGAATAATTAATTATTACCAAAAATTGCAGTATCCCATGAATACGTAAACGTCGGCGCGCGACCTCGTGTGCCGGAGAATAAAAGCAGCGGCGGCGGCGGACGGCGAAAGATCAGAAACTCGTGGAATGCATCACTATATACAGGTATATAGCTGACGCTTCTCGCCCACGCGACTCGACTTTCTCGCTCTTTTGCGTGGCGGTTATGGCCTTTCGTGCAGTGGCTCGTTGCTGCAGGTGAGGCTGTTAAATCGCGGTGCTAAGTGCCGAGTCTCGGTAGTGTGTATTGCGTGCGAGTATTGGGTAGGCGTGTGTAATAGGTTTCGAAGTAGATCGTTCCGATGATAAAAGCGAAAAATATATAACTTGAAGTTTCAACTGGAGCGTTCAATTTACGGGGCTGGCACTGAATTAATCCCTGAATTTTACACCTCATCCGAGAGATTTAGATAGTCGACATGGCGAAAATGAATTTTCGCTAGGCACCAGCGGGTAGCAGATTAATTTTTCAAAAAGGCACAGGATAAATCTCGAGCAGAACTTAATATCGCAGGCTAATCTTTCACCCGATGGTCCTGTGATGCAAGAACCGCCGTGTACCAGTCCTAATTGACCTTCGGAAACTCGTATTCTTTACAAAATTCGGTCTTATAAAACCTGAAATTTGTAAACGCATGCAAATATATTATAAGATAAAAATAACACGACAAGAAAGGGGGACGACTCCTTTTAATTTCGCTCCGGGACGGAGACGAAAAATCATGCGACTGCATATCCCCAAATAATTGGAGCAATTTCGCTGCCAAAAATCGCATTTCGCCTTCGGTTAGTGAAAAAACTCCGACAAGTTCGAAAACGATTAGATTGATAGCGACGGAAGCGAGGCTTCAGCTCTTCGAACTCTCAGCGCAGAACCAGCAGCTATCATTTGGGCCAAAAATTACCTAATGCATCTCGTGTGCACCTTCGTGCAACAAGAAGCCTTTAGGGCCCGAGAACGGAGCCAGAAGAGCGCAAGAGAGCCGTTCGTTCACACTCTCCGTAGCACCTTTTCTCTCGGCGAGCTTATATTCTCGGAACGTATTTCGCGGTCGTTTGCGAGGCTCGCTGCAGATTTTTTTGGAAACACGGGGAGAAGTGTCATTGCTCCGGGTTGTGTTCGCTTTTGGAGGGGGAACAGGAGAGTTTGACGCCTCGGTGTAATTTGCAAGTTTTAGGAGAGCGAGAGTGCGTGCGAGCGGCGCATCCGTTGCAGCAGACGGAGTAAATAGGCGTTGCCAGGAATTTTTGAAGTTCTGTTAATTATATAGGCAGCGAACGCAGATGAGTGAGTTAGAAATGCTAGTTTTTCGATTTAATTAAATTCTTCATATCGCACACAATCAATCAATAACACTTGCAGCGAATTGATGAAGAATTTGTCCCCTCAAACCATCGTTAGATGTACCAAAGCTCAGATCCTAACGATCGTCACGTAAGGCGTCACATAGACTATAAATCAAGCTATACTACCAGACAGCTATATGCATCTCGTCGCAATACGAGTTCCTACCCTGCGGGCATCACCCGCGCAAAAATACAAACATCACGCTCGACAGTAAGAGAGAGAAACGGAATAAAGCTGCGAGCACGCTCGAATGAGCGAAGGGCGCGTTTTAGAATTTGGGGTCGGCCTCGAGTGCGCGGGGAGCCGCAAGAGGAATTCCAGGCCCGAATCAAAAGATCCTCCTACGCACGTGCGCTGACCTTATACTCTGCGAGAGCGGGTAACGATGTTGTGGATGCTCGCGGGGACGTGTAAGTGGATTTGTAGGTGCTCGGGGGGACACTTTGAAGGGGACGGCGCTTCTCGCTACACTGTTTTACTGACGTTTACGAGTGAATTTAACTTGGCTGGCTTTACGCTGCGTTTCAGTTTTTTTCCCTAAATTATTTACCTATTGAGAACACCGAGCAGATATACCCGTTAATCGGAATCCGATGGATGTACACGTCGATAGGTATAAGTAAGAGTTTTCCCGCGGAAAATTCCGAGGATTCGAACATTGTTGTGTCTTCTAGAAGCTTCTGAAACGTTGGCCGTCGGATGTAGATGTGGATAAATTGCGGGGCTCACAAACTTATTGTTTGCTAGTAGGAGAGGGGTAATCGCGGCTCGCTAGCTTTGCCTTATATAAACTACAGGTGATTTATTCTTCAGTCGATGACGTTTGCTCGTTACTGCTGACTTATAGTCACAGGTGTAGATTCGCTGCGCTGTTGAGTTGTGAATTTCATTTTTCGTGTTTTGATTTTCGAATTTTTTATTGTTGCGCGAGTTACTGCTCTAAACGGTTTAGCAATGAATGAACACACGCCGAAACCGTGTCCTATTACTGCTCGCAGAATGGGTACTGAATACAATTTAAATTTTCATTTGATAATTAAAGAATTAGAAAATAATTTACATTAAATCTCTTTTTCAAAAGCTTTTGCAGAAGAAGTCGAAAGTTCAGTCAACGATATTATCGCCACTGAGGAGTACAGAATATGGAAAGAGAATACGCCTGTTCTCTATGATCTCGTGATGGCCCAACCTCTGAAATGGCCATCACTGACAGCACAGTGGTTACCTTACGTGACCAGAACGCAGGAAAAGGATTGGGCCATCCATCGTCTTATCTTTGGCACACATACTACCAACGAACAGAATCACTTGTTGATTGCCCGTGTTCAGCTACCAAATCAAGATGCTGAAGATGCTGCTCAGTTTGACGCTTCTCATTTCCACGACAGAGAAACCGGTGAATTTGGAGGAATTGGCTTGGTCAGTGGCAAGATTGAGATAGAAATGATGATCAACCATGAGGGAGAAGTCAACAGAGCCAGATACATGCCTCAAAACCCACGTGTTATTGCCACGAAGACGGCTTCCAGCGATGTACTGATTTTTGAATACAGTAACCGTCCATGTAAACCAAACCCCGATGGAAAATGTCATCCAGATTTAAGGTATTATAGCAACATAGAACTTTGCGATCGAGTTGTGGTTTCTTAATAATCGTGTTTGTCGTGAAGGTTACGAGGACATAAACTTGAAGGCTATGGTCTTTCTTGGAATCCAAATCGCAACGCTCACTTGCTTAGTGCATCCGATGATCACAACATCTGTTTTTGGGACATTAATGCTAGGCCTAACGAAAACAGAGTTATTTTCGCCCATACAATTTATACAGCACACAAAGCTCCCGTTGAAGACGTAGAATGGAATCCAATTCATCCGGCGTTGTTCGGCTCCGTGGATGACGATCATGAATTAAAGATCTGGGATACTAGGTAAAAATTTTGTTCTATCTCTGTACTCAAAGAATAACATTTTAATGAAGTATAATTTTACTAAGTATTATTTATGATTCGTCTCAGGTGCGACCGTTCAGATAAATCCAGCCACACAGTCATCGCTCATACAGCAGAAGTGAATAGTCTAAGCTTCAATCCTTTCTCTCATTGCATTTTGGCAACTGGCAGCGCTGACAAAACCGTTGCTCTTTGGGATATGAGAAACTTGAAGAGGAAGTTACACAGGTTTGAATCGCACAAAGATGAAATCTTCCAAGTGCGTTGGTCACCCCACGAAGAAACAATTTTGGCAAGCAGTGGACATGACAAGTGTGTGCACGTTTGGGATGTTAGCAGAATCAACGAAAAACAGTCTATTGAGGAGGAAAAAAACGGTCCTCCTGAACTACTGGTTAGTATTAATATTTGTTTCGACCACATGAATCTATAATATCACTAAAATCTTTACTCATTCGAAAATTTGCTTTCAAGTTCGTTCACGGTGGACATACTGCCAAGATTAGCGACTTGTCATGGAATCCAAATGAGCCATGGGTAATTTGCTCTGTAGCCGAAGATAATGTTGCGCAAATATGGCAAATGGCCGAAAATATTTATAATGATGAAGAACCTGACCCCCCAGCAAGTAAATACGAAGCAAAAGCTTTGTAAGCAAATATCAGCTTTACAATGTGTATTCAATTATTAATTATTAAATTTTAGTTATTTTATTGTTTTTTTTTAAATTCTTAAAGTGTTACTTTTTAAACTGTATTGATATCTTTTTTATGTTTGTTTGTGAAAAAAAATTATAAATAGTCGATTATCAGTGAGGCGCAAGTTTTTATCACTCGAAATTTTATGTAAAGCTTCAAACAAACAATAATGTACAAAATTACTTCTTTTAATTTTTAGTGTATTTATTTTATTGAAAAGACGTTGCCCATAGTAAGACGTTCATCACAATATAAATCGTAGACACAGTTAAAAATATTTTGTATTTATTCGACCTTTTTTAACCGTGCACAAGTTAGTATACTCGAGTAAAGGAAAAAGCATCAAAGCGAACGGTGTAATGGTTCTTGCAGCTGTTGTCTTCAAACTACAAGAAGGTTGAGTTATATTCGTCAGGAAACTTTTTAATTTTGCCAAAAAAGTTTACGATTAAAAAAAACACGAAATAATCCTGATATTTTTCGTACTTACAAGAAGAATATTCGCACGATTACACAACCGCGTGCGCGAGTATAACTCGGAGCGTATACGAGAGGGAAGCGAGAGGACCGTTACGGTATTTATGCTCCCGTGCGCCGCAGCGCCAATATCCCAAAATTAAAACTCGCCGGGGAGCGATATCGCAAATCAGCCCCACGAACGCACAATGCGCCGGAGGAGAAGACGAGAAATGCTGCGAGGGGTGGAGGGCTCGTGAAAAGTGCGCTCGCGCGAAATTGCGCAATATCATAAACATGGCTTTTTGTTTACGTGCACGGCGGATTTCGCTTTTATTTGCGCGTTGATTTCGGATAGCAAAAAAATCCTGCTTCGTTCGTTGCTATTCAAATTTTTCGCTCGCTCGACGAATTATCCGATTTAAAATCATCGTTGCGCAGAATGAGAATAGTCAGAACAATTTTTCATCCACCAAAGCGCACGACAGATCAAACACCCCTGCACCTACTTCTCGCAAGCAAATAAGTGAAATCCTTCGTTCACCTCCCGTGTGATAGATGGTCACGACAACTCCATACCATCATCACGACTTACGACTGAAATAATGAAATCTCGGGGCTCCCCGCGCGCTATAGTGGGACTAAGAATTTCAATCTGCGGTCACGGCGAGGACCCTCCCGGTCCTCGACGAGATATCGCCACCCCAGAGAGAGAGAGAAAGAGCAACTGCAAGGGGCTGTGTAGCGGCGAACGAGTGATTTCCTTGCCGCCGCGACGCGATCTCTCTAGAGCTAAAAAATGATCCTACTCGAAGGGTCGTTCTAACGGGCCAGATTGTTTTCTGCATTCGTCGCCGAACTACGATTCCCTTCGGATTCGGCGTTTTTTCCTTCTTTATTGGGAAGAGGAATGTTGCGTTGGAGCGCGATGGAATGCAATTATACACCGGGACTTTTGTTATTAACTTTTACGCGGATTCGCTTATGCTGAGAATGTTTCGAGATAACGGAAATTTTTTAATTCGTCGGAACGAAAGAATGGGTATAATAATAGAGATTTTTATACCTCCGTCGTGTCCTTTATCATGTAAATGTTTTGTGCTCGCAAGATTTTAGAAGTGGTCGCGACAAGGCGAAAAAAAAATCAATCTCGAGTATAGTTGACTCGGACGTAGTGCTTCAACAAGCCTTTGTCTTTCGCAATATTATCATCCGGCTATCGCGCGACGCGAGTATTATGTACGCGATTTCGGTACAGCCTCGTCTTTAATTGGCTCTCGTGTTTCCTCGAGAAAAGATGTTCTCTGCGGCTGCTTTTGAAATGTTCCGGCTGGCAGTGAATTATTTCGTATCACGAATAAGTGCTTTCTCCCGGTGGCTGCTCTGCATGAGTGAAAAATATATAAATGAGTCGACTTCACCGTTGACGTCTTCGCGGAGTCTGTGAAAGAAAGCCGGACGGCTTTGACGCGAGAAAACGCAAATTAAAAGCATCGAGAGCGGGGGGTTCGCGACTCGAGGAGATGTTTATTTCTTCGAGGGAGAAAGGCCGCGCTCGACTGCCGCTTATTGCGGCGACAATGTTGCGCGGGCTTCATTGTTCTCGATAATTATGATTTTCAAACATTTATATTTTAATTAATTGCCTCGGTCGTCCTTATCGCGGATAACCCAGTTCCCGCCGATCCTCGTCTTTGACTACCTGCCCGAGATGAATTTTATTTTAGACACTAATTGTTTGTACAATAATAAACCACAGAGTCGCGGTGGCATCGTCCTCTCGGCAGCCACGCGAGCAAATCACCATCATCTCCGAAATAATTAAAACGAACGTCCGGGCCAAAAAAATCTTCCATACGTTCCTCCAAGACGCGCGACTGTTCTGTTACCGGCGCAGAACAAAACTAGAAACCGCGAGCGGTATAATATCGAGAGGACAATAGAGAGTGTTTTAGAAGAGCGCATAGACACGCGCACACGTGCAGCACCCAAGGCACGAGCCAATCCTTTTATTAGAGTGCCACACATATGCTGCACACGCGCCTTTGTGCACGCGAAAATTATTTTTTGCCCGGCATCATCATCGTCGTCGTCAGGTATATACCTATGTTGGTTTATTTGGATGCAGTTTTACAGATGCGCGCTTAGGAGAGCCATGTACGTGTGTGTGTGTCTGAAAGGAAGCTGCGTTTGTTTATTTTGAGTTAGAAGCCGAGAGATGTGCATTGTGTTAATTCTTGAGGGGATATAATTTTTGGACACGCGACCAAGAGTGCGAGCGGCTTCTTGTGCGCTTTGTACGACTCGTGCAACGATTGTTCGCCGTGCAGCGCCTTGTATTATTATTATTATACGGCTCGTTTTTACGAATGTCCGTTTATTTCGAGCTGCCGCACGCGCGAGTCACGCGAACCGCGCTGACACTTTTGCTTTCTTGCGAGCTGCGGCGCGATTTTTTCAAGCGGGATAAGTGGGCCTTTGAACCGAAGACCGATTTTTTGAATATTCACGCGTTTATCGAAGAAAATACTACACGAAACAGAGCTTTCTAATCGCGAGAAGCCATTTTCGCACACGACGGCTCTTTTCCGTTCGTTGCCCAGCGAACTTTGGCCAACGTCTCTATATATACATCGCAATAGCCGAGAGGCGGACGATCCAGCTTAATTAATGAGTTTATCGGGAAAGTCCGCACCGCTCGGCTGCAGGCTTCTTTGCAGAAGAGGGAGAAAGCGCGAGCGTTTTCTTTTTCCAACTGTTATCTGCGCAAATCGACATAGGGAAAAAACGATGGGCGCTCGGAACTTGGCGAGCAAAGTAGGAAGTTGAAGTTTAACAAGAGAGAGAGAGAAGGGAAGGCCAGGTAGTAATTTAGCTGATGAATCGAATTATTTACGCCGATTGAGAATTAAATTGGAACCTCTACCGATGTTTCAGAATTTTATTTCACACCGATGGGAATAAGACCGAATTTTATACAGATTTTGCAAGAAACAAATTTATAGACGTACGGAATATTCCGCGCATATAATCCATCAAAGACCAGTGAAACTTTCGGCCAAGAGAAGCGCAAATAACGCGAAAATTTGAGAAAATATATAGAATAGAATAGAATAGAATAAGGTTTTATTTGATCAGATCAAAATGTTATACATCATACATGTCCAGTGTATATGGCTGGTTATTACAGCTGTCAGATTATAAATCATACAATTTCAGGTACTCGTTTTACATATTGCGTACGATATAATATTCTTAATACAAGTCTCTTACTCTATCGCGTCTTTAAAATAACAACGCGGACCAGAATCTTCAAATCACAGTCAAAATAGATAATATAAATAAATACTTATAACGTAAATATCCACATATATACAAATAATACATTAACATAAGTCTTGTCTCTCTATGTGTTAAGTGACTGATATTTTCGCAACGCCATCTTAAATCCAGTCAGTGAAGGCAAAGTTCGCATACCTTGTGGAAGCGAGTTCCATAAACGCGCACCGAATACACGAAACGAATTCAAACCCGCGTCAGTTCGCGACCCCGGAACCGATATTTCTCGGGACACCCTACTAGAAGTCCTGTGCTGGTTTTTCTTAAAAAGGGCTGCAAGGTACGGCGGCTGCCCCATGCAATAGGCTTTATAAACTAATACCTAAAATAGTTAATCGTAATTATCATTCGTGTAAAAATTTCAATTTATATATATTTTTTGTTTAAAAACGAACGAATTTGTAGATAAAAATTATGTGTAAGGGAACGTTAAATAACTTTTGCTTTGGGACCGCAAGTATATGCTTACTCGAGGTCCGCAATTATACGCTTTTACGCGGCACGCGTGCATGTATACGCTTTTACGCGGTGCGCGTACTCTTGTATGCTTATAGAACGTACGCGCTGATACGCTTTTCCGCGGACCGCGTGAGTATACGCGTATATCCAACCACGCGGTCTATAGGCTTATTTTCCGTGGGGGCCGTGTGAGTATACGCGTATATAGCCGCGGCATCTTACACGCTTATTAGCCGTGGACCGCGTACGTATAGTATGCATATACATCCGCGCGCGTCTTAGACGCGTATTATCCGCGGACCGCGTGAGTATACGCGTATACATCCGCGCGCACACCCGCCGCCGCCGCCGCCCCCCGCGCGTGTTCATAAAATATAAATAATGCTTCTTGGACTGGTCGACTCTTAGTTGAAAAAATGGATACACGCTGGAAACGTCCGTTTACGGCGTGCATAGCAGACCCTACAGGAGCAGGTAAAAGCTGGTTTGTGAAAAAATTTCTTGAACATTTGCCACAGATGTACGATGTTCGCTTTGACAGGGTATTACTATACTATACAGAGTGGCAAGAAACCTACCGCTCGGAATTTAAAGTTGGTGATTCTGGCCGCGGTGCTATACAGATAGAGTTTCAAGAAGGGCTTCCTCAACGAAGCGATTATTCCACGGATACGCAGAAGAAAAAGCTACTCATTTGAGATGATTTGATGCGCGAATCTTCCAAGGATATAGTTTTCGATTTGTTCTCGCGTTCATCTCATCATTTAAACTCTTCGGTCTTTCTCGTGACGCAAAATATATTTGATCAAGGAAAATCGCAGCGCGACATCAGCTTAAATTCGAAATATTTGGTTATATTTAAAAATCCTCGTGACAGAGCTCAGATCCAACACATAGCGCATCGAAAATACCCGGAAGACCCCAAGTTCCCGCAGGAGGCGTACATCGACGCTACGCGTGGACCACAGTCTTATCTCTTTATCGATCTAACTCAAGGGGCATTGGACGAGTACAGAGTTCGTACGTGTATATTTCCAAGCGACAAAATACAGTACGCATACCTGCCGAAATATGCGAAATCTCGCTAAAAACGAAAATACAAAAAGTACGCGTAAGGCTCTCTGATTAGACAGTAGACCAACAGCTATGGCGAGAACAACATCGCGGCGACGTGAATGCTGCAGTAGTATACCCG